>CM060965.1:184113401-184473401 GCA_030765045.1 Tenodera sinensis | reverse complement strand
CTCTGTTTACTACTTTCTCTGGGGGAGTATTCTGCTTGACCCAAAAATGCGTGCTCTTACAATTATTAAGTACCTGGGTGACCGAGCGATTTTCGCCTCTGTTTTTTAGAAATCTTTTTTATGGAAGAAGATACTTATTTAGATAAACCTGAATGTTAACTATATAAACTTTTTAACACAATTGTTAAAAGAGTCATTTTCGAGATACAAGAGATATAGAAATTCGTATAAATACTTCATAAATACAATCATTTCTACTGCTGAACGCAAGCCTACCCCAGATATGCACCTAGTTAGAGGTTTTCGTCGAGCATTTTTCCATTTGGAGTTATTTTCCATTATTGTTTATAGAAGAGTGAGTAGAGAAAGAGAAAGATGTGAATGTGTTACCTAAAAGTGAGAAGAGGAAACAGTATGAATATAATATGTAGTATTTCTTTTCAAACATACAGAAAATTGTATGACTTATTTCAAAAGTGGGGATAGAAATCTTTTTTTTTTTTTTTTTTTTTGTGTAAAATCAGGGTTTTTTATGGAAAATTGTTTATAGAAGAATGAGTAGAGAAAGAGATGTGAATGTGTTACCTAAAAGTGAATAGAGAAAACACTGTGAATGTAATATGCATGTATACAAAAATTTAACCAAATTTTTAGAGCTATTTCTGAAATACCGGGAATATATATACAAGAATTGCTCTGTAGAAGCGGGAATAAAAAACGTTATTTTTTATGTAAAATCGCGTTTTTTCGGGAATTACACCTATATAGATGAACTTAAAAAGCAAAACCCTATCTGAATACAAAATTTGATCGAAATTGTTAGAGCAGTTTCCAAGTTGCTCGGAATATATATACAAGAATTGCTCGTTTAAAAATATAAGATTATTATAATTATTATTAATTAATTATTAATTTAGTGTCATTCTAGCAGATTGTTATAGTATCTTAATAGTTAGAGAACCCGCCTGGTAAGCGTAACATTGCATTTTACAGTTCTAATTCTATCTCTCAAACTTTGCCCACACACGGCTTGTGTGTTTAAAAACACCAACAGTAACTTTGTTCGCATAAATAAATAATGGTTAGTATTTTAGTTATCATCCTTCAAAGATGTGACAAGAAGGTATTGAAGAAAATTATTCCACCCTAAAATACCCTTTACATTGAAAATGTTTGGAAAAATTCGATTTTCTCAAAAATGGTTCTAACGATTTTTATTAAAATGCCACACACACACACACACACCCATACACACACGCGAAAACACACACTATCACACACACACACCCATACACACACGCGCACACACACACATACACACACGCGCACACACACACACCCATACACACACACCCATACACACACACCCATACACACACACCCACACACACGAACACACACCCATACACACACACGCGCACACACCCATACACACACACGCGCACACACACACCCATACACACACGCGCACACACACACCCATACACACACACCCATACACACATACACGCACACACACCCACACACACGAACACACACCCACACACACACACGCGAACACACACACATACACGAACACACCCATACACACACCCATACACACACACCCAAACACACACGAACACACACGAACACACACACGCACACACGCACACACACGATCACACACCCACACACACACACGCGAACACACACACACACGAACACACCCATACACACACCCATACACACACACCCATACACACATACACACACCCATACACACACACCCACACACACGATCACACACCCACACACACACGCGAACACACACACACACACGAACACACCCATACACACACCCATACACACACACCCAAACACACACGAACACACACACGCACACACCCATACACACACACCCACACACACACCCACACACACGAACACACCCATACACACACCCATACATACACACACCCATACACACACACGCGCACACACACCCACACACACATACACACACGAACACACACACACGAACACATCCATACACACACCCATACACACACCCATACACACACCCATACACACACACGCGCACACACATACACACATACATACACACACATACACACATACATACACACACGCGCACACACCCACACACATACATACACACATACACGCACACCCACACACACCCACACAGACGCTCACACACATACATACACACATACACAGACACACACGCGCACACACACATACACACGCGCACACACACAAACACACACACATACACACACGCGCACACACACATACACACACACGCGCACACACCCACACACACACGCACACACACATACACACCCACACACACATACACACACACGCGCGCACACACACACCCACACACACATACACACACACGCGCACACACCCACACACACGCGCACACACACATACACACACGCGCGCACACACCCACACACACACACCCACACACATACACACACACGCGCACACACATACACACACACATACACACACACGCGCACACACATATACACATACATACTGCCTACCTCCGTTTACAGTTACTCACAACTTTGCTACTCAAAGTAGATGCTGGAACGCACGCCCATTGCCATTAACACAAAGAGTGCATCGGCGTGCCTTATTCTGCCGTACTCTGCCACTCTTCTGGTTTAAAAGTTTGTGGGCCTAATGTTGAAGTAAATGATATGTATGTGTCCTGGATTAAGATTGTGTGCCTTACTAATATAAATGCAATACTAATATGTATTGTTGATGTTGCCGTAAGTACTTAAACTGTGGCAGCCAGTAATCTATGACATTAACTCGTCTAGCGGTTAAACGAAACACCGCAGCAAAAAACATTCCTTAGCAAAAAGTGTTTAAAATAATATTATGTATCAGGTACCAAAGTTTGTCGGTTTAATTTTGGGATATTCTTTATATATACACCACACACATCACTCGAAAATACACGGACCCTTGGTTCAAATACAATATTTCCTCTACTCACTATACGTAATAGAAAAAATAGGAAAAGAATAGTATTAGGGAGCATAAACCTTGCAGTATTAGTTTTGCCGAGTAGCTATGGTTCCTTTCAAACACGAGAGAGTATAATATTTCGGTTTTATCAACATTAAAGATAATTGGACTATGTTTCCATAATTTCGTTTGATTAAAGTTTGGTACACACAACAGGCTTCGCCTAATGAACTATGAATATCAACTCCCTCACTCACTCACTGTTGCTTTATAGTCATAAATTAAAGCACAACTGTTTGACAGTTCCGAAATACCCGTATTGAAAACAAAATGCGAGATACAGAGTTTACTAGCAGAGCTGTATAAAACTTGTAAATGTATTTCACAATAAGACAAGCTCAAACATGATATGGTAATGCTTTACAATGCATGCAGATAAATGCGTAAAGCGTTGTTGCAAATAATTGTGCAGATAAACACATAGTCGAGAACAGAAATACAAATACTGCGTGCATATCCATCATTCCAGTATATGTGAGTGTGCATAAGCTAGATACACATGCGTTTAAATGACACAGTATAAAAAATGGAGAAATTGCTTTTAATGTTATAATGGATAAATTAATTCAACATTTTCCACACTGTCATTTAATACGCTACACAGAGGATCCTGTCCTCATATCAGAAACAGAACATGGATTGTAAACGCTAAATGCCTAACACTGTCAAAAGAGCCACTGAGATGGAAATTAGAAGCGAAAAGAAAAATTGTTGAACACGTGTCAGAATTTAATTATTTAGGTATTAAAATAACAAGCAGCAACAAATTAAATCGTGTGGTAAAAATTCAGAGTGATAAAGCAGGGTAGATCTCAGGATCTGTGTTGTAAAACTGTTTGTTCGGAGAAAATATTTAGATGCAATATGTCGCATTTATAATTCTTGCAGAAAGACAAGCGAATAGAGAAAACCATGTGAAAGCAGTATATTGTACAGTAAAATGGATAGCATAAAAAGCTTCTTCATGAAAAACTACATACATGTGCTGAATTTTGCGACGATCGGTTAAGCGATTTTCGAGATTTACGGTTACATAAATAGAAACTAATTATATGAACTGTTTGTAGAAGACTGAGTAGAGAAAGAGACGTTTGTGTAAAACTACAAAATAATATAAACAACAATATTAAAAGTATCAATAAAAATAAATTATACATCCAATTACAGAGTAAATTGCTATAACTATTAGTACACAAACTCAAAATCTTAATAAACCTAAAAGTAAGTAAAGAAAACAGTGTACATGAAATACGTATCATTTCAATTTCAGAGCTACAAACAATTGTATGACCATTTGTAGAAGAGTGAGCAGAGAAAGAGATGTGAATGTGTTACCTAAAATGGATTTAGAGCCTTTCCAATATGTGACATATGTATATGTTCAAGAATAACTCTGTAGAAGAGGTAATAATTACTTTTGTGCACAATACCTGATTCTCCTCCCCTTATGTAGGACTTACACCCCCTAAGACTTAGGACTTACAAGTCAGTGTCTAGAGTCGGACGTCTGTCAGGGAGCACAGGAACCTATGTACCAGACAGAGTGAACACCTGCAAGTATGAGAGTGAGGAAGTGATTACCCTCCCCTTATGTAGGACTTACAAGTCAGTGTCTAGAGTCAGACGTCTGTCAGGGAACACAGGAACCTATGTACCAGACAGAGTGAACACCTGCAAGTATGAGAGTGAGGAAGTGATTACCCTCCCCTTATGTAGGACTTACAAGTCAGTGTCTAGAGTCAGACGTCTGTCAGGGAACACAGGAACCTATGTACCAGACAGAGTGAACACCTGCAAGTATGAGAGTGAGGAAGTGATTACCCTCCCCTTATGTAGGACTGACAAGACAGTGCCTAGAGTCAGACGTCTGTCAGGGAACACAGGAACCTATGTACCAGACAGAGTGAACACCTGCAAGTATGAGAGTGAGGAAGTGATTACCCTCCCCTTATGTAGGACTTACAAGTCAGTGTCTAGAGTCAGACGTCTGTCAGGGAACACAGGAACCTATGTACCAGACAGAGTGAACACCTGCAAGTATGAGAGTGAGGAAGTGATTACCCTCCCCTTATGTAGGACTTACAAGTCAGTGTCTAGAGTCAGACGTCTGTCAGGGAACACAGGAACCTATGTACCAGACAGAGTGAACACCTGCAGGTATGAGAGTGCGGAAGAGGATAATATGAAATGCAGGCGAAATAGATGAATAGGAATGTGATGATGGAACACTCGGTGGAATCAGTGGCGGCTGAAACCGGAGAAAATCCGCCTATACACCACTTCGTCCACCAGGAATACCACACGCCGGTCCCTGGGATCGAAACCAGCTCGTCTAGGTAATAGGCGAATGATCTAACCGCTCGGCCGAATAAATACGTCTGTTTCGCCTTGTCATCAAGTTAGGCCGATGTCTACCGGAGAAAGGAGCAATATCCATTTGAGTCAGCTGTAGACAAATTCCTAACTCGGTTTTCAACATAGCAATTCTCACCACGGCAATGTGAATGTTATTGCATGATAAAGGAAAACAGGGCGCAATATCCAATATCCCTGGAACTGCAATCCGATGCCACTGGACGAGAAGACGTCTGTAATAATTCTTCTTCTTCTTCTTGCCAGCGAGCTAGCGGATATCGGAGAACTTCAAGTTACTTGTTTGGTTTTCCCTCCATAGTAATGGTAGCTAGCCCATTCCACCGCCACTCCGAGTGGGAGAAAGCCGTTTATTGATTCTACACTCGCTCTTCTGTGTTCCTTCTACAGAAAGAAGAGGAATGGCATTACTACATACGTACCATAAAGAAAGCCTACTTTCTCTGGGACACATACTTCCACTGCCATTTGAAATTTCAGGAGGACAGTTTACTAAAAAGTGTCCCGCCCCTTTAAAAAATTCCACAAAATTTTCCCGAACAAATTTGCATACCATTTATGCAGCTTCTTAATTCTTCTTTCCCTGATTACCCTCCCCTTATGTAGGACTTGCACCCCCTAGGGTCAGACGCCTGTCGGGGAGAAGAGGGACCTCTGGACCAGACAGAGTGAATACCTGGAAGCGGGAGGTCAGCCAAGCACAAGGTATGGTATTGTGGAAGAGGATGATATGAAATGTAGGTGAAACGGAAGGGTGATAATGGAGCAATTGGTGGAATGAATGGCGGGGGAAACCGGATGACCCGGAGAAAACCCGCCCAGACGCCGCTTCGTCCACCACGAATACGACAAACGGGTCCCACCTAGGTGGTAGGCGAGCGGTCTAACCACTCAGCCACGGCGCCGCATTATAAACTTCTCTAATTAGTACCAACTTTAAGGGGTCTAAGACAGATCTGTTATCCAAACGGGCCAATATTTTATGCCAAAAATGAACTGTTTATAATTTTAATTAAACACTTTGTGAAATTAGAGACCCTTTTAAGGGTTGCGCAATTTTAACCCTTTGCAGGTGCATGAGCCTGTACTATTTGTGCGTGCGTGTGTGTGTGTGCGCGCGTGTGTGTCTGTGTGTGTGTATGGACAGTATAACTCAAAAACGAAAAGTCGTTTAAAAACCAAAGTTGGTATTTAAGTTTAACATATTTTAAGGATGCTATGCGAAGATTTTAAAGGAAATTTCTCCACCCTAAACTACGCTTTTCATGGAAGCCTTTTCGAAAATGTTTATTTTCTCCAAAATGGCTCTAGCGACTTTCATGAAAATGTTTAAGATATTTTTAAGAAAAATGAAATGTATATTTTGAATTTTCTGGCTACAGCCCCTGCAGTCGTATTTACTCTTAAGTTTTGCATAATTAGAAAACCGTAAAGGATAGACCAACTCTTACTATACAAAAAGTATAATCTTGTTAAAACACAATTTATGTCTAAATAAATTGTTTTGGAGTTAACCACTTCGAAGATATTCCTTGTTATTTGTGTGAGTTCTAAAATACTTATATTTCTCTCAAATAGAAGGTAGTTATTCTCCTTTTAATCTCTTGGCTATGCAAAGAGAATGGAATTTCAAAGTCTTCACATAGCGACTATCGCTCAAACCTTACTGTAGGGTTCTGAGATGAATTTGTCGCATTCCAGCATTAATACGTGTTACATTAAAAGTACGCGCTTATTGAGAAAAGTGTTTAGAGGTATAATTAACAAATATACATATTGCAAATATGTAAGGTGCAGTACTGAAGTGAGTAGTTATGTCTAATGAATTGCAACAATGTATGCACGTCATTTTATAAGAATCCACTTAACCTACAAACTTAATATATTATTTATTGAAGTGCGCTTTTAACGTGTAATTAGACAATATACATTGTGCAAATTGTGCTAGAGAGTCAACAACCACTGGGGCATTATACAACAAATGGTAGTAACCAAAGGGAGGGTAATCAAGTAAAGAAGAAGAAGTAAAACTGATTCTTGCTCAGATTACGTTGTCCCGTTTAAATAGTGTATTATACTTTAACATTTTCCAAACACCTGCACGAGTTTGGGGAGTTAGTTCATGAAAGTACCGTCTGCCCACCAGAAGAAGGACAGTAGAAGGAATCTGCTACAGAAGCATTGCTATCGTGTTTGTACACGTATCAGTGTCGCCAACTGGTTAAGCGAAAAGTGACCGAATCTTAAACCAAAGTGGCTAAATCAAAATAAATACTGTAATTAATTAAAATTTATTTTGCATAATTTTTAGTAATTTTAAAACAAAGTTTCGCTTCGGTATTCAGAAGACATATAGTTCATCTTCCTGGAGCACCTCCTCTCGTAAGGTTATCACAGACTATATAAAATCCTAAGAACATTTTCTGCAATATAGCTGGAATATTTAGCTTTACAAAGTGCAACTGAGTAAAAGCCTTGCTACTTCCGCAGCGTAATCTGTAGGTATTTTACTTCCACTATTCAGAACTTCATAGTGTTGGCAATTGTTTGGGTTTTTTAACATCTAAGTTACGTCACTAACTTGAAGTGAGTATGTAGAAAACAAGTGATTGGAGAAGGTCTACGTCAGATGTTTGAAGTTGGATCGCTGTTTTGTGAAACTTCATTCAGATTACAGGGAGGGAGGGTTGGATGCAATAAGGCAGTATCACTTTAGCCTGAAAGGCGCTCTTAGATGTCGAGTGAGGGGGGGGGTTGATAAAGCTTTAGAACACAAGAAAAAGAATGCTAAAAGTAGCAATACAAGAATTCCGCTGCATGCGGTAGGGCGATACTTTAAGGGGAAAAAGATTAAGTGGAAAAAGGGAAAAAGCAGCGAAATCCTCCCCTTGAAGTCAGTCAGATATAACGAGCGAGGCACGCAGGGGAAGAGAGTGATATGACTCAAAGATTAGAGGTTAAGTCCGACATGGTATGAATCAAAGGACCCTTTTGTCCTCGCCCGTCCCTCTCTCTGTAAATGAGATTAAATTTCACTCAATTTATTGAATTTAAGGTTCACTTGGAATTCTCCCGATACATTCCAATAATGGACTGTGCTATTGTGCTGCTGCAGGAATTCCTTCATCTTATTGGTTGAATACAAAAGGCGCCTTTGAGGAGATCGACCTGTTTCTAAACTACATTTGACACCCTGAGCTTAAGGGAAACACCGTTATACTACTTCATTAATGATACCTAAACCAAAGTTGGTATTTAAGTTTAATATCTTATAAAGGTACAATACGAAAATTTTGAAGTAAATTGCTGCACCCTAAACTACCGTTTACATAAACAATTTTTCGAACATTTTGGTTTTCTTAAAAATGGCTCTAATGATTTTAATTAAAATGCCACATATTTAAGATATTTTTATGGTAAATGATACTACAGTTCGATCATGCAGAGCCGTTTATTCTTGTATGAATAACAGTCCAGTAATTCATGTTGCCTGAGAATGCTGCATACCCGCATTGCACGCAAGTCAGAGAAGTTGCCGCTGTATCTAGGGTGGGATAATGAAGTAGCGTAACGCGCAATCTGCCCAGAAAGATTTCAAATTCCCTTCTCTTTGCACGGCTAACATAAAAACAATGGATAATGACAGAAGTTGTTCACTAAAACTCACACAAATAAAGCGGAATATCTTATAAAAATTATTTAGATATAAATTGTGTGTTTGAGCAAGGCCTGCATTTTTATACTAAGACTTGGTCTATCTCTTACGGTTTACCACTTATACAAAAGTTATCCAGAATAAACAGGTCTCCATGTACTATAGCCAGAAAATTGCGTTTCGTTTTCTATAAAAATATCTTAAACATATAGCATTTTAATCAAAATTGTTAGAGCAATTTTCGATAAAACCAAAATTAACGAAAAAGTTTGCAAGTAAACGGTAGTTTAGGGTGGACGGATTTTCTTCAAAACCTTCGTGTTGCATCCTTAAAATATGTTGAACTTAAATACTATTTTGGTTTCTAAAATGGTTGTTTTTTAGTCACCGGGTTTCAAAATATATATTTTCGGTGAAATTTCGACATCGAATTTTAGGATGGAATACAGTACTTCCTGTATTTACTATAAGTACAGAGGCTTAAAGCCCCTACGCCTGTATCGTAAATCGAACCAAGGACTTTCACTTGGTAAGACATTTAGTTACCACCGCAGTAAGGTGACTAGCTATAGAATAAGCTAAAATTGCAGAAAATACACGTTTGCCGGTGCATGTTCGCTTGGTGCAGCACGATTTTGTCTCCTATTGCGGACTGGGAACGGGATTAATGCTCGTGGAAGAGGCTTCAATTAGGGCTTTAATACCTTAAGCGAACGCCACAGGCGAAGCGCCCACTCAGGCGATTATTGACGGCATACCGCTACTCGCACACCCACTGCACTGCTTCACTTGCAAATGTGCATTATCACCTTGCACTAAACTCACATGACTTTCTCTACTCTTGTTCTACTAACCATTCTTACAAACTCCCATCTCTGTATCTTCATGTTAGTGGAGATAAAGCTGTCTAATTCTCTTGTAGGTACAGCGAGAGTAACATCTTTTAAAGTTTTGACCACCTGTTCACTTTTTACGTGAAAGACATAAAAAGTTAATAACGACCTTTAATTTGACGAAAGTTTTAAGTATTGCAAAACTCACAGAAATAAGAAGGAATTTCTCTGAAATAGTACACTCCACGAAAAAAAATTCATTTGGACATAAATTGTGTTTTAACGATGTATATTTTTTGTATAGTAAGATTTGGTCTATCTCTTATGGTTTACCAGTTATACAAAGGTCAACTAGAGTAAACTAGCTAGCTTGCGACCGCGAAAGAACCCTCAAAATGAAGAAAGAAGAAAATGACTAATAAGTAAAATGCAAGGACAGGAAATTTGGGAGATACCCAGCATTTGCTTACCGACCCAGGAAACCCACTAAAAACTCCTAGGTCAGTCACAGAAAAGATATTATATTGCACACAAGAGTTCTATACCATCGAAAATTCACGTCTCTGAATCCCATGAAAGTCACTTCTATTTGTCTTGAAGTATAACTCAAAAACAAAAAGATAGTTAACATTTAACTTCTAATGGGCGGTCTCCCATAAGAATTGATATCATTGTTTTGGCACCTTGTCTTGCGTTTGTTTATGCGCTGCTATTCTAGGGGATCACTGGGGTTGAAAAGGCTAGAGTTTGACCTTGTGTAACTGCAAGAGCTTCTTGAGTGTATAGGTTTTGTTCATTCACCCTAAACTAGTCTTTATATGGAACATTTTTCGAAAATTATGAATTTCTCGAATATGGCTCTGATGACTTTGACTAAAATAAAATATGTTTGAGATATTTTTATGACAATAAAATGTATATCTTGAATTTTCTGGCTATAGCCCATGCAGTCGTATTTACTCTGGACGACTTTTGCATAACTGATAAACTGTTAGAGATAGACAAAATCTTACTATACAAAACATGATGTTGCAAAAACACACACTTTATTCCTAAATAAGCTTTTGTGTACAGTGAACAATTTTGGAGATATTCCTGGTTTTGGAGTAGTTAAGCTCTCGTCAAAAGGAACATTATTTTTGTATATGTTAACCGTACAAAGAGAACGGAATTTGAAAGGTTTAAAATATTTTACTATCGCTCAAAGTCTACTGTATTCCCATATTTCCCTTGTACCTACAAGGAAATAAACAATAAGATAATTTGTACAAATGTTTATCTCAACTAACACGAAGAAGATATAGGAATAAGAGTTTGTAAGAATGGTTAGTACAAGAGTAGAGAAAGTCATGTGAGTGCAACACATCAGATTTTTACTTTCTCTACTGGTAAGTAGGGGAAGTATAGTATTCCACCCAAAAATTCGATGTCGAGATTTCACCGGAAATATATGTTTTGACACCCCCTGAATCCAAAAAAATCATTTTTAGAAAAAGGTCCGTGTGTGTGTCTGTGGACAGCATAACTCAAAAACGAAAAGTCGGTTAAAAACCAAAGTTGGTATTTAAGTTTAATGCCTTTCAAGGATGCGACACGAAGATTTTGAAGAAAATAGCCCCACCTTAAACTACCCTTTACATGGAAGATTTTTCGAAAATTTTGATTTTCTTGAAAATGGTTCTAACGATTTTGATTAAAATGTCATATGTTTCAGATATTTTTATGAAAAATGAAATTTATATCTTGAATTTTCTGGCTATAGCCCCTGTAGTCGTATTTACTCTGGACAAATTTTGCATAACTGCTAAACTGTTAAAGATAGACCAAATCATACTATACAAAAATGTAGATCTTGATAAAATACACATAAAATACATATTTCTTATAGGGTGAACCATTTCGGAGATATTCCTTGTTATGTGTGTGAGTTTCGGAAAACTTAGAACTTTAACGAAATGCAAAAATGTTGTTAATTTTTTTATATGTTAATCATCCAAAGAGAACGGAATCTCAAAGGTCAAAAAGATTTGACCGTCGCACAAAGCCTTTTGTATTCTCATATTCCCCTTGTACCTACAAGGAAATAAGCAATAAGATAATTTGTACAAATGTTTATCTCAACTAACACGAAGAAGATATAGGAATAAGAGTTTGTAAGAATGGTTAGTACAAGAGTAGAGAAAGTCATGTGAGTGTGTCATGGCTTGATTTACTGATCGACCACTAAGATTTAAAGTATGAACAAGACTCAGATGTTTCTACCTGTAAGAAGAATGAAATTGTCTGTGTTGTGAATCCGCTGTCTGGATGAGCAAATACATGGTGAATGCAATTCAGGAAACGAAAGGCACCTTTGAATATTGTATGTGATTTAAAGTGCTTCTTCAAGTACTTTATTCTTATGATGAACATTTTTGTTTAGGAGTTGTGACGTGTTTGAAGTTGTCCGCTTTAAAACGTGCTGCCCCATTATTCACACGCTACGAGCCGCGCTGTTTCTTTACTACTTAATAAAACAATCCAACACACTTTACTGAAATGTCAACGCCAAAATGTCATTGGTGGTAGTAAAAACACAAACCGCAAGTTTGTAATGCAGAGACAGGCAAATAGAACCTATAACACTCACATGACTTTCTCTACTCTTGTACTAACCATTCTTACAAACTCTTATTCCTATATCTTCTTCGTGTTAGTTAAGATAAACATTTGTACAAATTATCTTATTGCTTATTTGCTTGTAGGTACAATGGGAATATTAGAATACAGTAGTCTTTGAGCGATAGTCAAATATTTTAAACCTTTCAAATCCCGTTCTCTTTGGACGGTTAACTAATAAAAAGTGAATAACCATGTTCTACTTGACAAAAGTATAAGTTCTCCAAAACTCACACAAATAACGAGGAATATCCCCGAAATGGTTCAATCTAAATAAATTGCGTGGTTTAAGAACATCTACATTACTTGTATAGTATAATTTGGTCTATCGCTAACGGTTTACCAGTTATGCAAAAGTCATCCAGAGTAGATAGCACTACATAGATTATAGCCAGAAAATTGAAAATACACATTTAATTTGTCATAAAAATATCCCAAACATATAGCATTTTAATCAGAATCGTTACAGCCATTTTGATTACAATATCATATGTTTGAAATATTTTTATGACAATTGAAATGTATATCTTGAATTTTCTGGCTACAGCCCCTGTAGTCGTATTTACTCTGGACGACTTTTGCATAACTGGTAAACCGTTAGAGGTAGGCCAAATCATACTATACAAAAAATGTAGATCTTTCTAAAATACACAATTTATGCCTCAATAAATTTTCTTGTAGGTTAAACCATTTCGGAGATATTCCTCGTTATGTTTGTGAGTTTCGGAAAACTTAAAACTCGTGAAATGGAACATCGTTGTTCATTTTTTATATGTTAAACGTGCAAAGAGAACGGAATATCAAAGGTTTAAAAGATTTTATTATCACTCAAAGTCTACTGTATTCTAATATTCCCCTTGTACCTACAAGGAAATATGCAATAAGATAATTTGTACAAATGTTTATCTCAACTAACACGAAGAAGATATAGGAATAAGAGTTTATAAGAATAGTTAGTACAAGAGTAGAGAAAGTCATGTGACTGCAACACATCAGATTTTTTAGTTTTAAGTTATTTTGGTTTAGAAGGAAGCTGTTGTGCCCCTTTAGAAATGGAACAAGGCATTCCAGCATTCGAGAATATGTCGTACAGGTTCTCCTCCAGGGTTCCAGGACTAAGGTGCACCTTTGACTGGTGGATAGCATTATCGTTACGAGCTGGTGCACCTTTGATTGTTCAATAGTTGTATTGCTATGAACTGGTGCACCTTTGATTGGTGGAGTACAGTGTCATTATGAAGAGATGGATATAATTAGTTCCGTTACAGTGGTGTATAAACACTCATTATGCCATGAACGAGTATACAGACAGACTTTAAATGTGTATTTTTGCATTAGGGGGTCTCAAAACATGTATTTCGGGTATAAGCTTGGTGTCGATTTTTCCAATGGGATTTAGTACTTTTTTCCTTACTCTAAATATGTAGTAAACAAAGTAAAAGGAATAAGTATTTGTAAAAATGGTTGTACGAGACTGAGTGTAGAAATAAATGTGAAGATTTTGATCTACTTTGTTGGTAGTAGCTACATAAGAAGCAACGCATAGAGCGTCCACTCTTGGGACATAAAGGAGGACGCTGCGTTTGAAAGGGCAGCTGGGCAGAGCCCTTAGTTAATAAGACGTGTGTATGGCCGAGTAAAAGGATTGCCACCCCCCCCCCTCCCACCCCGTCATTTCGCAGCCTGGCTGTTCTTGGGCAGGCAAGCAGAAACACTACACGTCACAATTATTTACTGGAGTTGGAGTTTACGACTGCCCCTGTCAACTAACATAATTACTTCCTATTTTAATACACGAATCCGCTTTCATTAGCATGACAACAAAATTCTGATGTGTTACAGTCATATGACTTTCTCTACTCTTGTACAAACAATTCTTGCACTTATTTCCCTATCCACTTCATGTTAATGGAGATAAACATTTGGAGAAATTGACTGTGACAAACAATTCCACGAATGCCACGCCTGACACCACTGTGACAAACGGTAAATGTCCAGTCAAGTTAGTTTTCTCTCACTTTATTGTTTTCTAAAATTTTATCACAAATACACAGTCTTCTTCTCAGGGTTTTCTTCGCCTTCTCCGTCTCTTACACACTAACCATGACGTTACAATCACTCCATGTTTATTTTTTACGATAACCGACGTATCTATCACGATAAAACGCACACGCACAGCAGTCTCACAGTCACTGACACACAGACCGACTCGTAACTCTAAAACCCACTGATTCATTCTTCACTGGCCTCCTTATATACTGGGGATGACGTCACACGGACCTTTGTCGATTGCACATATACGCACATACGCATACGCTCACATACGCACCGGAAATGACTCAGGTAATTTTATATTTCTTTTCGATTATTGTATTGCAGATGTGATAATAAATATTTTTCTTATTCACTTTCTTGTTTATTTCATCGTCTATTATGTTGTCAGTGGAAATTATTGAACATAAATATTTTAAGGTATCTCCTTGTTGTAATTTTTCGTGTTTCCATTCTATTTTAATATCTTCGCTTTCACCAATCTAGTTTACTTTGCTTTTATTTGTATTTATTTTCATTATTCTATCTTCTAGTGTATTTGCTCATTCTATATATTATTTTTGTCCGTTTCACCTCGTAGTTATGTAAAGAAACTCGAACTTTAAAGTCATCACATAGTGACACGCTCTTTAAAACTCTCGCTTTACCTGTATTATGACGCCGACCGCGGAGTACAATAAAAACCCGTCGGATCCAGTCTGCCCCACCCCACTGGCAATTAGAGCGTCAGAAGCAAAGGGGGTTTTCCAGATTATTCGAGAAGCGTCCAGCAGTAGGCGTATTTGTAGAAGTTGGAGAAACGAAATGTGTATATGTACAATGTTATTGGAACTTAGAATACGATTTTATAGGAATAGTTTATAAAAGAAGGAGTAGAAATCATGTGAGTGTAAGACAAAAGATGTTGGTACCATTTTACTACACACTACGTGGTAGATATTGCTCGTAGGCATACGAGGAAGAACCGTTACGGCCCGGCAACGGCTGTGTGGGATTTTTTTAGCACGGTTCACTGTTTACCGGCTTGGAGTTTTGTTGTCAAAGAAGGGAGGAGTTAGGAAAAGAAGAAAGAGGGAAGCTTTGGAACAAGCTGCAGAAAGTCAGCGCAAAGAAATGGTGCTAGGCTTGCTTCTTGATTCCAGTTGGGGTTGTCTGTATATCTGGAGGCAATGCAAGGCGAAGCGCCCTGCCGTCAATATATACTCACACACAAGAAATATCCCACCATCCTACCAACTCCATCACGACAGCCTTCCCTTCTTCTCGCTCGCTCCTCGTCCTGGAGGTTTATTGCCTCCCTCCCAGACCGTTTGATAACGTCAGGGATGAACACTTCCCTTCTGACAAGGGAGCAGCAGAAGAACTATTTTATAGCAGCGCTACAAGGCGTGGATTTTCTCCGATTGTTGCTGTTTATCTTCTTGACATTACTTTGTCACCGACAGGTTCGGTAGCTGAAGCAACAGAGGTTCTAAAAAACCAAAACACTGGACCACAAACTTTCCTAAAATGTGTTCATTTGTACCAATAATTACTAGCTTACGCCATGACACACGATAGATTTTAAAATTCAATGAGGAATTAATGTAATTTACTGTCTGATGTGGCACTTTTATTTAGGTTTCTATATTTCAGTCTTGGTGAGGAGATAAGCGATGACTTGCTTCGGCTAGTGTTGGTATTTGTAGGTTATATATGTAGGTAATCTACTCTCAGAATGTGAGGATTAAAGAGAAGTATTTCATTTCTCCTCACTATTGTGAAGATCCACACAAACTGCTGTATAATTTCCGTTCCTCACTTCCGCCACAACATTTCCTTTGTCCTACAATCAATATCAAACTTTAAAAACTCAAATTTATAAACGCCATCTTATTGTTCAACCCAATACATAACCTTTACATAAAGTTTTGTATTTGCACTTGGCTTATTCCTCTTCTACTTCTCCATTTTCTGATTCTTTATTATTCTGTCACAGATTACTCAATAAAACCTCCGTATCACTCGACTTTTAAATCAAATACTAATAACTAACTTGCTATATAAGAGCTAAATTGCTACGTTTTCTTAGCAAACAAAATAATGTTTTATCCTTGACAATGAAACAGCGGTTTCACTTGTTCCTCGGAGAGGCGCACCAAACTCTGTTAAGCTTGTCATAAGACAAGATCCCAGCATAGACAGATGTTTACGAGTACGTTCTCTACTGGTAAGTAGAAGTATTGTATTCCACTCAAAACTTCGATGTCGAGATTTCACCGGAAATATCTGTTTTGAGACCCGTGAAAAAAAAAGCATTTTTAGAAAAAGGTGTGTTTGTGTGCGTGTCTGTGTCAGTCTCTCAGTCAGATTAACTCAAAAACGAAAAGTCGGTTAAAAACCTAAGCTGGTATTTAAGTTTAACGTCTTTCAAGGATGCGACACAAAGATTTTGAAGAAAATAGCTGCACCCTAAACTACGCTTTACATGGAAAATTTTAATTTTTTTGAAAATCACTCTAACGATTTTGATTAAAATGCAATACGTTTGAGATATTTTTATGACAAATGAAATGTATATCTTGAATTTTGTGGCTATAGCCCCTGGAGTCATATTTAATCTGGACGACTTTTGAATAACTGGTAAACCGTTAGAGATAGACCAAATCTTACTATACAAAAAATGTAGATCTTGCTAAAATACACAATTTATATATCAATAAATTTTATTGTAGGGTGAACCATTTCGGAGATATTCCTTGTTAGGTGTGTCAGTTTCGGAAAACAAAGCTTTCGTGAAATGGAACATCGTTGTTAATTTTTTCTATATCTTAAGCGTGCAAAGAGAATGGATCTCAAAGGTTTAAAACATTTGACTATCGCAGAAAACCTACTGTGTTCTAATATTCCCCTTGTACCTACAAGGAAATAAGCAATAAGAAGAGTAGAGAAAGTCATGTGAGTTTTTTTTTTTTTTTTTTATTTTTTTTTTATTTTTTTTTTTTTTTTAAATCAAATTACAACTAAGCAAAGGCTTATCTAGTAATATTTTCTTCTTAAATAGGTTCACATATAAAGGCGAGTCTTCCATTGAAGGCTCCCATAGTTTACACATAGTTCTTGCGGTCTCACATTAAGTCATCTGGCTTTTTTCTTTTCAGTCTTCGAACTTCACAGTTACTAAGAACTTTCAACATCTCTTTGTTTTCATGGTGCTGCACTTTTAAATGATGTTTCGTTGCAGTCTTTTTTATTTCTTGTATAACAGTGTCGATTTTGAGATCTCTATGTATGTCATCATTTCGTACATACCATGGTGCATTAACTATTGTTCTCAAAACTTTATTTTGAAAAGTCTGTATGTGTTTTATGTTGGTCGACTTAGCGCAGCCCCAAAGCTGTATTCCATAGGTCCAGACTGGCTTTAACACCTGCTTGTAAATTAATAACTTATTGTATATGTCAAGTTCGGAATTTCTCCCAATGAGCCAATAAAGTTTCTTATATTTGATATTTAATTCTTTTCTTTTAGTTTCTATATGCTTTCTCCAATTTAATTTTGAGTCTAGTGTCATTCCTAGATACTTCACTGTTTGTGCTTGGGGAATAGTTTGGTTATTTATTTTTATTGGTAATATCTGAGTTTTCTTATTTGTAAAGTTAATATGTACAGATTTAGATTCATTTAATTTTATACGCCACTTCTTCGTCCACTCGTTAACCTTATTGACAGCTTTCTGTAATTTCTGTGTAGATTCCTCTACTGTATGTCCAACTGCCATAATTCCTGTATCATCAGCGAAGGTGGCCATGGTTGTATTATCTAGGTTTGGAATATCCCTAGTAAATATGAGGTATAGTACTGGCCCTAAGACGCTTCCTTGGGGTACTCCAGCAGCTATATTCTTTAATTCAGAGTATTCATTCCCATATTTAACTCGGAAATATCTCCCTTCAATGTATGATAACAATATTTGATAGAAGTGGTCAGGTAGATCTCGTTGGAGCTTAAAAATTAAACCTTTGTGCCAGACTTTATCAAACGCTTTGGCCACGTCCAGGAATACTCCAGAACATATTTTCTTTTCCTCTAACGTTCTTTCTATGACATCGACTATACGATGTACTTGATCAATTGTTGAATGTTTATTTCTAAATCCAAACTGGTGTTCTGGTATTAATTTACTTTCCTCTATTATAGGTTTTAATTGCTTTAACAATAACTTTTCAAACAGTTTAGCTAATTGGGATAGGAGTGAAATCGGTCTGTAGGATTCCTTTTCATTAGGATTTTTTCCAGGTTTAAGGATCATGAGTACTTCTGCTACCTTCCATTGACTTGGGATATGTTTAAGTCTTAATGCAGTATTTATCATATGTAATAGCTTGATAAGAGCTTTTTGTGGCAATTCTTTAAGAATGTGTCCGGTGATTAAATCATATCCTGGCGCTTTTTTTGTATTTATATTCTGGTGGATTTCACGTTTTAATTCTTTGAGCGTTACACGCCTAAGATCTTTGCCTTCCCTTTTCTTCCCATGTTTAATGTCCTCTTCAGAAGTTTGTCCAGATAAAGGTTGAAAAATCTCTTCTAGATAGTTGGCAAATAGATCTGCTTTATCCTTATCACTCCTTGCCCATGATCCATCTCCTTTTTTTATTGGTGGAATTTGATTTATAGGTCTTTTGATACTTCTTGTTGCTTTCCATAAAGAGTAATCAGTATCTTTGTCTGCTGTTAGTCCTTTCATATAAATAGTAAATGATTTGTTTTTGATACTACTGATCAAATTCTTTAACTTATTACAGATTTGATTTAATCGCTTTTTATCTTCTGGTGCCCGTGACCTCTGCCACTTTTTACGCAGTTTTCGTTTTTCACTAATTAACTCCCTCACTTCCATTGGATAGGAGATATCATTCACATTTTTCCTACTTTTTTCTGGAGTATGGTTCCATGCTGCTTGTTGAATATTAGTAACAAAGAGATCTATCTCTGCTTCCAGTTGTTGCGGAGTTTTTAAGGGAACATTAAGTTCAATAGTGCTCTGTAATTCTTTTTTGAACCCTTCCCAATTTGTTTTTTTATTAGTTAGTCTTGGGGGGTTATCCTTTGTTATGATATTATCACTTACTGTTAATATAATTGGGGAGTGATCCGAAAAGATATCATAATCCTCATTTACGTGCACATAATTGTTAGATATACCCTTCGTTATGAAAAAATCAATTAAATCTGGTGCTTTATTTACATCTGTCGGCCAATATGTAGGTTTTCCAGTTGAATGGAATTGGCACTTTGTTTTAATCGCTGCCCTAAATAGCTCCCTACCTTTGGTAGTGGTTATTCTTGATCCCCAGTGACAATGTTTGGCGTTGTAATCCCCTCCAATAATAAAGTTATTACCTAGAGTCTTAAAGAGATTAATATAATCCTTTTCTTTTAGGTTATACCTTGGGGGACAGTATATTGCAGAGACATTAAAAGGCTTGGTTTTAACTTGAATAGTGACAGTTATCACTTGCATTTCATCTATTTCTATTTTACTTTCTTCATAGTGTTTAATGCAGTTTTTAATTATTACTGCGGAGCCTCCTCTTGCTTTATCAGATGGATGGTCTGAGCGGTAGATATCATATCCCCTAATTCTAACATATGATAGTTTAGCCAAATGCGTTTCGGATATTAAACATATATCTATTTTCTTGCTTTTCAGGAACAGTTCCAAATCCTGAATACGCTGTTGTAATCCGTTTGCATTCCATGATAATATTCTGTATGTGTGCGCCATTTTATTTACTTCTGTTAAGACTAGTTTCAAGCTTTCTTAATCTATCATAGATCAGTTTGTTGGTATATTTCTGCTCGTCCAGTATTTCTAGGATGCGTATTATTGCTTTATCAACGGTTGGAATTTCAGCTTTACCATTACATGTTGCTGCTGCGTAGTTGTTCTGTTCTCTGTTAGGTTCATCCACTACTTCACTTTCTTCTAGGACCATACCTAAGTTACAATTCCCTCGAGTCCTATGAATCTGTCTTTGATTTTTCATGACTTCATTCCTCCTCTTTTGCAGCTCCTTAGCTACTTCACATCCACGATAGTTTGCTGGATGTTGTCCTCCACAATTAACACATCTTGGTGGTGCGTTTTTGCTTATTTTACAATCTTTAGTGTGGTGTTTTCCTGTACATTTCACACAACGTGGTTCTCTTTGGCAATACGCCTGGGTATGGTTAAAGCCTTGGCATTTCTTACATTGTGGTATCAAATTAGTATTCTTTCTCAAGGGTTCAATTTTGACAACCACATTCAAAATTGTCTTAATATTATATATCTCTGTAATATTCTCCTTATTATCAAAGGTAAGCATAAATAGTGGCAATCCTTGTCTAACTACTTCCTGCTCTCCATTCCTATTTGTGTACCTTTCTTTCTTAAGAATATTTACAGCATCTTTAATTTTAAAGCCTCTTTCCTTTAACTCTTCTATTATATCTTCCTTTGGGCATGAAGCATGCAATCCTCTTGCCATAACTCTAATTGGTCTATCATTTTTGTTTTCATAAGTTTGCCAATTGACTTTTTCTGTGTTTAATTTCTTGACCAAAGCCCTATAGCTATCAGAATTCATAGTATTGATCTTCCATACATTATTATTTAATGATGTAACTTTATATTCTTTTCCTAACACAGGTTTTAATAATGCCTGAAGTTTTAGATAATCTGCTATATCATATATGTTAATAGGAGGAGGCTGGTGTTCCTTATAGGGAACTTTTTTTCCTCCTTCATGTTATTTGTTTTGCTTATAATGCTTCTGGTTTCTGACTTTTTATTTCTATCATTCTTTTCGGGTTTTCCTGTTTCTATTACTGGCGATGTTTCAGCTTTTCGTTTTTTATTTTTCCTCTGTAATATCCAATCTGTTTCTCTGACCAGATCTTCCTCATCTGTATTATAATCTATCACATTGCTAGGTCCTGCTTTCTCTATAAGTTCTTTCTCACTAGCTGTTTTCACTCTCGTTTGCTCTACTCTTATAGGATCCTTATTCACATCCAGAGAATTCTGCTTCTCTTTATCCATATTTTTTCTAAGTTCTTGATTTTCGAGTCTAAGGGCTTTTATTTCGTTTTTTAGTTCTTCATTTTGACGCTGGATCTCATTCAGTATCCTCTTTAGTTCCTCTTCTCCTGTATGTAAGTGCATTACTCGTTTTACTGTAGGTGATCGTTGGGTCAATGCACTCTTTCTAAACACATCTCCCTCAAGCAGTTGATGACTCCCCCCAGAATCCATGGAGTCTGCCTCCGAAGAGGATGGATTGTCCAGTTAGTCATGTGAGTGCAACACATCAGAATTTTTAATACATTGGATTAGGTGTGTTCACTCTTTTAATACTTTTTATCATGTTCTGTCCCCGGACTTGTGGAAACTATGGGCAAGAACAGAGATCATTCAAATAATATCGTAGCGATAGACCTCCGCTCGTATACTTGCAGTTCGGAAGCAACACTCAGGCATACAAATTCTGTGATTGGTTCACACTGCCATGTCGCACGCAAAGAATGTACAAATTGTCCTAGTGAAAACCAGTTTTATACCACTCAAGTACTTTAGCTTATTTGTGAAGACAAAAACGCATGCAACCCGAGGTTCACTTCACTATCTGCACCTCCCTTTAAGACAAGCGAGTCGCTGAGCTAATAATGACGTCACTCACTTCAACTGGCTGTCGTAGAGGCTGTATAAATCTGAACAGCTGATATACACACACCGAAATGATATTGCGCACTCCCAGGTCACCAAGTTAAAACTTTTTTTTAGAATCGTGTAGGTGTCACTTTCACTAGGTCAGTACATAAACACCGTAGCGGTGCGTCTTGATAACATAAACATATACCCTGCCTTGTCCTTACATGTTTACTGTGCGAGTGTAGACCAATGAGAAACTTTATCTCCCACAATACTTCACGACCCTGCAAGCAAGGTCGAATGCAAACTTGCTGTACTAGTCATACATAGTCTAGCCATATCGTCTCCCATTTCTGTGTTACGGCATCTCAGAGAAACAGCGCATAATTGCCACGAACTAAGAAGTCAAATAGCACGTGCTTGACCATAAGCCGCTGAGGGAACCATCACCAAAGCAAGGACACTCAAAGCATGGCTAAGTGGCGGACAACTCAATACTCTGTCCGTCCTCTACAACACAAGCCATCTTCTCATCACTTGGAAAACAACGAGCCGGAAAACTGGGACTCTCTCCGCTTTTCCCTTTTGCTGCAGCAGTTAATACGGTTTAAGGCCCCTCCCTCCCTCCCTCCATTAGATAAGGAGAGACTTTTCCCAAAGGCTTTAGCAGAGAAATTAAGGGACACCTTCACAATTGTTGTTAGATGCCATTTGAGGATGCTAAAGCCGAGCCGAGGTGTCTCAAATCTTGGCGGCGACATTAGCTTCGCCTAGAAATGGCTTTGGTCTGCTGCGAGCAAGTTCTAACAGATTATGCAAGGAAATGCTCACTGGAGTACTGCGGTTAGAGGCGGGGCTTCATCCGTGTCACTCACATGACTTTCTCTACTCTTGAACTAACCATTCTTACAAACTCTTATTCCTATATCTTCGTGTTAGTTGACATAAACATTTGTACACTAGACTTTGAGCGATAGTCAAATCTTTTAAAGCTTTGAGATTCCGTTCTGTTTGCACACTTAACATATAAAAAATGAACAACGATGTTCCATTTCACGAAAGTTTTAAGTTTTCCGAAACTCACACACACAACAGGGAATATCTCCGAAATGGTTCAGTCTACAAAAAAATATTTAGACGTAAACTGTGTGTTTTAGTAAGATCTACATTTTTTGTATAGTATAATTTGCTCTATCTCTAACGGTTTAGCAGTTATGCAAAAGTCGTCCAGAGTAAATACGACTACAGGGGCTATAGCCAGAAAATTCAAGATATATATTTCATTTGTCATACAAATATCTCAAACATATGAAATGTTAATCAAAATCGTTAGAGCCATTTTTAAGAAAATCAAAATTTTCGAAAAATGTTCCATGTAAAGGGTAGTTTAGCGTGGGACTATTTTCTTCAAAATCTTCGTGTCGCATCCTTGAAAGACATTAAACTTAAATACCAATTTTCGTTTCTAACCGACTTTTCGTTTTTGAGTTACGCTGTCCACAGACAGACACACAGACACACACGGACCTTTTTCTACAAATGCCTTTTTTGGATTCAGGGGGTCTCAAAACATATATTTCCGATGAAATCTCGACATCGAATTTTTGGGTAGAATACAATACTTCCCCTACTTACTATACGTAGTAGAGAAAAGGTAAAGGGTAAAGGGTACAGACACAGAGAGGGACACCTCGCTCACGACGACCTACACAGATGGGTACCAACCCCCAGGAGCCAAGAATGAAATGAGGGAACCGAAGATGCCACACACACACACAGGATCGCCGCTAGACAGGTCACATTTTGTCACACTGGTGTCAGGTGTGGGATTCTTGAAACATTTATTTTATAATACAACTAGGTTCCATTAGTTTTACAAACATGACATTTTAAAGGTTTGCAAGTGTTTCAAAGCCTTCGCCTGAATTGGATAAAATCCAACAAGTTTTAACCGTAAAGGCATATACAGCTGTGCATAGGTGACCTGGCAAAGCAAAGCGCACAAAGGTTATATAGGAAATGTGTATATTTCAGTGCAAGCAACGAATTCGTCATAGCAGACAACCCTGGCTGGCAAGTGGTGAGGCGTAATTAGTAAAGCCTCATGTTCCCTGCGCACTACCCCAGTGGAACCAACCTCTTGCAACATGCGGAGAGCGCTTATGTCCGTATTTTGTAAAGTTTGTGTTAGAGCCCCCCCCCCCCCCCCCCCCTGTACCAACTTGAGATTTGTCAATACTGTTAGATACGAATAACAATTCACCAGGGTAAACAGACATATATTATGGGAAATACTTCAAAATGAAGAACACCATGTTTTTTATTAATAGCAATACAAGTAGATGCCTTTTTGTTACTATTCAGGGGGTAGATTTAACCCTCGTACAATTTGCTAGCGACCCAGGACTGAACACGGGACTTCTGACACACTTTACCACTGTATCACTTGGTCCACAAGGACATTCATACGTTGCTATATTCTCCAAAATAAGTTTCGTCTAAGTTTACATTAAAAAAAACTCGTAAAACAGCTGTAAAGATGCTATGTTCTTATCATCTGCAGTGTTTATTGCATGTATTTTTCGTCATAAACCTTTTACCGCGCTGCGTTTTCACTAATTTGTATCTCATGTTCCTTTTTTATGTCTTTTCGTGCTACATCTTTATGAGAATTTTTACATCAGATCACAACCATGCTGATTACAGCGCCACGGACAGAAAAAATACGGCCACTTTGTGCAATTTATACTTCATTTTAAGGCTTGCATTTTTAAGAGCACCAAGGTAATTGAAAGGCTAGTGAAGTTGAAAAGAATTCATTTGAGCAAATGTCTTAACACACACACACACACACACATACGCACGCACACACACATACACACACATACACACACATACACGCACACACAAAATCTGCCGAAGGTTTTCCTTGCCGTTCTTTATACGCGGTAGATAAAGCAGAACCTTTTTGAAAATTTTCTTATTTAGTCTCGCAGTAGCTATTTGTGCTTCGAACTGCCCTGGAAAAAGTAGCTGTCTCATTTGCAAGTAAGAGCCAAGAGGAAACAAGGCAGTGAGCGACAAAAAACAAAACAATTAAATTAAATCCATAAAAACAACTTCTGTTTGTGAAACATGCCCAAAATCTACATGCAGAGAACTTTTCCCCAGCGGGTTGAGAAAACTAAATGGACGTTTTGCAGGAAACTATGATTCCAGATGTTGCCCCATTTTATTACGAAGGAACACGTCGTTCACTTGTTCCACCAGCTGACGTCACTTCCACCTCCACCACTCAGCCCTGACGTTCTTCTGTTTCCATATTCTTACCTCCCTTTTGACTAATAGCGCTGCGTGTATTTCAAACACTACATTTCCACATACACTATACTACTTCTGCATGCACTTTCAGCACCAATGAACTTATCTCTATTACTGACGTAGCTTCTTTTATAACTGTAAAATTGAGGCATTGAGAAGTCGTTTTTTACATTTTACGTAAAACACAACTTGTGATATGTACCTAAATGTGGAATCAGGGCTGAAAAATTAAATGCCATAGACGGGATTTGAACCACGGCTCTTCCGCTTTGTAAGCAACAGATTGTATCTTTTCATGTTTTAAATTTGGAATTAATTTAATCATCTTTAATCAAGCTTACCTAACACCAAAACTTAACGATTGTTGCAATCCAGATAAAAGTTTTGTTTTGGAAAACTAAGTTTCATCAAATGGAACATCGTTATTCACTTTTATATCTAAGCCATGCAAAGAGAAAGGAATCTCAAAGTCTTGACTATCGCTCAAAGTCTACGGCATTCCCATATTCCCCTTGTACCCACAAGGAAATAAGCAATAAGATAATTTGTACAAATGTTTATCTCAACTAACACGAAGAAGATATAGGAATAAGAGTTTGTAAGAATGATTAGTACAAGAGTAGAGAAACATTTAAGCGGCACGCACGTATGTATGTCAGTAAGAGATGAGTTCGCACTCCATGTTGGAACACACTAAGAGCAACATGCTTAGCGGTCGCATCTATTGACCATCAGGCCGCCGCTCTCCAAGGTATAATTCGTGGTTATAACCAGCTTGAGCAGGATAATGGGATTCCTGTCATCATAACAGCTCCTGGTAATAGGCAACCAGCGACATTTAGCCCTGGCGAGGATCATGTACAGGCCCACACAAAAGTTAACCTCCAGCAATGGATCACTGCCTTCTTTGTTACTAGGTGAAATACCCGACGTTGTCCGTGGTTTGATGATTTATCACTACAACATTTAGACTTAGGTTGTACTTGTCCAATAGTCTTGTGTTTCTTTGTTACTAACTGAAATACCCGACGTTGTCCGTGGTTTGATGATTTATCACTACAACATTTAGACTTAGGTTGTACTTGTCCAATAGTCTTGTGTTTCTTTGTTACTAACTGAAATACCCGACGTTGTCCGTGGTTTGATGATTTATCACTACAACATTTAGACTTAGGTTGCACTTGTCCAATAGTCTTGTGTTTCTTTGTTACTAGGTGAAATACCCGACGTTGTCCGTGGTTTGATGATTTATCACTACAACATTTAGACTTAGGTTGTACTTGTCCAATAGTCTTGTGTTTCTTTGTTACAAACGGAAATACCCGACGTTGTCCGTGGTTTGATGATTTATCACTACAACATTTAGACTTAGGTTGTACTTGTCCAATAGTCTTGTGTTTCTTTGTTACTAACTGAAATACTCGACGTTGTCCGTGGTTTGATGATTTATCACTACAACATTTAGACTTAGGTTGTACTTGTCCAATAGTCTTGTGTTTCTTTGTTACTAACTGAAATACCAGACGTTGTCCGTGGTTTGATGATTTATCACTACAACATTTAGACTTAGGTTGTACTTGTCCAATAGTCTTGTGTTTCTTTGTTACTAGGTGAAGTACCCGACGTTGTCCGTGGTTTGATGATTTATCACTACAACATTTAGACTTAGGTTGTACTTGTCCAATAGTCTTGTGTTTCTTTGTTACTAACTGAAATACCAGACGTTGTCCGTGGTTTGATGATTTATCACTACAACATTTAGACTTAGTTGTACTTGTCCAATAGTCTTGTCTTTCTTTGTTACTAGGTGAAATACCCGACGTTGTCCGTGGTTTGATGATTTATCACTACAACATTTAGACTTAGGTTGTACTTGTCCAATAGTCTTGTGTTTCTTTGTTACTAACTGAAATACCCGACGTTGTCCGTGGTTTGATCATTTATCACTTTGGTTGAAATGTTTGTCGGTCTAATTTTGAGTATAGAAAGTAAATTTTAGATCGCTCGCCCATTGCAATTAACACAAAGAGTGCATTGACGTGCCATATTCTGCCGTACTCTCACTTTCCTGAACAAAAAGTGTTTAAAATAATGTTGTCTATCACCTTCCAAAGTTTGTCGGTGTAATTTTGGGACACCCTAGATATATATTACACCAATAAGTAATTTCCATATGGTAAAATGAATGTGTAATACAACAAGCGTAATTTCTGTCAGACAATACGTTAGGTATGACTGAAATTCCATCAAAATCGAGAAAAAGGCGACCTTTTTTTAATTCCGAAATATAATTGAGACGTTCGTGAAACAAAAATGCATAATTTACATCGGTATGGCATATTTAAATGATATACTGTATGTTCAAATGCTACGTGGAATTTATTTTGAGGCATGTGTTTCTGTCCTTTTCTATTTACATTTTCACCATGTCCTGTTTATAACATATTCAATGCGGAGCAGTTTTTGCTCTAATGATATTTGTTAGACATGTTAACAGTTAGGTAACGAAGTAAAACTGCCCTAGGGTGTATTGTCAGATAAGTCTAGACATATATTTTTAATTTTAATAATATAAATGTCTTAAAGTATAATAATTTAATTCGTTGGAGCCATTTTGGGGGAAATAAGGCCATTTGAAGGTTACTTGGGGACGAGGAATTCTTATACAAATTGTCGACGTGATGTGTCCGTGGAAAATAGTTAAATATAAGCTTTGAAATTGGTATAATGCTGTTCACAGACAAGCACACACTGTTCAATAAGGTATGCTACCCATATTTCAATACAGGAAAGAACGGTTTAAACCTGCACCACTTGGTGCCTAAAAGCCGACTGCCACGCACATAAGAGCTGCCTGGCTCGGTTTCTGCAATAAAACTGAATCTTACAACAGTACATACTTCAGCTAAAGAAACAGTCAAGCATCATATTCTTAAACAAAAGGATCCGAAATTCTTTAAGTTGCACCTCAGAAAGCAAAAGAATGAGCTTTCCCCCAAGGCACTAGGTTTAAGTAGGGCTTTTAGGACTAAAAGGAAATGCTCAATTTCGTTTGCAAGTCTTTTAAAGTGAAGTACAAGCCAATGTACTAAGGTAATGATTATCCTATTTCACTATATGCAACTGTTTATTGTCATAGGCGGCAGAGTTGTATGACGTCACAATACAAAGACCAGTTATGTTAGCCGTGTTATGATATTACTTGTAATAAAGCAACACGTCATAAGTATCTGTACAGAGTGAAGGCAAGAGGTATCAAAATGATAAAAAGATAGCTATTTATCGTCATTCAGGAAACCATTACATCTATTATGGTTGCAATTGCGAGATGCTAAATGGGAACAGTTAATTACTTTGGTGAAAAGCATGAATCATATTTGATCTGCCGACACGGTTGACTGTTATTCGCTATAATCCAATATCATTCCGGAATGATTGCATTAACTTTCATCCAGGGTGAGATAACGATTCAATTCCTGTGTGCTTATCTCAGTTTTATATTCCACAAAACGGGCGTGTTCTGTAATCAGCCTATGTACGTTAAATAGCCTATTGAACCATTACTCCAAAGTAGTAGTAATTCTGTCTTACTATAAATTTAATGAATACCATTCAAGCTTTAATTTGGATCCCCTAAAAATCTTGTCAAACATACACACTATATATTTCACTAACCTGGGCTCTAAAGTTTTGCCCTTTTGTTTTAACCCCTTCGAAGGCCACCAATCATGATAAGAGACAAACATAACCTCCTTCTGTTTTAGTGAATGTGGTCGAAATATTTCATGTTATGTTCTTTGTTTTCATTGTTGGTGAACGTTATTTAGCAAATGGAGTAGCATATCCTAATGAGGTGTTCCGTGTACGCATGCGCACCGCGCTCTGACTCTCTTTTTCCCCGTCTCTCTCTGTATAGCAGGTTACTGAAACATATGTGTGGGCCCAATTTGAGAGCTTCCCAAAAATACTTCACGCACTTATTTACGATCTGTCAGAAGTTCTGTTTCACGAAAGTTTTAAGTTTTCCGAAACTGACACACATAACAAGCAATATCACCGAAATACTTCATTCTACAAAAAACTTTATTCACACATAAATTGTGTATTTTAGCAAGATTTACATTATTTGTATAGTAACAGTTTGTCCATCTCTTACGGTTTACGAGTTATTCAAAAGTCATCCAGAGTGAACAGGACTACATAGACTATAGCCAGAAAATTCAAAATATACATTTATTTTGTCATAAAAATATCTTAAACATACGGCAATTTAATCAAAATCGTTAGAGCTATTTTCAAGAAAATCAAAATTTTCTAAAAATTTTCCATGTAAAGGGTAGTTTACGTTGCGACAATTTTCTTCAAAATCTTCGTGTTGCATCCTTGAAAGACATTAAACTTAGATACCAACTTTGGTTTTTAAACGACTTTTCCTTTTTGAGTTATATTGTCCACAGATTGACACACACACACACGAACCATTTTCAAAAAATTCTTGTTTGCATTCAGAGGGTCTCAAAACATATATTTACAGTGAAATCTTGATATGAAAATGTTGGTATCACAGTGTGTATATAAATGCTTGCATACGCAGCCTATCCGATAGGCGATAATACGTGGATCAGAGACCACAAAGGAACTCTGCTCATTGGAATGTGGACTTGTGTAAACCGCGCTGCAACACGACGTGGAACTTAAAACTATTCTGCTCTGCTAATGCATTCAACCATTTTTGGATGGATCTAACTGTATTGTTAAAATGTAAATTATAGACGCCACTTTTGTAATTCGAATTTTTGGGTATTTCGAATTGGCTTCGAATTATCAAAGCTCTATTTCTCTCTATTTTATCCCGTTGTTTAGACACAAATTCTTAATGTTACAGCGCCTATAAATGCCTATTTAATATATTTGTGCCTATTCTGCTTATTCGTGCCTAAAAGTTCCTTTTTATCCATTTTTTCTTGTTTGTAACCACTAAGTTACCATGGCCAACGTGCTAGTGTGATATTAAATTCCCCAGCCGATTCGTACTTTCCCCGGTAGACATAAGGGAATGCTCCAATATTGCGACTTTATGTCCCGCATTTAAGTAACCTTTAGAGTAGCCACTCGGAGTAGCGGAAGATCCGTGGTTCAAATCCCGGATATGGCATTGAGATTTCAGTTCTGATTCCACCTCTTATACATTACCCAGACACAGCTTATGTGTTTAAAACACCAACAATAAGTTTGTTGATATAAATAATAAGTAACTGGGTGACCGAGCTTCGCTCGGCGATTTTCGCCTCTGTTTTTGTGATTTTTTTTTTTTTTTTTTTTTTTTTTTTTTTTGTAATGCGTTGCATTTATATTTCAATCATACAAAATTATATGAATTGTATGTTGAAGGGCAAACAGGGGATACATGAATGTGCTACGTAAAAGAAAAGCGAGTAGAAAGCCATTTGAAAGTAATATATTGTGTAGTAAAACTGTTATCATAAAAACTTTCTTCAAGGAAAAACACATATACGTGCCGAATTTCGCGGTGATATGATATGAATTGTTTAAAGAAAAGTGAGTAGAGAAATATGTGAATGTGTTAGCTAAAAGTAAGTCAGAAATCACTGTGAATGTAATATGCGTATTTCTATTTCAAACATACAGAAAATTGTATGACATTTGTAGTAGAGTGAGCAGAGAAATAGATGTGAATGTGTTACCTAAAATTGAGAGGGGAAAAGATGGTGAATGTAACAGTATTTCCATTTCAAACATACAGAACATGGTATGACTTGTTTTAAAAGCGAGGATAAAAACATTTTTTTGGTGTAAAATCACGTTTTTTATGGAAAATTGTTTATAGAAGAGTGAGTAGAGAAAGAGATGTGAAAGATGTGAATGTGTTACCTAAAAGTGAGAAGAGAACACAGTATGAATACAATATGTAGCATTTCTGTTTCAAACATACAGAAAATTGTATTACTTAATTTAAAAGTGGGGATAAAATGTTTTTTTGGTGTAAAATCACGTTTTTATGGAAAATTGTTTATAGAAGAGTGAGTAGAGAAAGTTTTGTGAATGTGTTACCTAAAAGTAAGTAGAGAAATCACTATGAATGTAATATGCAGCATCTCTATTTCAAACATAGAGAAAATTGTATGACTTCTTTTTAGAAGAGTGAGTAGAAAAACAGATGTGAATGAATAAGTAAGAAACCACTGTGAATGTAATATGCAGCATCTCTACTTCAAACATACAGAAAATTGTATGACTTCTTTTTAGAAGAGTGAGTAGAAAAACAGATGTGAATGAATAAGTAAGAAATCACTGTGAATGTAATATGCAGCATCTCTACTTCAAACATACAGAAAGTTGTATGATTTCTTTGTGGAAGAATGAGTAGAGAAACCACTGTTAATTGTGTTACTTAAAAGTGAGAAGAGAAAACAGTGTGAATGTAACAGTATTTCTATTTCAAACACACAGAACATGGTATGACTTATTATAAAAGCGGAGATAAAAATGTTCTTTGGTGTAAAATCAGGTTTTTTATGGAAAATTGTTTATAGAGGAGTGAGTAGAGAAAGAGATGTGAATGTGTTACCTAAAAGTGTGTAGAGAAAACACCTTGAATGTAATATGCATGTATACAAAAATTTAACCAAACCTTTAGAGCCGTTTCTGAAATACCGAGAATATATATACAAGAATTGCTCTGTAGAAGCGGGAATAAAAAATGTTATTTTTTATGTAAAATCGCGTTTTTTCGGGAATTACGCCTATATAGATGAACTTAAAAAGCAAAGCTCTAACTGAATACAAAATTTGATCGAAATCGTTAGAGCCGTTTCCAAGTTGCGCGGAATATATGTACACACACACACACACACACACACACACACACACACACACACACACACACACACACACACGCGCACACACACACACACACACACACACACACACACACACACACACAAGAATTGCTCGTTTAAATATATAAGATAAGATTAATATAATATTACTGCTATTAATGTTTATTATAGTGCATTTTAGGTGACTTTTTTTTACTTAAATTCTATTTTTGTAAGTATTTAGCTAATTTAGTGTTTATTTACATGCCTACAAATCCGCCACCTGGTATTGGGTGATAGAACAGGAAGTGTGACTGATACACAAGTTGATGGGGAACATGGCAAGGTAATTTTCACATTGTGCTATTAACAGTGCTTGGTAAAACCGCACGACGCGCGCATGCGCAGTTAAAGCGGAAACCTGTGTCTTGAGGAGAAGGTTTACAAACAGCTCGCTTGTCTTGGGTTTACCAAGGAATGCCATTAGTGCTTCCTTCCTCTTATAATTTGTAGTTGGTGAGGAATGTTTGACCAAGAGGCTCTTACTACAGTAATTAGCATTCATCATCAGGGTTTAACTCCCTTTTTTCTAACACTAAGTCTTTTACGTGCACTGCGTAGGTATTGCAGAAAATTATCTGCTTTTAGGCATTTTAAAACCATGTTGAGACTATTATATCTGCTGCGTACAGTAAGCAGGGCAAGTATCGCATTCGACCCAAAATTTCGCTGGCTTTTTTTTTTTTGGGGGGGGGGGATTCCCCATGAATAAAAAAAAAACATTTTTAGAAAAAGGCTCGCGTGTATTTGTGTGTCATTCTGTCTGTCTCTGCACAGAATAACTCCAAAAATCTGATGTGTTGCACTCACATGACTTTCTCTACTCTTGTACTAACCATTCTTACAAACTCTTATTCCTATATCTTCTTCGTGTTAGTTGAGATAAACATTTGTACAAATTATCTTATTGCTTATTTCCTTGTAGGTACAAGGGGAATATGGGAATACAGTAGACTTTGTACGATAGTCAAATCTTTTAAAGCTTTGAGATTCCGTTCTCTTTGCACGGTTAACATATAAAAAAATAAACAACGATGTTCCATTTCACGAAAGTTTTAAGTTTTCCAAAACTCACACACATAATAAGGAATATCTCCGAAATAGTTCAGTCTACAAAAAAATATTTAGACGTAAACTGTGTGTTTTAGCAAGATCTACATTTTTTGTATAGTATAATTTGCTCTATCTCTAACGGTTTAGCAGTTATGCAAAAGTCGTCCAGAGTAAATACGACTACAGGGGCTATAGCTAGAAAATTCAAAATATACATTTCATTTGTCATACAAATATCTTAAACATATGACATTTTCATCAAAATCGTTAGACCCATTTTCAATCAAATCAAAATTTTCGAAAAATTTTCCATGTAAAGGGTAGTTTAGGGTGGGGCTATTTTCTTGAAAATCTTCGTGTCGCATCCCTGAAAGACATTAAACTTAAATACCAACTTTGGTTTTTAACAGACTTTTCGTTTTTGAGTTATGCTGTTCATAGGCTGACACACAAGTTAAATAACCCTTTTTTGCGAAGTTAGACCTTTTGGAGATATTCCTTGTAATTTGTCAAAATTGTGCAATACTTGTAGACTTTCTCAAATTTAAGGTCGTAAATCATTTTTCATATCTTTCCGCGGAAGGAGAATGGAATTTCAAAGATTTGAGTATCGCTCAAAGTCAACTGTATTGTTACATTCCCCTTGTACCTACAAGGAAATAAACAATAAGATAATTTGTACAAATCTTTATCTCCACTAACACGAAGAAGATATAGGAATAAGAGTTTGTAAGAATGGTTAGTACAAGAGTAGAGAAAGTTTTATGATTTAGGAGTATATTTGCAAGCCTTGTTGCGAGTCTAGGTCTGGTATAGGATAGTGTAGGTGTTGTGGTCCCAGTGAAGGAGACAAGTGAAGCCCGATGAAGCTGGTGTTTAGGATGGATAGAAGGAAGGGTGTTATCTGGAACGGCCTCCCGTAACGAACCATTTACCTCATCCGTTGCACAGACAGACGCATGTTAGATTACACGCAGTAATTGTAATTAATGGTCAAAATAATTCGTGTCAGAGTTAACAGCCCCACGAGACTTCTACTCCCTACCAATTTGATGCTAACCCTCGAGGGAAATGGAACAGATCAAGGAGGTGGCAAACGTATTTGCGAAGCTGTCGCCAAGGGAGCACTTCCCTCTTACAGGGTTCATTATTTTCGTACATTGTCTTCCCTAATGAAGAATTCCGGCAACGCGGAAGGAAGCAAGGGAACAGACTCCAAGGGGAAATTGAGAGTGTTCATTTATGGCTAGGAAAATGGTCACCTTTCCTCACTATCCCCTAAATGTATCAGGAAACACATTCTCTTCCCTTCTAATGTTCCGAATTCCCTTACACGTAAGGAATCACCTAGCTTATTGCAATTGAAGCCGTTTTCCCCAGCCGTTACTTCAACAACTTTGTGGGTCACACGTTGACAGGACAGTATGAAGCAAAATGCCGTATGTTTAAGATATTTTTATAACAAATGAAATATATATTTTGAATTTTGTGGCTATAGCCCAGTAGTCCTGTTTACTCCGAATGACTTTTGCATAACTGCTAAACTGTAACAGACCCAAATCTTACTGTACAAAAATATAGATATTGCTAAAATATACAGTTTATTTTCTAACAACTTTTTTGTAGTATTAGCCATTTCAGAGATATTCCTTGTTATTTGTGTGTGTTCCGAAAAACAAACTTTCGTCAAAATGGAACATCATTATTCATTTTTTTATATCTTAGCCTTGCAAAAGTAGTGGGATAGGAGGACCCATGGCTTTTTGGGGGGGTTTCCCCTGTTGTCTAGGCATTCCTGGGAAAGACAATTAAACCCTCGAATTTCTTGTCCCTCTATTTCACCTCGTCATTTCATATCACCTTCATGTGCATGGTTGTTAGGGTTCTAAATGTCGGCGGGAGTTTCGATATGTACGGTAGGTGCTTTGTCTCTAAATCCTCGGAGGAAGTTATAAACAGTGAAATGACAAAAGAAAGCAGTAAAACATTAAAAAAAAACATTTAAACAAATTGTATCGCATTTCATTATAGCATTCTGGGACGTATCATTTGCCATTCCTAGACATAGGTTTGTGACGTAACCTCGCTTCCGGATGGGCAAAAGTGAAAACTCAATTGAAATTCGGTTACACAAGGCGTGTCCAGAAAGTATCTGCCGGTTTGGAAAACAAAAGCATAGAATATATTTTTTTCTCAACATTTATTCGTAGATGAAAGAGCGTTCCTTAATTTTTTTTTTCGAAGTGGGAATGGACCCTTGTACACCTTCTTCGAAGAAGGTTATCCTCATTGACAATTTGGCCTTTGAGAATATCAAAGAACTTTTCAAGCACAGTATTCTCCTGGAACGACCGGATCCAAATTCACCTTTTCTAATATACACCGATGCTAGTGCGCACTCATATGGAGCAATATTAGCACAAGAAGATAGAGGTCAAACATATCCGTGACGTTTGTTCCATGAAATCATCGTAACATCAGAAGACCTGCTTAGTCATGAACATTATTCCACCTGTCATCACATTTTCAACCCAAATGTCTACAAGTTGACAATAAACTTCAGCTCAATTCACATTTCTTCAACACATTTCACACTCTAGGGGATCGAAAATTGTCCTAAATATTTTGAACGGTCGCTAATAAGTGTAAATATTACACGATTCGACAGTAATGACATCAGTGGTCAGACAATGAACCAGAGAGACAACTGCGCATGCGTGTAACTGCTATACTAGCGTTGCGGGGCCCGTGGAATGAAATGGTACTTACTTACCGGACATGCCTCCTCCGTCTGCAGCTTCCACTGGTGTACTTTGTGGTGATCTTCAACTGTTTTATATTTCAATTACTGCAATACGTCAGATACGCTTTCAGCATTGAAATTTGTTTTGTTTTCAGAGCAAGCACATTATGCTTTTAAGTAATGAATTATAATAATAATGAATAGCAATATTCCATCTGACAGAAATATGTTCTCCAAAACTTACCCAAATAACAAGGAACATCTCCGAAATGGTTCACTCTACAAAAAAAATTATTTAGACATAAATTGTGTGATTTAGCAAGATCAACATTTTTTGTAGAGTAAAATTTGGTCTATCTCTTACAGTTTACCGGTTATTGAAAAGTCATCCAGGGTAAATAGGACTTCGTGGGCCAGAAAATTCATGATATACATTTCATGTCATAAAATATCTTAAACATATGACATTTTAATCAAAATTGTTAGAGCCATTTTCAAGAAAATCAAAATTTTCGGAAAATTTTCCACGTAAAGGGTAGTTTAGGGCAGAGAAATTTTCTTCAAAATCTTGGTGTCGCACCATTAAAAGGTATTAAACTTAAATACCTAAACTTTGGTTTTTAACTGATATTTCGATTTTGGTTATGCTGCCCACAGACTGACAGACAGACAGACAGACATACACACACACACACACACACACACACACACACACACACACACACACACCGACCTTCTTCTAAAAATGCTTTATTTGGATTTAGGGACCTCAAAACATATCTCCAGTGAAATCGCGACACCGAATTTTTGGGGGAATACAATACCTTACTTAGTATACGTGGTAGAGAAAATAAAAAAGAAAGAGAGAATATATTATTTGTATGTAAAGCCCGAACCACTAAGCTTGCAGTTTTGTATTCCTATTTTCAGTGTTCTCTACTTGCGTGTAAATAAAGGTTTTGTTGGTCTGCGTGCATAAAATATGGTATTTCGCACCCTTCTCATATAAATGTAAATGAGTGATTATGTTCCCAAAGTCTACATGATATCGCACCAAAACACACAAACACATCAATGTAATCAATTGAAAATTTCAATGTTGTATACCTACTGCAATTATCCCTTTAAGCTGATTCGCATAATTTATTAACCCACGTGTACAAATTTCTACGCGTGCTGAAATTAGGATTTAATTTTTTGAGATTAGGTAGACTAATTTAATTAATTGTAAAATCCACGTGCTGTTGTGGAGCTTAAATTGTAATGGTTTACGTCAGCTAAACATGCAATTACATTGAATTTTCTTAAATTTCTGTATACAGCCATCGTTCTGATCCAATTTTTACCAAATGACGTCATCAGTGGGACATCGGGACACCAGCGCCCTCGTTGCACCAACAAGTGTGCTTTGAAGTTCGAGGAAGGCAGCTGTCCCAACATGTAAACTTCCAGTCACAGTACGGCACAAAATAAAAGTACACTTTTTTACTTTCTCTACTGAATCCAAAAAAAAACCATTTTTAGGAAAAGGTCCGTGTGTGCGTGTGTGTGCCAGTCTGTCAGTCTGTCAGTCTGTGGACAGCATAACTCAAAAACGAAAAGTCGGTTAAAAACCAACAGATGTGCAAATACAACAGAATCCCAAACATTTGACTATCGCACAAAGCCTACTGTATTCTAACACTCCCCTTGTACCTACAAGGAAATAAGCAATAAGATAATTTGTATAAATGTTTATCTTAACTAACACGAAGAAGATACAGGAATAAGAGTTTGTAAGAATGGTTAGTACAAGAGTAGAGAAAGTCATGTGATTGCAACACATCAGATTTTGCAGTCTAGGTTTCAACATTCCAGATTTACCATTTTCCAGGTATGAGAGCAAGTAAGAACTATACATATCACAAAAAAACATTTATTTACAAATGAATTACAGTATATACATAAACATATGACGAAAGTAAATATATGAATAGATAAATAAATTGCTACACCCAAATATTTTACACAAATTCACTAACCCCGCAGTACAAGAAACCAAGGCCTAACCCCCTCCCCTCACTACCCAGCACAGTAAGTTAGGGTGGGAGGCCTAATAATGCCTACGGTCCCTTTTCATTCAGTGCTTTGCCACCGATAAAGCTATAAGACTTGTCTCTCTGGGTATGCGTGGGTATTGTGTGGAAAGGATGACACCAAATCTGATGATAACGTCTTTTAATAAAAGTTTCAATCTTTTCGCTATTTTCTCTGAAGTGTTGGCGATCTATGTATGGTTATTTATAAAATAAATATTCTGTTAATTGCATTTCATTTAAGACTTTTCTTGCGTCTATTGTTCACCATTCCTACTTTCGTATAAATGTTTCAAAATTTGTTTTGTAACTGTATTATTATTCATCCTCATTAAATGACCGTACCATCTTATTCTTCTTTTCCTGATTTTATCTGAAATCTTTTTACGTTCTTTACTTTTACGTAGGTTTTCATTTTTCGTGAGTCCAAACTCTCCTTTTTACTTTCTCTACTACGTATAGTAAGTAGAGGAAATATTGTATTCTCACAAAAATTCCAAGTCGAGATTTCACCGGAAATGTTCTGGGGCCCCGTGAATCCAAAGAAATCATTTTTATAAAAAGGTCCATCCGTGTGTGTATGTGTGTGTGTCTGTGTCTGTGTGTGTCTGTGTATGTGTGTGTGTGTTTGTGTCTGTGAACAGCATAACTCAAAAACGAAATTTCGGTTGAAAACCAAAGTTATTATTTAAGTTTAGTGTCTTCAAAGGATTCGACAGAAAGATTTTGAAGAAAACTTCCTCACCCTAAACTACCATTTACATGGCAAATTATTCGAAAATTTTGATTTTCTTGAAAAAGGCTCTACCGATTTTGATTAAAATGCCACACGGTTGAGATACTTTTATGTCAAAAGAAATGTATATCTTGAATTTTCTGGCTATAGCGCTTGTAGTCGTATTTACTCTGGATGACTTCTGCATAACTGGTAAACCGTTAGAGAAAATACAAAAAATGTAGATCTTGCTAAAGTAGTCAATTTATATCTTAATACATTTTTTGTAGAGTGAGCCATTTCGGAGATATTCCTTCTTATTTGTGTGAGTATTGGAGAACATATACTTCTGTCAAATGGAACATCGTTATACATCCCTTTACATGTTAACCGCTCAAAGAGAATGGAATGTAAAAGCTTTAAAGGATTTTACTACCGCTCAAAGTCTACTGTATTCCCATATTCCCCTTGTACCTACAAGGAAATAAGCAATAAGATAATTTGTACAAATGTTTATCTTAACATAAAGATATATGAGTACAAATTTGTAAGAATGGTTAATACAAAAGTAGAGAAGGTCATAGACCTCGTATTCCCAAAATACATTCTCGACCTAATAAATATCACTTAGTGCGCAATATACTATTAAATAGAACATTCTCCATTAGTTTTTCTAAATCAAATATTTTCGCTGAGCCGTTACAATAAAATGTAGTTAAGTGTACGCCAGCCAAGAGCCAAGAGCCAAGAGCCAAATCAGGTCGCTCGGGTTTACCCGAGCGGGATATATGCCCACGGTACCTATCCATTTAGTATGGATTTACCCGTGAGGTATGAAAGATGTAGTCATTGTACAAGCTATTTTTGTCAGTGTCAGCCAATGGTGATGATTGGTTACTCTCTCTTGCTATAGACTAGGGACATGAGTGCCAGCTAGAATGTCTACCCATCCTGGGGCACCCATGCCCCTCTGCTCACTTAGCAAAGGTCAGCTTGTCTAACCAGCAAGTCAAGCAGTGTCAATTTAGCGAGAAACCGAATGCATTGGAATGTTTGGTGAAATGAGGAAGCAGCGAAGCCAATCAGCCCAAGACATCCTTGGGTAAACGATAGCTTTTGCGCCTCCTGGGAAGATGGGGATCATATTGTCCCAGGGTATTCACCAGCTGGTTAGGGTGTGGTGTAAGTTTCGCATACATAGAGCGGGCTCTATCTCGCACAACATCCACAATATATGGAATGCCAGAATGAGTGTGGAGAATATGGGAAGAAAATCTACGGTCAGTATCGTAGATCATCCTAAGGGCCCTGTTCTGCACGACTTGCAGTCTGCGGATGGTGGTTTGAGCCACGAATCCCCATGCCTCGCATCCATACAGGATCAGGGGAGGGATGATCGCACGATAAATGCGTAGTTTAAGTCGTGTAGGCATAGTTGACCTAAAGATGGGATAGAGCTTTCCCAGAGCTCCGTGACCTTGGGCAACTTTAGCTGTGACATGTTTGGTGAAGGTAAGTCCTCGGTCAAGTTGTACACCAAGGTACTTGGCTGTGTTGACCCAAGGGATTCTCCTCTGACCAAGTGTCAGGTCCCTTTCTGGTCTCCAGGAATGAATTTTGCCTAACACGAAAGCAGAGCTTTTCTGTGGACTGATTCCCATTCTCCATTTTTCACTCCAACTCTCAATGGCATCTAGGTGTCTTTGCAATGGGGGAAGGCAGTAACGTAGATTTTTGTTACGGGCCAGTATGAGGACGTCATCGGCATACTGGCACGTAACAGTGCTGGGTTCAACGGGGAAGTCAGACATGTATGCGACAAAGAGCAGTGGCGATAGAACACTACCTTCCAGTACTCCGGCCGCTATTGGTCTGATAGTTGATAACCTGCCCTCCACTCGCACCCTGAAAGTGCGGTCACGAAGGAAACTGGCTATGAGGGTCAGGTAGGGGGAGGGGAGATTTGCATCTCTAAGTTTGTACAGTAGGCCCTGGTGCCATGTTGTTGCAAAGGCCTTATCCACATCCAGAAGTACTGCGACAGTTTTGAAGTTTTCCTGGAAACCCAGGGCAGCCCTCTCAACAAGACGCAGGAGCTGTAAGGTAGTGGAATGGCCTTGACGGAATCCGAACTGATGATCTGGAATGAGCCTCCTTTCCTCAAATAGAGGAGTTAGACGGGACAGTAGAAGTTTTTCAAAAATTTTTGAAATTATTGGGAGTAGACTTATAGAACGGTAACTTGATGGAAACTTGGGATCCTTGCCTGGTTTCAATATGCAAATCATCCTCGCTTCCTTCCAAGCAGTAGGGAAGTGTCGGAGATACAGGCAAGCATTGTAAATTCTCGTCAAGTGGATAATGGCTTTGCGAGGCAGGTGTTGTAACATATGTGTCGTAACACCATCATATCCAGGGGATTTGTTGGGTTTGAGACACCTAATTTGCGAGGAAACTTGCCTTGGTGTGACAATTGGTATGCGAGTCGCCTCGTGAGGTGGTGGAGGATCCTCATAGAGGTAATCCACCGTTGCCTCAACTAGTTCTGAAAAGTCCTCGTCTTCTATGTCCTCTCGGGGCTCAAATTGGGACTCTAAATAGTCCGCGAAGTCAGTGGCTTTCTCTTGCGGTTCGAAAGATAATCTCCCGCGATTGCCATGTATAGGATGCTGATATAGCGTTTTGTCCCTTCTCAGGGATTTAATTATCCGCCAGGGCTTCTTTTCAGAGAGGTTTACGTTCCTCATGGTGTTTTCCCAGGCCTCTTTGCGATGTGCACGTAAGAGGCGTCTAGCCAGGGTCTTAAATCGCAGATAAATTGCCTGCAATCTGGGATGGCGGAAACGCTGCCAAAGCTTCCGAACTGTTGACTTAGCTCTTAGCAACAGTCGGAGTTCATTTGGGATGGTTGTGGGGTTAGGAGTATTGCAAGGAATGCGGTAAGTGTGCCCTCGTATCACATTTGATATTTGTCGGGAGAATGCATCTGCCGCTAATTCTAACGACTCGATAGAATTTATATGCGGTCTGGGATCCACTGATTGGTTCAGTTCAAGGACGGCTGCATCCCAGTCTACCTCATACGACCAATCAGGAGTTACCAATGCTGACATATTAACATTGGTGTCGATTAACACAGGATCGTGGTCAGAATCCAGTTCATTGACTGTCGTCAGGTCTATATGGAATCTAAAGTTTTTAGTGACCATAATATCCAGCACGTCCGGTCTCCCTCGGGCAGGATGAAAAGTGGGCTCTCTCGGTCCATGAGCTATGAGGCTTGGGTTACCGCTTATAAGGCGGAATAGTCCTCGCCCCTTCGCATTGGTGGCACGACTATGCCAGTTGGCATGTTTTGCATTTAGGTCACCTGCAATGCAGACCACAGGGTGGAGGTTTAATAAAGCCGTGTAATCTGCTTCATAGAAGCGGTGATCAGGGGGGTCATATGCCACTATCAGCAATGTATCTAGACCACCTAAAGATAGCCTAATAGCACAGGCTTCTACATGCTGAAGTGGTGGAAGAGGGAAAGGCTTATGTGTAATATGGTTCTTAACAAAGATGGCTGTACCTCCCCCTTGTCGGCCAACCCTATCAGACCGATGGGTGACGTAATTAGGGAGGGAGAAGTTGGTGGCAGCATCCAAATGAGTTTCACAGACCATCAGAATGTCGATTCCGAAGTACTGTACAAAATTAGAAATATTTGGGTAATGACTCCGTAGTCCGTTTGCGTTCCAAATCGCAGCTCTAAATGGTCTCCGGACATGTCTTCCAGCCATTATTGAGCGGAGTTGGGGTAGAGCTGTTCCAGTGTCTGAAGCAAGATGGAATGCTTCTGCATGGGGGTCAGGTTGGGGTTGTTCAACTGCATCTTACAGTTTCTCAGAGCGGGTAACGCCTTATTTATTAAATCCCCAAACCATGAGGATAAAGAGCTAAATTCCTCCAGGTCACTTTGCGAAATAGTCGCTAGTGTGGAGGAGGATGTTGCCGTGTTAGGCATTGGTGGAATAGGGGTAGGGGGTATATCCCTAACCTCGGATATAGGCTCTGCCTCTACAGGTGCGACTGTAGTTATTACAGGAGCTTGTGGCTCCGAAGTTACATTGGGGGCAGAAGATTTGCTCTGCCTAGGTTTTCTGTTCCTCCTCTTCCTGCGTGGTTTTGGTGCAGGGGGTTTAGGCACTATTGCCTTTTCTATAGGACCTGGAGGTGGTGGCACAGAATTTGATGGGGAATCGCTCTTTGGTGTAGCAGCCTCTTGTTCCACTCGACGCAGAGTGGACTCTGCCTTATTTAAGGCATTGGAAAAGGACACACCTGGGCGAACCACTTGATCATCTGGGCGGTTCTTGCGGCGGCTCTCTATGATCTTTTTCCTTGTGGAGCATCCTTTGTACACACTTACGTGTGTACCATCACAATTAGCGCACTTGCACTCTTCCCTAGGTTTAGGGCAGTTCTCGAGCAAGTGGTTCCCTGCACACCGCAGACATGTAAGCTTTCGCTCACACATCATGCTGGAGTGATTGTACCCCATGCATCGGTAACATTGCACAGGTCCCTCTCTGCCATAATACCTTTCCACTTTGACTACAGTGAAAATTAGTTTCCTTACTGTGTCAATTGGTTGTACTTCTTGGTTAAGTACTTTGTCAAGTACTACCAAGAATAGTGGCATAGGAACTTTGTTAATACCCCCCGCGGTATTAACGGTTCTCTTCAACTGTGCCACTGAATTGACAGTTATGCCATGTTCTTCTTTAAGTGCAGTTTTGATTTCATCAGGGGTGCACTCTGAGTCTAAGCCTCTGATGACTCGACGCTCAATGTGTGGACGTTGTGGTGAGTACGAGTAGAACGTTATGTTCATTTCCCGTAACACCAACTTAGCGGTTTCTAAATCACCCAAACTGTGGGTGAGGATATGGACGCTCTTAGGCTTCCTTTTTGCCTCAAAAGTATACTTGAGGTGTTTGGCCAATGTACGCATTACCCTAACATGGTTAGGGAATACGTCCGCAATGATTGGAGGAATTCTTGGCCCCTTCTTGGCTTGGGATGATTCAACATCCTGTGCATGTTGCATCATATTTGGTGATGGCGTCTGTTTTCCTCGTTTACGGTTCTCCACAACCGTAAACTCCCCCAGCTCCATATCGGACTCGGAGTCAGATTCAGGTAAGGGATTGTTTGAACCCAGGCTCTCTAAATTTGCCATGGGTATGTGGCGTGGAGTAGAGCACTTACGCTTTTGCGTATCGGTCTTGGAGCGCTTCCTATTTGGCTCCACTGCTTCAGGTGATAAAGATCTATATGAGGATGATGTCGAAGGTAATTGTCCATCATCGGCAGTAAGCGCGGTTGCCCTCCGGCTGCTCACAGAGGACCGCACCTCCTCTAAGGCGGCGCCTTTGCGAGCCATTTCGGCTCGAGGTTTCAGGCACAAAGCCGTCAACCCTTGGCTAGGATCTTGTGAGCCCGCTGTCACGTAAGTCGTCAGTCTGAAAGTCTGTCAAGGAAAGAAAGAATAAAGCAAAAGAGTAGGAAGAAAAGGGAAATACCTGAGTAGCTTTCTATGCCACTCCGGGAAGCTAGCCTGTGGTGAGTTCCAAAGCTTGCTTGCCAAGCCCCTTTAGGAACTACACCAAATTGTGCTGTGACTAATATAATGTATTAGTCCGTAGATTGAAGCGTGCAATCCACCGACGCACACCACAACACTCCACCAAGTCGGCACGGGATCTCCTGCTTCGGCGAGTCAGCTTTCTGGATACCGTCTTTCCACCAGTGAGAAGCAAATCACGTCCGCTCTGGTCGAACGACGACGCGAGACACCAGACGACTATTATTTTTGACGATATCTGTGTTAAATAGATCAACTAGTGGTTGCTGCAGTGATTAGTGCTTATCCCAAGGTACGCTATGTGAAATGAGCTGTCGGCTATTTGAGGTGCAATAATTATCTTGTTTCTGAAACTAAGCACTGGAAATTGTAACATTTGATGTGTACGTGCAGTGTTCGAAAAAATTAAAATTGCGTTGCTTAAAGAACACTGCCCCATCTACGGCCACGTGGTGTATTAGGACGATGAACTGAAGTTAGTACAACACACAAACACTAGATGGCAGTGAAAAGCGCCTGTTTGTTCATAAGTAAAGAAAGGCATGGACGATATGTAAGGTAGTTATCATAGACATGGTTTTGTCGAGGGAAGCTGTGTAACTTGACACAGGCCCAAAAGGAAAGCAGAGTTGTCGACTATTGCAAATGGACAATTAAAAATCTAGCTAAAAATCTTGTACTAACCTTAACAACTCTTATTCCTATAACTTCTTCCTGTTAAGATAAACATTTCAACTATGTTAAGTAGATTTTCCGGGCTTGTGGGCCGTGGTCGAGTTGGATTACCTTCCTCCGACGTTTCGCTGAAAACTGCGTCCAGCATCTTCAGGATCGACTCGACCACGGCCCACAAGCCCGGAAAATCTACTTAACATAGTTGATAATACCGGCCGTGAAAGCCTCAGCACTTATAAGATAAACATTTGCAGAAATTATGTTATTGTTTATTTCCTTGTAGGTACAAGGGCAATATTAGAATACAATAGACTTTGAGCGATAGTCAAATCTTTTAAAGCTTTCAAATTCCGTTCTCTTTGTACGGCTAACATATAAGAATGAACAGCGATGTTCCACTTGACAGAAGTATTAAGTTTTCCAAAACTCACACAAATAACAAGGAATATTTCCGGATTGCTAGACTCTAAAACGTCTATTCAGACATAAATTGTGTATTTTAGCAAGATCTACATTTTTTGTGTACTATGATTTGGTCTATCTCTAACGGTTTACCAGTTATGCAAAAGTCATCCACAGTAAATAGAACTCCATGTTCTGTAGCTAAAAAATTCAAGATATGCATTTTGTCATAAAAATATCTCAAACATACGGTATTTTAGTCAAAATGGTTAGTCATTTTCGAGAAAATTAAAATTTTCGAAAAATTTTCCATGTAAAGGTAGTTTAGGATGGGGCTATTTTCTTCAAAATCTTTGTGCCGCATCCTTGAAAGACAGTAAAGTAGAATTTTGGCAACAATAAGCAACTGTAGACAAATGTCCACAAGTGTCCCAACAATGATTCCAAATTACTATTGTAGGTTTAGAAATATTTGTATTATTCTTTCCGTTGCTGTATCATAATCTCCATTTATGGAAGCTAGGTCAAAAGTGGATTAATATTCGTAGATTTGTTTCCAAATATTGCTTTATTGTTACCCTGTTGCTGTGAGAGCTAAGCGAATTACTTTAAAATGGACCTCAATAAGTCCAATATCATATTTCAAAACATGTTCGTTTGCCAACGTTGATTCAATTTCCTATACACTGGAGTACGTGCGAGACAAACAAACCAAAATTAAACCGAACTAAAGGAAACCACATACCACAAAACTATCGGAACATTGTAGCCACATTTTTATCATTTACATTGTATTTGTTATTAATTCATGCACCCATAGAACCCGAGTCCCTCTTCACAGGAACATGCTTATACATTAAAGGGGACAAATCTGAAATAACATTTCTCCTAAACATAATTATGTTTGAGCAGAAGCTGGTATACCATGAAGGACAACTGCGAACAAATATTCGGTTTCAAAATTTTACACAAAATGTGTTTTAGGCCCCATCAATCCAAAAAAGCAAGCAGTTGGTAGAGCACCTGCCTGTCGTTCAAGGGATTCCGGGTTCGATTCCCGGCAGGGGGTAGAAATTTTTTTGCAGTCAGGATTATTCTTCATCCTTCCCTGAAGTATAAGGGCGGCGCTGTGGCTGAGTGGTTAGACTGCTCGCCTACCACCTAGGTGCCACCCACATGTGGTATTCGTGGCGGACGAAGCGGCGTCTGAGCGAGTTTTCTCCTGGCTCTCCGGGTTCCCCCGCCATTCATTCCACCAACTGCTCCATTATTACCTTTCCAATCATTCATTTCGCCTGCATTTCAAATCATCCTCTTTCTCACTATCATACCCGGTGCTTGGCTGACCACTTGCTTCCAGGTTTTCACTTTGCTCCCCGACAAGCATCTGACCCTAGGCAATGGCTTGTAAGTCCTACATAAGGGGAGGGTAAGAAGAAAGACTTTTGAATAACTGGTAAACTGTTAGAGATGGACGAAGTACTACTATACAAAAAATGTAAATCTTGCTAAAACACACAATTTATGTCCAAATATATATATATATATATATATATATTTTTTTTTTTTTTGTAGAGTGAACTATTTCGGAGATATTCCTTGCTATTTGTGTGAGTTTTAGAGAACTTTAACTTTTGTCAAATGAAAGATCGTCATTCATTTCTTTATACCTTAGCCGTGCAAAGACAACGAAATTTTAGATTTAAATTATTTGACTATCACTCAAAGTCTACTGTATTCTCATATTCGCTTTGTAACTATAAGGAAATAAATAAGAACATTTCTACAAATGTTTATCTCAACTAACACGAAGAAGATATAGGAATAAGAGTTTGTAAGAATGGTTAGTACAAGAGTAGAGAATGTCATGTGAGTGCAACACATCAAACTTTATTTCCATTCCTTTTATCTATAGGTTTATTTGTGCAGTGCAGTTGTGAAGCAATTCCAGAGAATGCAATGGCCAGCTTCAAAGGATCGTCGTTTATCTTGAGCTTCTTTTGATATAGGGATGGTTTCGATGTCAGACAGACAGTCAGACTGTCAGACAGATAGACAGTCAGACTGACAGACAGACACATCTATTGATCATCGATATGTTTTCCTTCGGCCGCGACTCGACTCGACAGTGAGAGAGCTTGGAGAAAGATCAAATTTACAATATCTGCAGCGATGGACCTACATATGTATTAATACGCACACATTTGCTCTACTAATTAAGCTATGTGCATTGTGTACGCATTTTTCTGCATGGACTGTACTGCTTTACAAGAAGAACTTTATCTGAGTAGCATATGAAGCTGACGCACCAATTCCCTAACTTTCTGCTGTCGCCTGGCTTGGTAAGTAAACTCGCTTTCAAGCTTTGCATTGACTTATTCCAGGGGCCAAGAACGGTGAAGCCAGCTGTAATTTACTAGAGAAAGCAGTAAACATGAAGTATATTTTTTACGTCTTCCACAGAGACTTAAGTAACGGAATATGCACATTAATAGCATACAGAGATAATAAACAAATTCGAGCCATACAGAAGATAAACTTGAAGCAGAGATATTCAAGACGTAATGAAAGTGTCCCATTTAGAGGAGAAGTGGGGGGGGGGGGGGGCGGTGGGGAAGCGTGAACGACTTCAGTGAGCGCAGATCGTAAGGATGTCTATATACCTGACAATGAACAAAAGAGCGGCAAGTATACCCACCCCTCTTCTGCTTATCCTCTAATTTACATGCAGCAGTTTACGTCAAAAGATTATGGAAGGGTTTCTATTATGACTAGAGAATTAATTTATGTCTTAATGTCGTGCTTGTTTCCATATTTCTCCCTTTGAGGATACATACAATGGGCAACAGACTTAATGAGTGGAGGAGAGCGTGTCCAAATGCACATTCCTTAACCCTCCCTCGTGCGTGGTCCAGTAGACCCATGGGTCCAGTAGACCCATGCTATACTTTTGCACTGATTACTTTCTCTACTGGTAAGTAGGGGAAGTATTGTATTCTATCCAAAAATTCGATGTCCAGATTTCCCGGAAATATATATTTTGAGACCCCCTGAATCAGCATTCTTAGAAAAGGGTCTCTGTGTGTGTGTTTGTGGACAGCATAACTCAAAAACGAAAAGTCGGTTAAAAACCAAAGTTGGTATTTAAGTTTAATGTCTTTCAAGGATGCCACACGAAGATTTTGAAGAAAGTAGCCCGACCCTAAACTAGCCTTTACATGGCACATTTTTAAAAAACTGATTTTCTTGAAAATGGCTCTAACGATTTTGATTAAAATTTCATATGTTTGAGATATTTTGATGACAAATGAAATGTATATCTTGAATTTTCTGGCTATAGCCCCTGTAGTCGTATTTACTCTGAACGACTTTTGTATAACTGGTAAACCGTTAGAGATAGACCAAACCTTACTATACAAAAAATGTAGATCTTGTTAAAATATACAATTTATGTCCGAATAAATTTTCTTGTAGGGTGAACCATTTCGGAGATATTCCTTGTAATTTGTGTAAGTTCTGCAATACTTAGAAGCTTTCCTACTGTACTTACAAGGAAATAAGCAATAATTTGTACACACTTTTATCTCAACTAACACGAAGAAGATATAGGAATAAGAGTTAGTACTAGAGGAGAGAAAGTCATGTGAGTGTAACACATCAGATCTGGAGGTACTGTGAGGTGTATAAATGTTTGAAAGAGAATAAACTGAGGTGCTGGTTGTAGCCGCTGACGCACAGAAAGGGGTGAAGCACCCCCCCCCCCACCACCGCTCCCCCCCCCCCCCCCCACATAAAACTTTATGCTGCAAAATATATGCCTGGCCATTTCCCACAGTTCCGCCTCTTTATGGTATGTAAAATACACACTTCTGTTTTGAATCATCTATTATTTTCTTTCTTAACACTAAAGCTCTCTTAAATCTGCTTTCTTTGAATAACATAGAATACTTGCTAGGTAAGCAGTTTGCGAGATATTGGAAACGAGCTTTATGAGCCATTATGTTAGATTCAGGCTCATCCTTTATGATAAACACCTTTCCCCTCCCCCTGCCTTGAGTTCGTGCCAAAACTGATATCAGCTTTAAATGGCAAGCACTTGAGACAATAACTGGGGGATAATTTGTAACGGTGACAAACGAACGGCTGAGCAAAGAGGATGGAAACTCCCTCCTCGTCATCAAGGGTAATCAGCATTAATTTGCCAAGGCGCACGGATAAATGGAAAGCAACCTCTTCTCACCTGGGGCTCGACTCTTCTTTTCATCTTGTTCGTCAACTCTTCCCCCGGCTAAATGTTGAGACAATTCCTAATAAACAATGAATATGAAGTGTGCTTCTATCAAGGTTTCAATTTCCTTAAGATACTTCATAACATATTTTAAGAAAATCCCACTCCTGACACCAGTGTGACAAAAACGAGACAAGTCTATTCCAGTTATTTTTCTGTCACTTTGTTCCCCTTTAAAACTTTTCCACAAATACAGTTATCTTTTAGTGGCGTTAAGACAGTCTTAATTCTTTTGTGATGTCACGATTCACAACTTTTCTCTTCTCTTAATCTTGACTCACTCCTTCATGTGTTTATTCATTTCTTCACTTTCTCCTGTCTGTCAAACAGCTGACTTTGACGATACAATCACTCCAAATTCATTAACTGCTTTGCTATCTTCCTTCCGTTACGAGGTACATAAGCAGCTTACAGAGAGAGAGAGAGAGAGATAGAGAGAGATGTCTCGTACAACACTCATGATTCCATTCACATGCAACTACAACTCTCTTTGTCACAAAACTGCCCCCTCTCACCGTCCCGCATGCTTTTTGTAGGTGAGAATGACGTAGCATGGATTTTTGTGGAAATTCACCTGCTTTGTCGAAGCTTTCGGAACCCTTTCCAATCGGCTCTCATTGTTAGGTAATTATTCATCGCGTTGCAGTATGTTGGAACTTCAAAGGGTTAATTATGAGTACGAGTCAAATGATTTCTTATTAGAGATATTAATAGAAACATAGACATATGTTTGAAATGGAACTGATTCTGAAAGGTGCATAACGCCGCTGTTACTGCAGGTTGGTGTTGAGAATGAAGTAAATCCCAACATTTGCTCTTAAAGGTTAATGAGAATAGAACTGACAAACAAGTTTTAACGAATGCTTGTAGAAATTGCAATCGTACGGTTATTCCTAACGAGAATATAGTTACATCATTTGCGCGCACTTAACCTACATATACGACGGAAAGAGATGCTTCTGTCTCTGCACCTCTCCAGTAAATTAATGCTGCATTTGTGTTTTGTATATTCCGAATACTTGTGTACTCAGCTTCGTCCATAGAACACAGCTCAAATATATGTAGGTATAGAGAGATTGGAAAAACTGCTCATCATGAGGAAAAACAGGCAAAATATGAAGGTACATTACCAATAGATGTCTGTTGGAAATTGCATATTTTTGAAAAAGAAGTCGCAAAAGATTTATAATATACTTTTTAAACTCGTAAACCGTAACAGGTGCAAATGCAGGTCTTGCTAAAACACACAATTTACGTTTTAAATATATATATATATATATTTTTTTTTTTTTTTTTTTTTTTTTGTAGAGTGAACCATTTCGGAGATATTCCTTGTTATTTGTGTCAGTCTCGGAAAACAGAACTTTCGTTAAATGGAACATCGTTGTTCATTTTTTTATATGCTTTCAGATGCTGTTCTCTTTGCACGGCTAACACATAAAAAGAATAAATAGTGATAAGTATAAGTTCTCGAAAAAGTACAGAAATAACGAGGAATATCTCTGAAATGGATCACTCTAAAAAATTTATTCAGATATAAATTGTGTGTTTTGTATAGTAAGATTTGGTCTATCTCCTAAGGTTTACTAATTATACAAACGTCATCCAGAGAGAACAGGACTATATAGGCTATAGCCACAAAAATTCAAAAGATACATTTCATTTGTAATAAAAATATCTTAAAGTTGAAGCCATTTTTGAGAAAATCAAAATTTTAGAAAAAGGTTCGGGAAAGGATTTTTCTCGTGAACACCAAATTTGATTTTTAACCAACTTTACGTTTTTGAGTTATATTGTTCTCATACACACACACACACACACACACACACACACACACACACACACACACACACACACACACATACACAAATACACTCACAGAAACACGGACATTTTCTAAAAATGCTTTTTTTTTTGTCCAGGAGCCTTCGAAATCTATATTTCCGGTGAAATTTCGATATAGAACTTTCCGTTCGAATACTCTACTTACCTTAATATATAAAGTGAGCAATCCTTTTATTACTAGTTTTAACTTGCTCTTCATTTATGTTTATCTTTAGGGTTTTTTTTTTTTTTTTTTTTTTAAACCTTAAAGAACTGTTTTTTTCGTAGATATGTTTGGTTACCTTCCTGTCTTGCTGAAAGTAATTTTCTTTTCACATTCTCTCAACTTTTCGTCTTAGGCTTGTCTTTTTCTCGTAGTGTTGTTACAGCTTCTTTTATTCGGGAATATTTTCACTGTGGAAGGACAAACGACTAGGTTACGACGCCCTGCATCGCGTCGAGGCGCGTCGCTTTGACCTAGACCATTGGGGAACTGTATCTGCTCTTGCAAATGGGGCATGCAAGAACACATTTACTACTGTACTTGGTCCAACCTGGAGTTGATAGCATACTCCTGGACACACACATACATATACACACCATTTTCAACTTCTATAGCCAAACGTATGTTTGTTTCCTTTATAACTTCTCGCTAGTTTACCCGACTTTCCTCAGGTACTACTTTTATAAACCCGAGTGATTTAATTTGTGTCTATTTATGTGACTCCACTCCAACTAGAACATTTCTACAATTATCTAGAGTAACGTCTCTCAACCTTTTTAACACAAGACCCCTTATTCAGTGTTATTACGGAAACAAGAAATGTTAGTTTGGTAACCAAATTACAACAAGAAGAATTTTACATGCCAGGTTTTTAGCAACCTCAGAAAATGAACTGCAAGTTTGCGCCCATAAATTAAATTAAATTTCTAAACAATTTTAAATCAAAATTTTTCCATCTAAAAGTAACGCAACCGGTTTTTGTGGTAAAATATACAAAGAGTCAAGATTGTAACATTAAACCAGATAATTGAACAATAATCTTCACAAAAGGAATAGATATTCATGCAAAAATGCTAAAGTAGAACAAGTTAATTGTATTATAAAACGAAATTTTGGGAGACATTTCTGGGCAAGCTATCGTTTGACAATTACATCTATTACATTTAAAACTATTCGGTGAATTTCGTATCACCTAAAATGTTTTTGATTGTAACTATTCATAACTAATCCTAATGAATCTCCCAACACAAATTCATTCAGCTGTTCAGGTTGAAAGAGCTTAACTTGCTTACCACAGGCAACAGCACAAACCTCAAAACTAATTTCTCCAGTTTCGCTGAAACACATTTTGTGGTTATGTATAAACCTGCAAAGAAGAGGAAGTATTATAATGCACCTAAAAATTCGATATCGAGAACCGAGATACCGGAAATATATGTTTTTCCTGAATCAAAAAAGAAAAAATATCATTTTTAGAAAAAGGTCCATGTGTTTGTCTCTTGTCAATCGGCCTTTGGACAGAACGCAAAAACGAAAAGTCTATTAAAAACCAGAGTTGGCGTTTAAGTTTAATGGCTTTCAAAGAGGCCACACAAAGACTTAAGAAGATAGCCCCACCGCAAACTACCCTTTACATGGAACATTTTTCAAAAATTTTGATTTTCTTGAAAATGGCCGTAACGATTTTAATTAAAATACCACATATTTAAGATATTTGTATGACAAATAAAGTGTGTATTTTAAATTTTCTGGCTATAGCCTATGGAGTCTCGTTTACTCTGGATGACTTTTGAATAACTGGTAAACCGTAAGACAAAATCTTACTCTACAAAAAATGTACATCTTGCTGAAACACACAATTTATGTCCAAGTAAATTTTGCTGTAGAGTCAACCATTTCGGAGATATTCCTTGTTATTTGTAACTTAAACTTTCGTGAAATGGAACATCATCATTCATTTTTATATGTTAAGCGTGCAAAGAGAACGAGATCTGAAAACTTTAAAAGATGACTATCGCTCAAAGGTACTGTATTGTAATATTTACCTTGTACCTATAAGGAAATAAACAATAAAGTAATTTGTAGAAATGTTTATCTCAACTAACATGAAGAAGATATAGGAATAAGAGTTTGTAAGAATGGTTAGTACAAGAGTAGAGAAAGTCATGTGAGTACAAGACAAGTTTTTTTTTTTCTGGGAAGGCGAGCAACATGTGGTGAGGTATCTCCTGGTCAAATGCAGCTGGTATTGAGGCCAGATGGTTGCTGGGTTAAAACCTTTTAAATGGTTAACGTTTATCAAAATTCTTTAGCATTATATCAGTTTGAATTACGAAAAGAAGTGAGCACTTGTTGGAAAACAATCAGGGATGAGTTAGGAACCAGTGGAAGAAGTTCTTACTTTCATCTGAAGAATAGTTGTGGGACATACATTTGTAAACCAAGAAACACCAAGAAATATTGAAGTTATGTAATAACCACAGTGTTTTGAATTTAAAATAAATTAGAATTAATAGTTTCCTGCTGTATTTATTTGCTCTTTGTTACATTCAGAAAGGTTAAACGGTAGCTAACTTGAGGCCCAAGAAAATTAATTTCGATCCATTCTTCCCTTATCTAGCTATATCTAGAGTAAATACTTGTGCAGAGATAGTAAACTTATTTAGGTATGATTGTAAATATTGAGTATTGTGTATGTGTATGTATGTGTGCGTGTCTCTGTGTGTATGTGTGTGTGTTTGTGTGTGTATGTGTGTATATGTGTGTGTGTGAGTAGGTACAAAGGCGTGACTGAAGAGCATAGCCGCAGTGCTGCTATAGAATTTTACGACTTGCCCAGTAGCACCCTACTGAGAAAGCAGTTTATTGCTGTCACTTGCAGGACTACAAGCAATGACATTGTAACTACAAGATAGTGCAGGGGAAATAGCTATAATGGCCTCTTCCGCGCGCGCTTTACAACCTCTTATTTTTCTTTGTGATATTTTCTACATGACGACCCTTATAAGTGCTCTTGGAGCACCGTCTCAAAGGGTGTATGTAGTCGCGATATCCTGTGAGCTAAACTAACAAAGAAATCACTGCACAACTTCATTTACTTACCAGCAATATTCTACTAGTGGATCAAAAACATGGTGCACAAGATTAGCAAAGAACTTATTGGCACATCCCAAAGAAGGGAAAATTGGAAATATCCCCACTTCTGACACCAATGTGACAAATGAAATATTATTTACTTGGTTTATTTCTCTTGTAAAACTGCAGCACAAACAAACAATTGTTTTATCTGCAATTCCTCGTAACCTTGCAACAGACAGCTGTTCTGCCTTATCATAACTGACAGACACTTCATTGTCTTTCAGTTCTCTAACTAACAAATTGCTGGCTTCTACGATCACATTTACTAAAACTGATCTAAAACCTCAACACTAACATTGAGGCAACGATCAAATATCCCAAAGCTGTCTCTGTGGACAAACACAAACACATTTCCATCAATGTCGACACACACACACGCACATATCGGCACGTAACGCTAACAGATATCTCCTCACTCACACACGACTCTGTCAGAAAAAGTCCCTTCTCTCTTTTTTGAACTAGGGGCAAAGCCTACATATGCCCTAACCTCAGGCAAGGCTGTGAGTGTCGAGATTCCCTGCACTGCAACACTACTCACTAAAAACTCCCACCGGAAGTTGGAGGTCCATTCCTCCCTTACGCGTACCACATTAAACACCTGCACATTTCTGGTTAACTATGAATGTATGGCAGTAAGAGTGCCAGGGGAAAAACATGAGTGAAATGAACATGCTGATTCGCCCCTGGGTTTCGTTCCTAGCTTTATGACCCACCCTAAGATTTCATCAGTGTCCCTTCTCTCATCAGCGCACTCACTTTAATAACCGAGTATAACGGATTTTATTTCCAAATTCACCTTTTCTCGAACCCCTCGTAAATAAGCCGGCAGTCAGGACTGTCTAGAACGGTCTGGAATCACTTTGATCTACCACGCTCATTGTTGTCGGTCACGTATTCACAAGCAGTGTTGCGAGACGCTTGATCCTGGTTCTCGATTTTTCACCGGCGTTAAAATATTAATAATAGTGATTTAAAATATTCAAGAGATCTGTTTATGTAATACAAATCGTTTGAGAGGTCCAAACTTGAGTCCTTATGGTGCAAAATATCAGAAATTGATTCAAATAATTTAACGTTTTCTGGTAAAACAGGAATTTCTTAAGAAATTTCACAGTTTTCCCCAATTTATTAGTTAGGATGTATTGCTTCAGACGCTTGTAGCCCGAAATTTCCTGCTCTTCTTTGTCCCTTACATAATGTGTCTTCTGTGAAGCAAGCTTTTTAAGTTCACTGCATATTTAGGATATGTGCAAACTTAAAACATGTAAAACTGATTCATAATTCTATACATTTTTTACATTTTTTTAAAGATTTAACCAATTGATGTAGGTACTTTAATAATTTTGGTTATCTGAATAGTTTAGTATGTTCAAAATGTTGCATAATTTTTAGTTTCTCTACTGGTAAGTAGGGAAAATATTGTACTTCATCCAAATATTCGATGTCAACATTTCATCGGAAATATGTTTCGACACTCCTGAACCCCCCCAAAAAAGCATTTTCAGAAAAAGGTCCGTGTGTCTGTCAGTCTCTGAACAGTATAACTCAATAACGAAAATTCGGTTAAAAACCAATTTTGGTATTTAAGTTTAATGTCTTTCAAGGATGCGACACGAAGATTTTGAAGCGAATAGCTCCACCCTAAACTACCCTTTACATGGAAAATTTTTTCGAATATTCTGATTTTCTTGAAAATGGCTCTAACGATTGTGGTTAAAATGTCATATGTTTGAGATATTTTTATGACAAATGAAATGTGTATCTTAAATTTTCTGGCTATAGCCCCTGTAGTCGTATTTACTCTGGACGACTTTTGCATAACTGGTAAACCGTTAGAGATAGACCAAATCATACTATACAAAAAATGTAGATCTTGCTAAAATACACAGTTTAGGTGTGAATAAATTTTGTTGTAGGGTGAACCATTTCGGAGATATTTCTTGTTATGTGTGTGAGTTTCGGAAAACTTAGAACTTTCATGAAATGGATCATCGTTGTTCATTTTTTATATGTTAAGTTTGCAAAGAGAACAGAATCTCAAAAATTTGACTATCGCACAAAGCACCTACAAGGAAATAAGCAATAAGAGAATTTGTACAAATGTTTATGTGAACTAACACGAAGAAGATATAGGAATAAGAGTTTGTAAGAATGGTTAGTACAAGAGTAGAGAAAGTCATCAGATTTTTTGAATTGTTAATTCTCTCAGTTGATGGGAAACTGATTCTTGCTGGACTAGACTGCATTTAAAGCCACAAATAAGAGAAAAGGTGAAGTGTTGACCCGATTGCCCGTGGTTTAGTTGGGCAGGCAGGAATGTTGTGAGGAAGAAGGAAGGAAAGTACGATGATAAAATAAAGCTGAATGAATGCAGTGCACTGTGAACTGGCTCTCTCCGCCGCCGCCGCCGCCGCCGAGCACCGAGTTAAACCTAATGGACATTGCTAACGTGAGTAAGTGCACAGATATGAAGCACAATTGCTTCTATGTCAAAATAAAACTGGTTATTTTTTGTGGCAAGCAAGCAAGCAGGAATGTGTGGAAGCTCCAACGAACGAACGAACGAACCAACGAATGTGCTATAAACGGATTTCGCGCTTTTTTGTGTTCGGACGGACCGACCGACCGCGCCGTGTTATTGACCATAAAGTTTTATCAGGATGTTGGTAAAACTGCAGCCTTACACCATTAACAGCCATAATTGGTTCCAAGCTTAGTGGCAAATAGAAACCAACTCGGTACAAATGTTACACATTCTAGCTTCAGTATAATTGAGATATTCTCACAAAAAACACGTTTTTACTGCAACCGCTTATCTTATCTTGTTCACAGTCACTTTCACAAAATTTCATATGCATGGTGTTAGACCTAAGGCCGTTTCGCCAGCCAATCTGATGTGTTGCACTCGTGTGACTTTCTCTGCACACTCTTCTACATATTCCACCTCTGACATCGGTGTGACAAAATCCGTTCAATTTGTTTTCTGTCACTTTATTTTTCTTCTAAACCTTTACAGAATAAAATAGTTGTGTACTACTGACATTAACGGGTTGAGAATGACAAAAAACTTATCAAATAAACAACTTTCTGGTTTATGCATATAAATGTCCCCAAACCTTCAATCTTCGGTTGGGTTACACTCAGCCATTTTTGCTATCTGCACTGTTAAAAAAAGATCGTGTGTGTACAACACATCAGATTTTTATGTTTTTATGTCCCATATCACGTGATCTACTTCACCTGGCGTTGGCGTAAGAAGATATTCCTAAGTGCCTTAAGAGTTGCAGAACTTAACGGCGCAGTTCTAGTCATAGAAATTGCAGTGGCGTATTCTGCCCCTCAGTGAAGACTTGAGATGATAAGCATATTGAACTAGCGTGTGTAGTCCGTGATAATAGACAATAACAGTATAAACAACCGTTTATTCCCCATTCAGGGAATAAACTCATTCCTGTATATCGATTTGTGCTTCTACCAGCTAGACTTAGAGCACCACCATAGTTCCGGTACGACTTGTGTTAAGACACTGTTTCCAACAAGATGGTGCTCCACAGAATTATGAACCTCTAAGGATCCATATGAATTATTGGTATCCTGAACGCGAATCTACCCAGATGGCCCAGTATTTTGCCCAGGAAGATGACCTGATTTAACCCTATTGTATTTTTTCTTTTACAGTTCTGCAACTCTTTTAACACACGATGCGATATCTACTTACGCCGATGCCGGGTGAAGTGGGTCATCTGGTATAATTCGCTTTTTATTCTGGATGACCCATTGGGCCTTATCATAAATGTCACTTCTGTACTTTCAATTTAGCTTTAATCCTTTTTCTGTATAATTCAAGTTTCGCCATTATAAAGGACAGATCGACGCTGGCTTAAGAGGTCAAATATGCATTCCATTGTTTTAATCTTTCCACTTATCTATTGCATGTAGCTATCATTTTGTCTGAAGTAGGGCACTCCTTCCTCTAAAGCTATTTATAGAAAATGGAAAACAGAAATACTTGACGCTGATTCATGTCCATTAGAAAGTTCGCAGGTTTAAACACTTATGAAGATGGAAGAAATGTAGAAAACTTTGATGGCTGTAAGGGGCAAGAACTGTTCTATAAGAGTTTTAAAGTAACACGTGGCTCATACTTTGAAACTGTGGAATAAGAAAGAAAGACGAGAAATAAGGAAGCAATTCATTTACAGTGTAACTTTGGTACTTTATCTTGACTAGCCCGGCCTGCTGTATGGCAGTTCTACCAACTTGGCGGAACAACTTCTTCTGGAAGTGAAGAACGCATTTACAAGTCGCTCCTGTAGCATTACTAACTCTTCTTCTGCTTGATTGAACGTGTTCAACGATACAAATCATTTTTAATATTCTATGCCTACGTGAGTCAATAAGTATACTAATTTACCTTCCCAATAGTCGGAGTCAAACTCACGTACACGTGAGTAAACACGTGACAATGAGCGTAGTATGTGAAAGTGGTTTTCGAGATTATTCGAGAAGTGCAGGTGGCCGGCGTATTTGTAGAGATTCTAGAAAGGCGAAGTTCGCGTTACGTCACCATCGCTATATAAGGAGGTTAGGTGACTAGGGTGAGGAGTCAGAAAGTTTTTAGTTTTTCTCTATTACGTATTGTAAGGTAGAGGAAGTATTGTACTCCACCCAAAATATCGATGTCGAGATTACACCGGAAATATATGTTTCAGGCTCCCTGAATGTAAAAAAGTATTTTTAGGATCCGTGTGTCTATGTCTGTTTGTGGACAGCATAATTCAAAAACGAAAAGTCGGTTAAAAATCATAGTTGGCATTTAACTTTAATATCTTTCAAAGATGCGGCACGAAGAATGTAAAAAAAATTGCTTCACCCTGAACTACCCTTGACATTTTTCTAAAATTTTGATTTTGTTAATAATGGCTCTAACAATTTTGACTAAAATGCCATAAGTTTCAAATATTTTTATGAAAAATGAAATGTATGTCTTGAATTTTCTGGCTATAGCCGACGTAGTCCTGTTTACTCTGGATGGAGTTTTAATAACTGGTAAACCGTAAGAGATAGAGCAAATCTTAGTTTGCAAAAAATGTAGATCTTGTTAAAATACACAATTTATGTCACAATAAATTTGCTATACAATGAACCATTTTGGAGGTATTCCTTGTTATTTGTATGAGTTTTGGAGAAGTTATACTTCTGTCAAATAGAACATCCTTATTCATTTTTATATGTTAACCGTGTAAAGAGAACGGTATCTCAAAGCTTTAAAAGATTTGACTATCGCTCAAAGTCTACTGTATTCCCATATTCCCCTTGTAGCTACAAGGAAATAAGCAATAATTACATAATCTATAGAAATGTTTATCTCGATTAACACGAAGAAGATATAGGACTAAGAGTTTGTAAGAATGGTTAGTACACGAGTAGAGAAAGTCATGTGAGTGCAGCACATCAGATTTTTAGTTGTGTGGGTACGTTCGCACCGAAAGGAAGATACCAAACAGTTAATGAGTGTTGAGTGATTGTATCGTCAAAGTCAAGTGTTTGAGTGACCGAGAAAGTGCAGAAAGACAGTGAAAGGAGTGAGTCAAGGTTACTAGAAGAAAACAGTTGAGTTGTAATATCACGAAAGACTGTGTCAATGTCAGTGAAAGGGAACTGTATTGTTGTGCATTACTTACAAGAAAATAAAGTAATAAAACGTAAATGCACTGAACTTTTGTCGTTTTTGTTACACTGGTGTCAGGAGTGGGATTTGTCGTTTTATTATTACTGCTATTATTACTTTAACAAGTATAGTTATTAAGGATGTGATATTGAAGCTTCACATGGAGAACATATCTTGAGTCACAGACGTTTTTCCAAGTGTTTGAGGTAAATGTGAAATAGCTGCTCATTTAGTTAAATGCACACAACCACGAAAGTCATTTGGAAGATTGTCTGTATCTCGGCTTTCTGACTAAGGATTCCCTTAATTATTGTGAAAGTTGGAATAAAGTTAGCAAGAGGTTTACAACACGCCACCTTCGTGACGTTTTCTCCTCGTTTCACGCTTGTCAACCTAAGTACCCTCTTTGTTTTCCTTTTTCCCTCCTCGGTTTTGTCATTTAAAACGAAGAAAGCTTTCATCCATATTGTAAATTACAGTTAGTTAGGATCGTTAAGATAATAATTCGAAATATCCAATTAAAAGTTGGTTGTTTAGGCCAGCATGCCATGGACAGTAGTGCCAACATCAGATTAAGCTATTTCCTTCCTTGGTATTAGTTTTTCGAAGTATCTCTGTCTGCTAATCCTTAGTTCTCTGTCACTCTTTCATTGTATCTACGAGGGTAACTGTCAGGCTTGACCCTTATCGCATATTTCCTAGTTAAAAAGACGATTTAGTTTTCATGCCATTTATTGAAAAGTGCTATAGTAAATTATAACCCAAAGATAGCTTCAGGGTAGCGTGTGGGGCTTGTACTGGAAATATCTAGGGTTTGATGCCCGTTCAGCTCACCATGCTGCGCGATTTCCCAAATTAGTAGTAAAAATTTAAAAATAAACTATTTGCTTAATGATTAGAGAAGTATTTCAGGTAGAAAAGTTACCAAAATACGAAGATAATAACCAGTTATATATTAACAGTTATAAAAGTAACGACTAAAAAGTAACTAGATATGTAATAACGGTTATCAAAGTAAGGAATGAGTGACTGATAGAGTGAGAGACAGTGACTGAGTGACTAAGTAAGTGAGAGCAGTTAAGGACCCGTCGATGATAATAATTAAGTTATTTTGGTCCGAAGTGAAACATTAAAGCGTAAGACAGTGAGAAAGTTATTAACGTAATATTTGAAAACGTAAGAAATACAGTTAAAATATTAAGCAGTTAGAAAACTAAAAGGAGAAAGATAGGATTAAAATACTCTGAAAAATCTTAAAAGTCTAAAAAGGCTTCTAAGACTGCAATACAAGTTATTCTTATTTATCTAAAAATGCTTTTTTTTATTCAGAAGACCTCAAAACACATTTCCATATTTCTTACTATACGTAGGAGAGAAAGTTAAGAGAAGTCCTTTACTTCTGCAATTAAGAGCTCCGAAAGATGAGTCACTTAGCCACAAACTGTTATTAAATAATTGGATTCCTGTGTCTATTAAAATGAATTTGTGAGCTAGTGCTATAAATTGCTCGGAAAGGTTGAAAGAAAACCATCTTTCCTATCCTGCTTTGTAGCATGCAATTTTCTTAGGACTGGTCTAGTTTGGACTTTCACTTGTTGTAGGTATGAACCATGCATGTCAATAGAAGTCGTATCAGTGAACAATATTCACTTGTTGAGCCTTACTATGTCGCCAGATTGTACAAACAACGTATTTAAAAATTTGAATCTAGTAGCACACAGAATCTGCATATTCATGCCACTAATTCGGCAAGTGCATTGGAATGGAATTACCTTGGTATGCAAAGTTCGCCAGCCGTTCCTCCGTATTGCGCATTCTTCAACGACAGCATTTTCTCCAAAGGGAAACAAATTTCGGCGCAGTTTACCCATGTAAAACACACAAGATATATGATCTTGCTTTACACGAGCCACAATCCATGTATTGCGTGGAATATAAGTTGAAGGAAACTGTAGACGTTAAATGAAACACACAACACTTGTTTCAGACTTCTGAGTCCTCAGCGTCATTAATTTTGTTGGCGACTGGCTCGGTAAACGAGAATTCGGACGTGCCTATGCCGAGCAAGTTCTGCTCAAGTATGAATATACCAAGGGCAGAGAAGAATACTGGCAAAAAACAGACACGGGAGAGATCAAATGGTGTACAAAATTGCAATGTTTACTTTCTCTACTCGTGCCGACAGTACGTAGAGGAAATATTGTATTCCACCACAAAAAATCCTATACCGAGATTCCACAGAAATTTCCAAGATGTCTGTGTATGTGAGTGTTGCTAATTTATAAACGAAAAGTCACTTAAATACCAAACTTGGTACAAGGATGTCTCACGATTATCAAGGGAAAAATATTCTGCAATCTTAGACCGAAAATTATTATTTTGTCTAAAACGGCTTATGATTATGATTAAAAAACTGTGAGAAAATTGAGCTTCACGAATCCCACTGCTGACACCACTTCTAAAACTGAAGTAGAGAACACAGTTCCCTTTTACGTTCGTTAACACAATCTGTAGTTGTTCGTGGTCTTACAAGTCACGTCTCTATCTGACAGCTTCGGCGATCACAGTCAGTAAAACCACTTCTCACAACAACTTCGAATCTAAGCGTTCTCTAACGACGATGACTGTAAACAGACAGGCACTGCTAATAGTGGCCAAGTTCCATCACAAAACAAGTACTACTCCACTCTTACTGTCTAAAAAAACTGCTCTCTCTCTCGCCACAAACCTTTGTAAGCGAGAATGGCGTAGTATGGACTCTTCTGGAAATTCACCCATTTCTCGACGCTTTTATTAACACGCCGGCAGTTGAATCCTTGAGAACGTTCTCGAAAGTCTTTGTACTGCCGCGCTTATTGTTAGGTATTTACTCGCCGCGAGTGGTGTGAGACCTTGACTCTGTTTTTGACGCATTCGACCGCCAATTGGTGTGAGGTAGCTTGACTCTTTGTGATGTACGCCCACGACCAGCGTCACACTACCGTATGTTTAAGAAACTTTCATAAAAAATACCAGGTGACACCAATTCATCTGGCACTGGGGTAAGTAGATAATCCTTCGTGCGTTAAAAGTGTTAGAGAACGCACCCCTTTCCCCCTTAATTTTAATATTTCTGTTGCAACTTGTGAACTATAACGCCGGCTATAACGCCATAATGGTAGAGGTTTAATGTCTGGTTTCATGTTTTACCACATTTCTCTGAGAATAATGAGGTCCTAACATTCTTGAGACAAGAAACCTTTTGGTCTCAATAAGCCTTCCAAACCACAGCCTTGAAGAAGTTGCTGCTCCTTAACTGGAGCGTTAAAAAGCTGGCCAAAGGTTAAACCTCCCTGGTCGTATGGCTGCACAGTAAGCAGAGGGCTTAGCAGTAACCCAATATGGCGCATTAGGTCACAATACTCTAAGCAAGGTCCAAGCAAGGACCTCGCCTGATTGCACACCCTCGCTCGCTCGCTCGCAATCATGTTAAATTTGTCACAGTACGGTGGACAGAACATACCCTCCCTCCTAGCTAATGGCGTTTCCCACACAACAACAAGATCTTACTGCTGCTTCAGGGCAGGCGTTTTCACATACATATCATTACTACGTCACTAAATATTCACCAGCGCCATTATCTGCAATCTCACTACCATAACAAGCATATTATGTATGAGCCAAATTTGAAATACTGAACCAATAGTGCCAGCGTATTTACTTTATCAAACTTTTATTTAAAAATTAAATTATTTTGTTCTTAACGACGCTGCCAGGATCACCTCAACATCGCTGGTGTGCCGGAATTTGTCCCGCAGGAGTTCTTATTCTGACATGCAGTTGTCGTGTTTAACCCTACTTTACTCGCGTGAATATCTAACGTGTTTACTCGCGTGGGTGACAGGTGGCACCCAATCTCTATTCTTGCCTTAAACATCAATTATCATCAATGAACAATGATGAATTATGATTATCAACATCAATCTCAAGTTTTTGTAAATAAAGACGACCGTATGGACTATAATAAATCATATTTTACTCATATACAAAAACAAAATGTGTGGAAAACACATACACAAAGAACGTAATTATAGTATTATACCTGTATTATACCTGTATTTTACTACACTTGAGGATAGACTCCCGGGTTAATTCCACCACTCCATGGACCTCGGGCTCATTTGAGCACCATTTCACCCATTTCATTTCATTCATTCGTCCGATATGACACAATGTTGGAGGACGTTAATTAAAAAAAAAAAAAAAAAAAAAAAAAAAATTCCAATTCCACTCATATTTCACTAACTACTTGTGGTGTTCGTTAGATATAATACGGCCATTTAGAGGCAATTCACGCACACATCCTTCAAATGGCTAGAACAAGCGTATTTGCCATACTTTGTACAGCATTTCCTGGTTGACTTATCTTTTGATCTTCAATATTCAAACAACATCCTCCGGATAGTTTTCTTTGTGCACAGTCTTCCACAGTTGGTTCTTCAACATCAAGCAAACCCCTAACAGTTATCGTGAATCTGCTGACAAATACGAGTATTCAGAAAATGGGCACCTTTTATCTTTTATTCATCCACACACGGACCAGTGAGTAAATAACCTCCACAAGGGCACCTACAGTGACACAGCCCGATCTTTCTCGAACGCTTCGGAAACCTCTTTCTGTGGCACCTTCATTGTTGATAGTCACATGTTTGCTCGCGAAAGTGGTGTCGTGAGAGTCTTTGCTCGCCAGCCTGGTATGTGATGTGAAAAAGTTTAGCCCCACGCGCCACGCCCGGCGTCACAATACAGCAAAAAGGCTAGAGACATTACTTTATAGAAGATAATCTTTGTATCGAATGTTCTGATTGTAGTATTACAAATACTCTGATACCTCATGCAATTTAATATCTATAGATTTAATAACCTCTAGCACAACAGTACTTAGCAGGCCGTGGCTTACCGCTCGGCCGCTGCGTCCCCCATTTCTACCCACTACAGAAGTCATGAGTGGGCTCCAGTACTGAATTCTCATTAAAAGTAACATAACCTGCTCCAAAATTAGCTCTCCTTTTTCTAAAAGTGCATTGTTATTCGTATACCTCAAAACACGCATCTCCAGTGAATTGTCAGTACTGACCTTTGGGAGGAATACAATACTACCTCTACTTACCGATTTTCAGCTCCATTCCGTTACAGCAGACCGACTAGCAGACTGGGAAGTGTGTGCCGCAAAATTAGTATAACTGCATTTTTAAGTAATGCAAGGAAGAAATTTGATCTCAGAAGCAAACTGCCGTAAATTACTTAACATTTAAGGTAGGTGGATTATTTGCTTGATGGCATAAAATTGCGCTAAACATCCATTACGTGGATTACAGCACGCTCGGCCTACGCACGATAATACCGCCTAATTACTCTCAATTCCCTGAAGATCAAACAGTTCAAACACAGACGTTAACCGACAACATTACAACTCTACAGCTGGCAATCGCGTCACAGATTTTGATTTGGTTTTGCAAATATCTCACATTCGGTGAAAAATGGAATTATACAAGCTTCCTCTACTAGTTTAGCTGTGAGCTATACTATCACTAGTCCTCATAAACACTGTCATTTATATATTTAAGTGTTCAAAAACGAGCTATACTATCACTAGTCCTCATAAATACTGTCACTTAAATATTTAAGTGTTCAAAAACGAGCTATACTATCACTAGTCCTCATAAATACTGTCACTTAAATATTTAAGTGTTCAAAAACGAGCTATACTATCACTAGTCCTCATAAACACCGTCATTTATATATTTAAGTGTTCAAAAACCAGCTATACTATCACTAGTCCTCATAAATACTGTAATTTATATATTTCAGTGTTCTAAAACGAGCTATACTATCACTAGTCCTCATAAATACTGTAATTTATATATTTCAGTGTTCTAAAACGAGCTATACTATCACTAGTCCTCATAAATACTGTAATTTATATATTTCAGTGTTCTAAAACGAGCTATACTATCACTAGTCCTCATAAATACTGTAATTTATATATTTCAGTGTTCAAAAACGAGCTATAATATCACTAGTCCTCATAAAGACCGTCATTTAAATATTTAAGTGTTCTAAAACAAGCTATACCATCACTAGTCCTCATAAATACTGTAATTTATATATTTAAGTGTTCTAAAACGAGCTATAATATCACTAGTCCTCATAAATACTGTAATTTATATATTACAGTGTTCCAAAACGAGCTATACCATCACTAGTCCTCATAAATACTGTAATTTATATATTACAGTGTTCCAAAACGAGCTATACTATCACTAGTCCTCATAAATACTGTAATTTATATATTACAGTGTTCCAAAACGAGCTATACTATCACTAGTCCTCATAAATACTGTAATTTATATATTACAGTGTTCCAAAACGAGCTATACTATCACTAGTCCTCATAAATACTGTAATTTATATATTACAGTGTTCCAAAACGAGCTATAATATCACTAGTCCTCATAAATACTGTAATTTATATATTTAAGTGTTCCAAAACGAGCTATAATATCACTAGTCCTCATAAATACTGTAATTTATATATTACAGTGTTCCAAAACGAGCTATAATATCACTAGTCCTCATAAATACTGTAATTTATACATTACAGTGTTCCAAAACGAGCTATAATATCACTAGTCCTCATAAATACTGTAATTTATATATTACAGTGTTCCAAAACGAGCTATACTATCACTAGTCCTCATAAATACTGTAATTTATATATTACAGTGTTCCAAAACGAGCTATAATATCACTAGTCCTCATAAATACTGTAATTTATATATTACAGTGTTCCAAAACGAGCTATAATATCACTAGTCCTCATAAATACTGTAATTTATATATTACAGTGTTCCAAAACGAGCTATAATATCACTAGTTCTCATAAATACTGTAATTTATATATTACAGTGTTCCAAAACGAGCTATACTATCACTAGTCCTCATAAATACTGTAATTTATATATTTAAGTGTTCCAAAACGAGCTATAATATCACTAGTCCTCATAAATACTGTAATTTATATATTACAGTGTTCCAAAACGAGCTATACTATCACTAGTCCTCATAAATACTGTAATTTATATATTTAAGTGTTCCAAAACGAGCTATAATATCACTAGTCCTCATAAATACTGTAATTTATATATTACAGTGTTCCAAAACGAGCTATACTATCACTAGTCCTCATAAATACTGTAATTTATATATTTAAGTGTTCCAAAACGAGCTATAATATCACTAGTCCTCATAAATACTGTAATTTATATATTTAAGTGTTCCAAAACGAGCTATACTATCACTAGTCCTCATAAATACTGTAATTTATATATTTAAGTGTTCCAAAACGAGCTATAATATCACTAGTCCTCATAAATACTGTAATTTATATATTTAAGTGTTCCAAAACGAGCTATACTATCACTAGTCCTCATAAATACTGTAATTTATATATTTAAGTGTTCCAAAACGAGCTATAATATCACTAGTCCTCATAAATACTGTAATTTATATATTTAAGTGTTCCAAAACGAGCTATACTATCACTAGTCCTCATAAATACTGTAATTTATATATTTAAGTGTTCCAAAACGAGCTATAATATCACTAGTCCTCATAAATACTGTAATTTATATATTACAGTGTTCCAAAACGAGCTATACTATCACTAGTCCTCATAAATACTGTAATTTATATATTTAAGTGTTCCAAAACGAGCTATAATATCACTAGTCCTCATAAATACTGTAATTTATATATTTAAGTGTTCCAAAACGAGCTATAATATCACTAGTCCTCATAAATACTGTAATTTATATATTTAAGTGTTCCAAAACGAGCTATAATATCACTAGTCCTCATAAATACTGTAATTTATATATTTAAGTGTTCCAAAACGAGCTATAATATCACTAGTCCTCATAAATACTGTAATTTATATATTTAAGTGTTCCAAAACGAGCTATAATATCACTAGTCCTCATAAATACTGTAATTTATATATTTAAGTGTTCCAAAACGAGCTATAATATCACTAGTCCTCATAAATACTGTAATTTATATATTTAAGTGTTCCAAAACGAGCTATACTATCACTAGTCCTCATAAATACTGTAATTTATATATTTAAGTGTTCCAAAACGAGCTATAATATCACTAGTCCTCATAAATACTGTAATTTATATATTACAGTGTTCCAAAACGAGCTATACTATCACTAGTCCTCATAAATACTGTAATTTATATATTTAAGTGTTCCAAAACGAGCTATAATATCACTAGTCCTCATAAATACTGTAATTTATATATTACAGTGTTCCAAAACGAGCTATACTATCACTAGTCCTCATAAATACTGTAATTTATATATTTAAGTGTTCCAAAACGAGCTATACTATCACTAGTCCTCATAAATACTGTAATTTATATATTTAAGTGTTCCAAAACGAGCTATAATATCACTAGTCCTCATAAATACTGTAATTTATATATTTAAGTGTTCCAAAACGAGCTATAATATCACTAGTCCTCATAAATACTGTAATTTATATATTACAGTGTTCCAAAACGAGCTATAATATCACTAGTCCTCATAAATACTGTAATTTATATATTACAGTGTTCCAAAACGAGCTATACTATCACTAGTCCTCATAAATACTGTAATTTATATATTTAAGTGTTCCAAAACGAGCTATACTATCACTAGTCCTCATAAATACTGTAATTTATATATTTAAGTGTTCCAAAACGAGCTATAATATCACTAGTCCTCATAAACACTGTAATTTATATATTTAAGTGTTCCAAAACGAGCTATAATATCACTAGTCCTCATAAACACCGTCATTTAAATATTTAAGTGTTCTAAAACGAGCTATACCATCACTAGTCCTCATAAACACTGTAATTTATATATTTAAGTGTTCCAAAACGAGCTATAATATCACTAGTCCTCATAAACACCGTCATTTATATATTTAAGTGTTCCAAAACGAGCTATAATATCACTAGTCCTCATAAATACTGTAATTTATATATTTAAGTGTTCCAAAACGAGCTATAATATCACTAGTCCTCATAAACACTGTAATTTATATATTTAAGTGTTCCAAAACGAGCTATAATATCCCTAGTCCTCATAAACACTATCATTTAAATATTTAAGTGTTCTAAAACGATAAAGAAATCCATATTGTCACCGCGCCCGCCGCATCTAATTGCCGACAACCATAGTGTCACGCATCGCATTATTGTCGGCACTACCGCAAAGGAGCCGAAGGAAAGAGACAGAGAATGGCCGCATTGTTGGGGCGCTTGCCGAAAGAGAGAAAAGGATAGAGGCTACTGGAATCTTCTACTTTGTATTTCACCGCAAAATAACTGAGCTTTCCCGAACTTTCCAATATAGTGCCTGGGAGATATAAATAGCGGTAAAGTGCGACAGCAGGCAGTGAGACGTATGTGAAGGTTGAGTAGTTGTGCCGACGGAGACGGACAGACGATGTGAAGAGTCGTGCCGACGGAGAAGGGACAGTTCTTTGTGTTACGAATTCGGAGCCGTGCTGTTGGAGAATCGGAAAAGACTTTCTTGTTGTTGCAACGAGTGTACAAGTTACTGTTTACGGAAATAAAAGTGTTTCTTTATCTCGACTACATCTGTCTACTTTACTTCACACCCACACAACAAAAGTTACACTGGTGTCAGAAGTGGGATTCGTCGAATTGCTTCTAGTTTCGTTACATCGTCGTTAGAAGTTGCAACGTTAGAACCAAGATGGAGGGAGATTCGGAAACTAGGATGATGGCAATGATGAAAGAATTATTTGCCAAAATGGAAACGTCATACGACAACCTCGCTGCCAAAATGAAGACGGCAAACGACAACCTCGCTGCCAAAATGGAAATGTCAAACAACAACCTCGCTGCCGAGCTGAAAGAGATGAAGACGGAATAGCGCGGAGCCGGAGAGGGAGCACCTAGTGGCCGAGGCGACAGTTGCGCCCGTTTCGGGTGATATGAGGGAAGACGTGGAACAACTCGGCGAACTGATTGACGTGAGGGAAGACGTGGAACAACTCGGCGAACTAATTGGCTTGACGGAAGACGTGGAACAACTCGGCGAACTGATTGGCGTGACGGAAGACGTGGAACAACTCGGCGAACTGATTGGCATGACGGAAGACGTGGAACAACTCGGCGAACTGATTGGCGTGACGGAAGACGTGGAAGAACTCGGCGAAAAGGTGGAAGACCTCTGCCAGCATGTGGACGTCGTGGAGGACGACGGGGAACGTCTTGGCGCCCTGGTAGTAAGAGTTGACGAGAGCGTCAAAGTACTGGATGCCAGGGGCAGAGGGAATAGCGCGGACCCGGGGAGGGAGCACCTAGTGGCCGAGGCGACAGTTGCGCCCGTTTCAGATAACGAAAGTGTACGTCTCGGGGAAGACAAAGGGGCAGTTCAGGGACGTCGTCGAGGATCCTCTGGAGGAGTGTGTCGGGTACGTAACCAACCAGGATATGACGTGGAGGACGATCGGCAGGGAAGCGCACAAGCAAACGAGCAACACGCGAGAACCGACTTGGCGTGTGACATGGGGGGACCGTCGGAGCCATCTAATCACCTGACGCATAGTGCCGTGAACGGAAGAATGGTGGACATCATCTTGGACGGCAGGATGCAGGAAAGGCCGTGCCGAGCACGAGTGAACACGAGTGCAGCGGTGGACGCGACTCGCGCGGATGTGGCGGGGTTTGTTGCAGGACCCATCGGAAGCAAGGTGGCTGCGAAGGTGCGCCAGAGAGGTCGGCGGACATGGTACCCAGTGAGCCGTTTGCGAGTGCGCAGGATGGCCCGTCAACACACCAGGAAGAAGGGCAACTGGACGAGGGACCGTCAAGACCGGCGGTACTGTTGCAGAATTTCGAAGCAGGATGGCATACATCGTCCTACCCGGACCAAGGGACACTATCCAACAGCGATACCTAGGATCGTGCCTCCTGGAGAAGAGGTTCGATGGGTTAGTCCACCGGGGCGCAAGGGAGATGCCGCAGTGATAGTGCTGGTCGGGACGACCAGCTCTGAGGAGGGAGCAGTGTCACCGCGCCCGCCGCATCTAATTGCCGACAACCATAGTGTCACGCATCGCATTATTGTCGGCACTACCGCAAAGGAGCCGAAGGAAAGAGACAGAGCATGGCCGCATTGTTGGGGCGCTTGCCGAAAGAGAGAAAAGGATAGAGGCTACTGGAATCTTCTACTTTGTATTTCACCGCAAAATAACTGAGCTTTCCCGAACTTTCCAATATAGTGCCTGGGAGATATAAATAGCGGTAAAGTGCGACAGCAGGCAGTGAGACGTATGTGAAGGTTGAGTAGTTGTGCCGACGGAGACGGACAGACGATGTGAAGAGTCGTGCCGACGGAGAAGGGACAGTTCTTTGTGTTACGAATTCGGAGCCGTGCTGTTGGAGAATCGGAAAAGACTTTCTTGTTGTTGCAACGAGTGTACAAGTTACTGTTTACGGAAATAAAAGTGTTTCTTTATCTCGACTACATCTGTCTACTTTACTTCACACCCACACAACAAAAGTTACAGTATCAACATTAGACAGGTTAATTTTACTTTTACTTGCATTTTTTTAAAATGATTCACGGAAATGATTTGAGAAAACTGTTTAAACAAAACCTTTGCTTTACTGTCAAGATGTTATATTTAGGATTTCGTTAAGCGGACAGATACGTATGTAGGAACTTTTTTTGTGCAGTGAACGCCTCTGATCATATAAGAAATTCAATTTTATGCAAATCAGTGAAATTGCTCGGTTTAACCATTTGCAAGGTTCTTGCATTTACGACTGCCATAAAGCGGACGGTTATGTTGCGAATAATGAGTTTCGTTGAATTTTTTTCTGTACAAAAGAGAAAATACCAGCGGCTGTTACAACATCAAGTTAACCACGCGAGCGACGTAATCAAGGCTTCAGGCAAATCAGGTACTTGGAGTTCACACTTGTGGCAACGAAGAAATCGGAACCTTCCGACAGACGTCTGACTCTAGACACCGACTTGTAAGTCCTACATAAGGGGAGGGTAATCACTTCCTCAGTCTCATACTTGCAGGTGTTCACTCTGTCTGGTACATAGGTTCCTGTGTTCCCTGACAGACGTCTGACTCTAGACACTGACTTGTAAGTCCTACATAAGGGGAGGGTAATCACTTCCTCACTCTCATACTTGCAGGTGTTCACTCTGTCTGGTACATCGGTTCCTGTGTTCCCTGACAGACGTCTGACTCTAGACACTGTCTTGTTAGTCCTACATAAGGGGAGGGTAATCACTGCCTCACTCTCATACTTGCAGGTGTTCACTCTGTCTGGTACATCGGTTCCTGTGTTCCCTGACAGACGTGTGACTCTAGACACTGACTTGTAAGTCCTACATAAGGGGAGGGTAATCACTTCCTCACTCTCATACTTGCAGGTGTTCACTCTGTCTGGTACATAGGTTCCTGTGTTCCCTGACAGACGTCTGACTCTAGACACTGACTTGTAAGTCCTACATAAGGGGAGGGTAATCACTTCCTCACTCTCATACTTGCAGGTGTTCACTCTGTCTGGTACATAGGTTCCTGTGTTCCCTGACAGACGTCTGACTCTAGACACTGACTTGTAAGTCCTACATAAGGGGAGGGTAATCACTTCCTCACTCTCATACTTGCACGTGTTCCCTCTGTCTGGTACATAGGTTCCTGTGTTCCCTGACAGACGTCTGACTCTAGACACTGACTTGTAAGTCCTACATAAGGAGAGGGTAATCACTTCCTCACTCTCATACTTGCAGGTGTTCACTCTGTCTGGTACATAGGTTCCTGTGTTGCCTGACAGACGTCTGACTCTAGACACTGACTTGTAAGTCCTACATAAAGGGAGGGTAATCACTTCCTCACTCTCATACTTGCAGGTGTTCACTCTGTCTGGTACATAGGTTCCTGTGTTCCCTGACAGACGTCTGACTCTAGACACTGTCTTGTAAGTCCTACATAAGGGGAGGGTAATAACTTCCTCACTCTCATACTTGCAGGTGTTCACTCTGTCTGGTACATAGGTTCCTGTGTTCCCTGACAGACGTCTGACTCTAGACACTGACTTCTAAGTCCTACATAAGGGGAGGGTAATCACTTCCTCACTCTCATACTTGCAGGTGTTCACTCTGTCTGGTACATAGGTTCCTGTGCTCCCTGACAGACGTCTGACTCTAGACACTGTCTTGTAAGTCCTACATAAGGGGAGGGTAATCACTTCCTCACTCTCATACCTGCAGGTGTTCACTCTGTCTGGTACATAGGTTCCTGTGTTCCCTGACAGACGTCTGACTCTAGACACTGACTTGTAAGTCCTACATAAGGGGAGGGTAATCACTTCCTCACTCTCATACTTGCAGGTTTTCACTGTCTGGTACATAGGTTCCTGTGTTCCCTGACAGACGTCTGAATCTAGATACTGTCTTGTAAGTCCTACATAAGGGGAGGGTAATCACTTCCTCACTCTCATACTTGCAGGTGTTCACTCTGTCTGGTACATAGGTTCCTGTGTTCCCTGACAGACGTCTGACTCTAGACACTGACTTGTAAGTCCTACATAAGGGGAGGGTAATCACTTCCTCACTCTCATACTTGCAGGTGTTCACTCTGTCTGGTACATAGGTTCCTGTGTTCCCTGACAGACGTCTGACTCTAGACACTGACTTGTAAGTCCTACATAAGGGGAAGGTAATCACTTCCTCACTCTCATACTTGCAGGTTTTCACTGTCTGGTACATAGGTTCCTGTGTTCCCTGACAGACGTCTGAATCTAGATACTGTCTTGTAAGTCCTACATAACGGGAGGGTAATCACTTCCTCACTCTCATACTTGCAGGTGTTCACTCTGTCTGGTACATAGGTTCCTGTGTTCCCTGACAGACGTCTGACTCTAGACACTGACTTGTAAGTCCTACATAAGGGGAGGGTAATCACTTCCTCACTCTCATACTTGCAGGTGTTCACTCTGTCTGGTACATAGGTTCCTGTGTTCCCTGACAGACGTCTGACTCTAGACACTGACTTGTAAGTCCTACATAAGGGGAGGGTAATCACTTCCTCACTCTCATACTTGCAGGTGTTCACTCTGTCTGGTACATAGGTTTCTGTGTTCCCTGACGGACGTCTGACTCTAGACACTGTCTTGTAAGTCCTACATAAGGGGAGGGTAATCACTTCCTCACTCTCATACTTGCAGGTGTTCACTCTGTCTGGTACATAGGTTCCTGTGTTCCCTGACAGACGTCTGACTCTAGACACTGACTTGTAAGTCCTACATAAGGGGAGGGTAATCACTTCCTCAGTCTCATACTTGCAGGTGTTCACTGTGTCTGGTACATAGGTTCCTGTGTTCCCTGACAGATGTCTGACTCTAGACACTGTCTTGTAAGTCCTACATAAGGGGAGGGTAATCACTTCCTCACTCTCATACTTGCAGGTGTTCACTCTGTCTGGTACATAGGTTCCTGTGTTCCCTGACAGATGTCTGACTCTAGACACTGACTTGTAAGTCCTACATAAGGGGAGGGTAATCACTTCCTCACTCTCATACTTGCAGGTGTTCACTCTGTCTGGTACATTGGTTCCTGTGTTCCCTGACAGACGTCTGACTCTAGACACTGACTTGTAAGTCCTACATAAGGGGAGGGTAATCACTTCCTCACTCTCATACTTGCAGGTGTTCACTCTGTCTGGTACATAGGTTCCTGTGTTCCCTGACAGACGTCTGACTCTAGACACTGTCTTGTAAGTCCTACATAAGGGGACGGTAACTACTTCCTCACTCTCATACTTGCAGGTGTTCACTCTGTCTGGTACATAGGGTCCTGTGTTCCCTGACAGACGTCTGACTCTAGACACTGTCTTGTAAGTCCTACATAAGGGGAGGGTAATCACTTCCTCACTCTCATACTTGCAGGTGTTCACTCTGTCTGGTACATAGGGTCCTGTGTTCCCTGACAGACGTCTGACTCTAGACACTGACTTGTAAGTCCTACATAAGGGGAGGGTAATCACTTCCTCACTCTCATACTTGCAGGTGTTCACTCTGTCTGGTACATAGGTTCCTGTGTTCCCTGACAGACGTCTGACTCTAGACACTGACTTGTAAGTCCTACATAAGGGGAGGGTAATCACTTCCTCACTCTCATACTTGCAGGTGTTCACTCTGTCTGGTACATAGGTTCCTCTGTTCCCTGACAGACGTCTGACTCCAGACACTGTCTTGTAAGTCCTACATAAGGGGAGGGTAATCACTTCCTCACTCTCATACTTGCAGGTGTTCACTCTGTCTGGTACATAGGTTCCTGTGTTCCCTGACAGACGTCTGACTCTAGACACTGACTTGTAAGTCCTACATAAGGGGAGGGTAATCACTTCCTCACTCTCATACTTGCAGGTGTTCACTCTGTCTGGTACATAGGTTCCTGTGTTCCCTGACAGACGTCTGACTCTAGACACTGTCTTGTAAGTCCTACATAAGGGGAGGGTAATCACTTCCTCACTCTCATACTTGCAGGTGTTCACTCTGTCTGGTACATATGTTCCTGTGTTCCCTGACAGACGTCTGAATCTAGACACTGACTTGTAAGTCCTACATAAGGGGAGGGTAATCACTTCCGCACTCTCATACTTGCAGGTGTTCACTCTGTCTGGTACATAGGTTCCTCTGTTCCCTGACAGACGTCTGACTCTAGACACTGTCTTGTAAGTCCTACATAAGGGGAGGGTAATCACTTCCTCACTCTCATACTTGCAGGTGTTCACTGTCTGGTACATAGGTTCCTGCGTTCCCTGACAGACGTCTGACTCCAGACACTGTCTTGTAAGTCCTACATAAGGGGAGGGTAATCACTTCCTCACTCTCATACTTGCAGGTGTTCACTCTGTCTGGTACATAGGTTCCTGTGTTCCCTGACAGACGTCTGACTCTAGACACTGTCTTGTAAGTCCTACATAAGGGGAGGGTAATCACTTCCTCACTCTCATACTTGCAGGTGTTCACTGTCTGGTACATAGGTTCCTGTGTTCCCTGACAGACGTCTGACTCCAGACACTGTCTTGTAAGTCCAAGATGGGCGTAACAGTATTAAAAGAATAGACCAGCACAATCTTTGAAGCTCGTTTTGAAGAAGAAGTAAGGAAAGAAATGAAGGATAGCTTGCAGAAGACGAACGGAGAAGGTAATGAGGATGCAAAGCATGTTTCATTTTCCACTTGTGAGAATGTCTCCCATTTGACTCTCTATAAAGCGTCAAATGGCGTGAATCTTTGACTTGGAGTGTAAAGACTTGAATTCAGCTCGTCTTAATATGCAACGCGACGTCGACGTCGACGCCCTTTATCGCCGTCGCCATCAGTACACAACTTGAGTGTTACTCTTCACTTACCAAATATGTTACGAGGGCCCTTAGTTGCCGTTTCTTTTTTAATGCCAGCTCGTATCAATGTTTACCATCTTTAGTGCGCTATAAATTTCCGTGTGATGTTCCATTATGGGATCTCTGTAATAATGAAAGAAAGAAAAGGGCACGTAAGATGGCGACTTTTGCACCTCAAATGGGACTGCCTTTATACTCGCGGATGAGGGTTCGTGCCCGCAAATGGAATATGCTAATGATATGCTCTTTCTACTGGCAACAGTCACACAGTTTACGAGCGACTGTTCACTGTTTCTTCACTTGCTTGGTGTTAAACATGAAGTAAAAGAACAACGAACTGTTGGAACATCGTCTCACCTCTACGACTGTGTTAGCATTAGAACATATATAAAATAATAATATTAATATTTAAAGGGTGATAAACTAGGGTGAAAGTTGAGGGAGGGGGAGAAGGTACGATATTCTCTTTTGCTATTTTAAGTACTTCTGCTACTTGCTTACGCTAAACTTTCATTTTCGTTTGAAGTTGTATTTTCCTGATGTTTCCGACAAACCGCCATTCAATGTTTTAAACTTCGATATAAAATTTCACGTCAAATATACGATTTCATGTTCACTCAATAAAACCAACTTGCAAATTTTACAGTGCGCATGCGTGTGAAAAACGTGCTATATTTAAATTATTTAAACGTTTTAAATTTTATTTCATTATAGCGATACGACGGCTCTAATGCGGAATATTTAGTTTCCATTCTCGCTGCGAGTTCGTTCTGGATTTATAAGGTTGTTGTTTTCTTTACATTGAAATTACCTTCTTACGAACAACTGATATTCTCTTTTGACTTATTACGTCCCGCATCCTTGTAGACAGGTATGAGCTGGCAAGTCGACCTTTGATAGCACATGAAAAGACATCCTGGCTTCCCGCCGCGGCTAGAACCATGTTACTCGGAAAACATTTGAAGCCGGCTGTACAGACTAGCGTGCTATGCTTAACCAAGCAGAGGGCGGTGGAAGAATTTCCAGTTCTTATTTTGTGGACTCAGGTAGCTTCAAAAAGCAGGATGTTTACGTTTTCTTCCAACTGAGGGGATATTATAGCTGACATATCAAGTCTTTGCAATAATGCATAATATATTGCGACATCTAGCCTTTGTAATTCAGCATTTAAGGAGTTGAATGCTGACTTTCGAGAAATAATTATACTGCTGATTCTATGTACGAATGTGAAAAAATATGAAAAAAAATGAAAAATAATGTGTTCCATTCACACGAATTTCTCTTGTGCTATTCTTAGAAACGCATATTCCTCTATCTTCTTCGTGTTACTCGAGATAAACATTTGCACAAATGACCTAATTTCCTTGTAGGTACAAGGGGAATGCGTTCTCTTTGCACGGTGAAGAGACAAAAACTCCTTACTGTAAAAATCGTCAAGATTACATCGGCTATAGCCAGAAAATTCAAGACGTACATCCAGTTTGCCAGTTCTAAGAAAGACAAAATTTTCGGTAAATTGTCCATGTAAAGGGTAGTTAAAGGTGGATAATTTTTTTTCAAAATCTCCGTGGCGATCCTTAAAATTAAGTACCAAATTTAGTTTTAAAGCGGCTTTTATTTTTTGAGTTAAGCTGTTTTTAGATAGAGGGTGAAATTTCGACATCGAAGTTTTGGATGATTTACAATATTTCCGCTACTTACTACGTGTAGTAGAGAAAGTAATGAAGATGGTGTGCATCTTAGACCAGATCCAGGATAGACATTTTCTCAGTAGGTACAAGGAAACTAGTGACAAATGAGAGAAGTGCACGAGTAGACGAAATCACAAAATGGATCAGGTGACAGAGATCGCTGATTGCGAATGATTTTAACGACCCAAACAGTTACCTTCAACAAAAACAGAGTTTGTTTTTGAAAATTTCATACAGCACATGTGTTCATAAGCGCGGATAGGTGCGTGTTTACACCATTGACTCGTGACACGGACAGGCAGTATTTGTTGAAGCTTCACTCGCCTGCAGATTCTCACTTGCCCTTTGAAACAAGTCCTGTTCATTAATTCTGCAAACACCATACCAACCTACACAGCAGCGAATGAAAATGTGTTTAAATAAGCGTAGTAGACAGGCGCGTTTTCAATCCAAGCGAATTTTCCACCTCTCATTATATGCATAAAAATGGAATCAACAAAACGAAACTTTGTTTCACCTCGACCTCGGAAATTAATGTTGTTTTGCAATTCCAGAAGCAAAAGCGGAAATCGCTGGCTTAGCTGACTGTTGCAGGATTTGACTATTTCTCTCCAACGTGACCAAACTCTATTGCACTTGTTTCTTTCTAAATCACTGTGTTTTAATTCCTATTCCTGGAATGGCTCCAATTTCCTGCTCGTCATTAGATTATCTGCCGATGTTCAGTCGACAGAAAGTAGTGATTTAATAATAATTATTATCACCACATAACAGCTAAAAGCCAGGAATTTTTCCGCCGAGAAAAATATAATCGTTAAAAAGATTCTTTCTTATAGTACGATAACATTTTCTTTCCCCACTAAATAACAGGTTTATCCCAGGAGTACCAAAACCTAAAAAACACACAAAAGTGTTGGGAAAAGCATATTTATTACTTTCTCTACTATGTATAGTAAGCAGGGGAAGCAATGTCTTCAACGCAAAATTTTGATATCGAAATTTCAAAACAAATATAAGTCCTGAACCTCCCTGAATCAAAAAAATGTATTTCTCTGAACAGCATAACTCAAAACCAAAAACTCGGTTAAAAATCGAAGTTGGTATTTAATTTTACTATCCTTCAAGGACGCGACACAAACATTTTAAATAAAATGTTTCCACCCTAAACCAGTCTTCATATGGAACATTATAACATTGCAATATAATCTGAGAGAAAGGTTCACGTGACTGTGCGCTGCGCGTGGCAAAACAGAAAACTTGCACAAATAGCAAATGTCATACTTAGACTTAGCTTTCCTTTAACAATATAAGGCCAAGAGTGTCACTGAATCATTCCAACTCAAAGCTACATGCACTGCAACATTCTTTTTTTCATGAAAAGTAATTAATACGTTTCCATTGGGAATTGAAAACAATTTGAGTTCTCATTCCAGACTGGCACTGTATGAAAACGCGGATTCAGATCGAACTGAATCCTTGGATCCGATCCTCTTAGAAGTGGGATCAGATCGAAACTTTGTTTCAAGATGTCAAAAAGAGATTGGTAGACCACTTTCAGGGAAAAAAATAAAACTAGTGTTTTTGAAGAAGCAATGTTGGCAGCATTGAAAATCGTCTGCTTTTGAGTGCCAGCGCATGCGCAGAAAGTACCTTTGGACTTCGATTTTGTACTGCAAAATATTGACTTTCTCTACTCTTGTATTATTACAAACTCTTATTCCTATATCTTCATGTTAGTTGAGATAAACATTTGCAGAATTTCTTATTGCTTATTTCCTTGTAGGTACAAGGGGAATATGCGAATACAGTAGACTTTGAGCAATAGTCAAATCTTTTGAAGCTTTGAGATTCCCTTCTCTTTGCATGGCTAACATAAAAAATGAATAACGATGTTCCATTTAATGAAAGCTTTAACTTTTCGAAAACTCACGCAAATAACAAAGAATATCTCCGAAATGGTTCACTCTACAGAAAAATTAATTGGACGTAAATTGTGTGTTTTAGTAAGATCTAAATTTTTGTATAGTAAGATTTGGTCTATCTCTTAGGGATTCAAGGGGCCTCAAAACATATATTTCCGGTGATGTCTGGACATCGAATTGTTGGGTGGAATAAAATAGTTCCTCTACTTTACTATACGTAGTAGAAAAAGTAAAAATTGTTAAAAATACATTTGTCAAATGGAAACGTACTACCATTTTCATTGTTAATCGATTTTAATGTGTAAGAAATGGGTTTTTAGCAGTTTATGAGACAGAGTTGGCAAAAATAAGTAAAAGAATGACTAGGAGATAAGTCATATATTATAGTTTTACGTGTATATATGACATGGTCATTAATATTTGGCAGTGTGTCGTATATGCGGAGAAGTGATCAGCTGTAAATATTTGAAGGTTATGTAGGAAGGAATGAAGGTTGCGGGGCGAGGCGGGGCGAGCTGGGCGCTTTCAAGAAGTTCACTTTTGCGAAAGAAGGCTTGTTAACTGCAGACAGAGTTGCCTTACTTTGGCTTTTCCGCTCTTTCTGCTTCTGAGTAAGTGAAAAGGCCATTATCCTGAAGGAATCTCTAAACGCAGTTCATTAATTGTTTCTAAAATATTCATAACTGTAATTTAGGTTCTTTTGTGAGCAGAATGAAAAATATGGCGAGGTCAAATAGATGAGTTACGTAGGGTCAGTATTCCAATGAAGGAAGAATACCACAAGGTAACATTAACTTGAGTCTTGAACCGTGATCATATCACCGTCTCTACCCACTCTCAGAAACGCATTTTTAGGAAACGTTATTCCTCGATCAACTGCCATCAGTACAAATATTTCATAATTGGGGTTTAGACAAAAGCCGTTCAAAAGGGCCAGTGCAGTTACGCACGTTTTTGTCTCACTCCACCGGCCATCCCTGCCCTTCACTGATGTTCACCTTCCGACACACCTCATTTAGTGGCGAGCATACCTTAGTCGGGACATCTGTTTCATGAAGAGTGGTAGAGAGAAATTTTTCCAACTTACAAATACAGGATTAAAGAAAAACACCTCGGCCGAGCCGGGAACCGAACTGTAGAACCCTGAGAATACAGAGCACTGACTGTTCGAGAGCAGAGGCGTTTCTCCTTTGTTTATTAACAAGTCATGTGATATACCTTTGTAGAGGGCAGTCTGGTTTGGTGGCCTCATTGTTTAACAGTATCTTGGTAAGCAAATACCCTTATGGCGTCCTTAGACGTGTTTTAAAATCTTGCACGTGCTCATCTTTGATGGTGTTTCTCATTGTAAGGACTAAGGACGATATCCTACCTGGTCATCAGCGACCTTATAAACTCGATCATTGTAAAAGACAGAGATAATTTTGAATATAAAATTCAAAAAATCTGTGTTGCACTCACATGACTTTCTCTACTCTTGTACTAACCATTCTTACAAACTCTTATTCCTATACCTTCTTCGTGTTAGTTGAGCTAAAATTTGTACAAATTATCTTATTGCTTATTTCCTTGTAGGTACAAGGGGAATATGAGAATACAGTAGAGCTTGAGCGATAGTCAAATCTTTTAAAACTTTCAAATTCAGTTCTCTTTGCACGATTAACCGATAAAAATGAATAACGATGTTCCATTTGACAAAAGTATAAGTTCTCCAAAACTTACACAAATAACAAGAAATATCTCCGAAATGGCTCACTCTACAAAAAATTTTATTCGCACGTAAACTTTGTGTCTTAAGCAAGGTCTACATTTTTATAGTAAGATTTTGTCTATCTCTTACAGTTTACCATCTATGCAAAAGTTATCCAGAGTAAATACGACTACAGGGGCTATAGCCAGAAAATTCAAAATATACATTTCATCTGTCATTCAAATATCTCAAATATATGACATTTTAATTAAAATCGTTAGAGCTATTTTTGAGAAAATCAAAATTGTCCATGTAAAGGTAGTTCAGGGTGGGGCTAATTTCTTCAAAATCTTCGTGTCACATCCTTGAAAGACATTAAACTTAGAATACCAACTTTGGTTTTTAACGGACTTTTTTTGGGGGGGGGGCGGATTCATGGTGCCTTAAAATATATATTTCCGGTGAAATCTTGACATTGGATTTTTGGGTGGAATACAACAGTTCCAATATGTAAACTTTTAAATCCTCGGGTTCTTGTTTATCTCCTCTAAGAACTTAAAAACTCTATCAACCGCTGTTTTGTCGTCCGCCATGACCTCTGCAAGTCTGGCAGGCAGCTGCAGAGAGTCTCGAAGGTGTTGTTAGAGGGCAACACTCTAGCAACACGTGACGAACTGACAAATAGATATATATATATGCGAATACTGCAGTCGGCTATACGTAACCGAGCCAAGTTAATAACCTCCTCGCTACGAAATATGCGAGAGGAAGTTACCAGAGAGAGAGGCTCCAGAGGAGGTTGGTGTCGAGGGGGGATCTTGTCCCCCCCCCCCGTTTGGGTGTCATTACCGCAGTACCCAGCCGTAAGGATATGAAATTCTGAACTAATAATGCTAGCTAGTTCAAATTTATACCACACATATAATGTTTAAATATCACCTGTTTTACTTTAATAGTTCACAAATTATGATCAAATTTCACTATTTTTGTTACGCTACTAAAAAAGTTTCTCTGTGCCTGCAGTAGCTTAGGCACAAAAAATTCTTAAATTTAAAAACATGTTTTTTGGCCAAAAAATTGTAATTTTTGGATTGGAAAATTAACAATATATAGTTAGATAATTCTCACAACAAAATCTGGGGCAATTTGTATTCTTTGTGTCTCTGTGAACATGTATAGCAAGTTTCATTACTGAAATACAAACGCTGCATCGCAAGAAACATTTTACAGGAACAAAAATGCTGAAAATATGAATAGTGAGAAAACAGCGATAAAAGATTTCAAGCTTCACACAAGCACACTTGCTCCACACACTGTTGTGTACAAGTGTATATAAGAAACGTTACTTTCATCGCCTGCAGATTCAATACATGCACATTGACAAAATGCTGACAGTTTAATTTCACTTCTTGTTTGAGTGTTAGAGCTGGGTAATGAAATATTTACCTGTGTGTAGTTTAGCTTCTGTTGTGCTGGGCTGTAACCTAACCTCCCTGCTTTGGTTTTCCGTGATGGGCGCCTTTTAGCTTGCCTATAACTACTTCTCGGTGATTTCAACATATCTAGGCAGAATGTTGACTACAAATAAAGCTTACAACACACTCAAGACACCACAAAAATCACCAACTTGAAATATTCACTGTTCACCTCGTGGTAAAACATAAACAAACGCCATTTCATACCGCATAATCTAAGTTGAATATTTATGTTACTTTAAAAGTGTATTATATAATGATTATTCAAAATCACTGCATTTGTATAAAAGTTTGATACAGGTTTAGATATATCACATAGTATGTGGTCTATTCAAACTCAAAGAAAAGATTTTTGTTTGATATACATAGATACTACTTTGACTTGCATTGTAAGTATGAGAAATTTCACTACCAAAGTCAACCTGCAGCTTTATGAGACGATTCTGCAGCCAACATTCATGGCATAATTTCAAAATTTGGCCTTCAAGAACAGAAAACAGCCAAATAATGTGGATGGGGGCAAAAGTCGGCGTAATCCTCAGAGAGTTTAAAATCCACGCAACCTTTACACATGCAGTAGGGCATTTAAAAATGGCGTCAGGAGGCAAATTATGCATTTTTCGTATTCCGCAATGTCTAAATTATTTTATAGAATTAAAATTTAAAAAAGGTGTTTTTTCTTGATTTTCATGAAATTCCAGTCATACATATTCGTAACACGGCTTTACCTGCGTGATGAGGGGAGATGTTTTGTTCCTCTAGGGAATAATGACTGGGTGTGTCTGGTATTTGTAAGGGCAGAATGGTCGCTTGGGAGGGAAGTGCCCGCCCTCTGACCGGTTTATCGGCAGTTCTTCCACTTCTGTAAGCTTATTACCACGGAGAGTTGACCACTCTTCGTGCACCGCTCTCCCCACTTCAAGTCTAAAGTCTTCAGAGAGATGGTAATACTGGGTTCCGTGGTTGCCAAGTTCGCTGCCAAATCCGACATTTCATTCCGCGAAAAACCTACGTGACCAGGAATCCATGCACATACCACGTCAACGTCAGAAGCGTATAAAACATGGAGGGCATCCTGGATACGTTGATCCGCTTTCTGGAGGTCGCGGTTTCGATTCTTGTAGCCGACCTACCTCAGGTATTTTTAGGGTTCTCTCCTTGTAGCTAGATAAATGCTAAGAGCCCTGAATTATCTGACCCTCCAGTTCACCTCACTTTCTATTTTCGTGTTTGTTCTAGGTTTGTAACTATCGGCAAGGAAAAGGGATGTTCTTTGTATACTCCGAGTCTCGAATACTTAGATGCGATGTACAGACGTGCAGGGGAGAGAAGGGACAGTAGTATCAACTTCCACCTGGGAGTTTGTCTCTAGAATAGTTAGGGACCCCGCTTCCTTGTGCCTCATGATGTGTCCAGTCTGCTTTTTCTCGCAGAGGCGTTCCTGATTTAGCGAAGGTGCAGGTGCTGAATATACTCTTAAAAATATACAGGTATTTGAGAACACAGCCCACAAGCCCGGATAGTACGTCTCTATTTTATGATACCCGCCGTGAAAGATTAGCAGTTTAATCACTAATTTACATTTTCATGTTACCTTGTTCTTTCTTCTCGTTCGACATTTCCACTGACACAAACAGTAAACCTGAAGTCTTGGAAGTTACACTGTAACCAGATATATGCAACTGAAAGTTTAGTTTAACACGTTCATGGGTATTTTAAGATGTGGAGGATAATGTTGATCATACAAGTTGATGGTGGTAACGCCTCTGTTTACTTCCTTGAAATAAACAAGACACTGCTGATAACTATGTTTATGTACTGCAGGGATGTCGGAAAGATAACCTGACACCCTTACTGTCTCATAATACAAGGTGAACTTGATCACAAACACTGCACAACCCGTCACGTCTGTAATTTTGTACTGGAAGATAAGGCAATAAACCTTCAAACCTTTCCAATAAGTGTTTGTGCTATGTATCCACATTATAGTGGCAATAAACACTTTAAAAAAATTAAAATAAAAAGTTGTCGAGTTTCACGGAATGTGCAGTTATCGAGAGTTGAGTTATCGGGACTCCACTGCAATTAATAATAAGTTAAGACATTCATGGTAAAAAAAATTGTGCGTTTTATTCTATCTTTGGTTTAAAATTCTTTATAGGTAAATTTGATAGACAAAAATATATGGTGTTTCACAAAGTGGGAAGGGACCGACCGGAAATACGTAATCGGAACGCTGAGGATATTGTTCATATCAGTTGTAAGTGATAACGATGATGTGCAATAAGTGTGTCTGGAAGCGAACCTGGTGTCTGGACTTGGTGAACTTGTGTCAACTCGTATCAGGCAGAGACGTTTTATCAATCCCCCAAAATCAATATGGAAGAATTTGTCATTTGGATTCTTTACTTGGTAGGGACTATGGTACGTACTTCCGGTGAAAATAACAGCAGTGCAAGGGAGGGATGGCAGGTGGAGTGAGGCAAGAACGTAAGTGGCACAGTTGAACTGATTTTGCGCATTCCTGCCATAGAGTAACCCAGTCTGGTTTGACTATAGACTCCATGTTAATAAAACTGGCTCTACTGACGACCAGGGCTGTAGAATATGACACTGTATGGATGAGACCTTGAAGACTAATTGTTCAAGTAGGTAGACAGCCTATTATCCTTGTCAAATCCTTGTCTCATATTGCCCTTGTACCTACAAGGAAATAAGCAATAAGATAATTTGTACAAATGTTTATCTCAACTAACACGAAGAAGATATAGGAATAAGAGTTTGTAAGGATGGTTAGTACAAGAGTAGAGAAAGTTATGTGAGTGTAACACATCAGATTACAAGGGAAATATTTATCATAATTGTGAATACATTTTACACAGCAATGACATTAAAAAGTGATGGATCTATTTTGTTTTCCTCCGCAGAGTGCTTCGGTCAGGCTACGAGCGTTCTAAGTAGATTGCTTATTTCGGCAACAGTTTACGTGATGGGGTAAAATGTGAAAGAAATCGGGGGAAAGCTATGAATGTGGTGTTTATGTGGAGTTGGGTTACTGGGGTGTCTACCCTAGCTATAACCCTAAGTTAGCGTTTACACCAAAGTGGGTAAGTGCACGCACGCACGCGTTCGTTCCAAAGAGAAAGGCAGGAATAAAAGAAGGCATTAGGAGCCAGCGGAGTTAAGAGAGAGCGCGCGCAAATGACATCCTTTGTGTGAGGGTTACGAGCGAAAGAGAGGGAGGGGGGACGCGGATTAAAATATAGGAACCAGACTATTTTAAAACACAAAGTCAAAGCTTGTGCTTACAGATTAGTTTTTAAACCAGAGCCGGGATTTTTTTAAAAGAACAAACATGGCTTTTTGTTGTAGGGTTTTTTGCGGACTACGTGGAAGTAAAACACTCTTTTCCGCATCCTTTGGTGGTGGCCAGAGGGGCTCATTCGCGTGCCAACATATTTACACTAATTATCTCCCCGTTGGAGATGAAGCAAGCGTGAGATAGACGTTATCGGCAGATCTCCACACAGATAACATCATATGCACACATGGACAACAAATAAACACCCTTAGTGCCGCTAAAGAAGTGGAGCAACCGTCAAAAAGCGGCGAAACCCTTCCCTACAAAATACGCGGCGTTAAGTGCGCACCCTGCTAGCAGCGTTGCCATTGTTGTTGCAGCGAAACAAGCACACGCGAACCGGATAGAATCTAATGTGTTGTGTTCGAAAAGAAAATTACTGGGAAGTTTGTGCATTTATGGTAACTAAAAAGTGCAACACAACTATTGATCTTTGTTTTTCAAACTCTGTATTGTTGGAGTTGTCACATTACTTTCTCTACTCTTGTACTAACCATTCTTACAAACTCTTATTCCTATGTCTTCTTCGTGTTAGTTGAGGCAAGCATTTGCACAAATTATCTTATTGCTTATTTCCTTGTAGGTACAAGGGGAATATTAGAATACAGTAGGCTTTGTGCGATAGTCAAATGTTTTAAAGCATTGAGATTCTGTTCTCTTTGCACGCTTACCATATACAAAAATGAACAACGATGTTCCATTTCACGGAAGTTTTAAATTTTCAGAAACTGACACGCATAACAAGGAATATCTCCGAAATGGTTCACCCTACAAGACAATTTATTTAGTTATAAATTGGGTATTTTAGCAAGATCTACATTTTTTGTATAGTATGATCTAGTCTATCTCTAACGGCTTACGAGTTATGGAAAAGTCGTACTGTCTGTTCACCAGATTGTGTTCTTAGGGGAATGAAGGGGAGAACAGAGATACTTCACGCAGTGTAATCCAGTAGGGATAAATCGTTGAACCACGTGGAACGTCGGGTATTTCAGCTAGCCCTAAATAGACTACGAAAACAAAACACAGACATAGCAAAAACACAGTTTATTACGCAGACATATTATGTGTCGTATCTTTTTAAATATTTGCTTCTCATAATGGGAGTCTCAGCATAACAGAACGTGTATGTGTGTGTGTATACATTTGTGTGTGTGTGTGTGTGTTTGTGTGGTGTTTTGTAAATATTGCTTATTGCTTCACTCACCTGGTAATAACGGAATATTTATTTATCAAGGTGCTAAACAGACACTGAAATCACATCTATATTGGTGAATATATAAGCAAAGAAATTCTGTAAACATTTACTTGATTTGCTTTATGCAATACCAATTAACGGAATCCTTAGACAAATGTCAAAGGTCATTCTTGTATACACATTACATCAAATATTAAAATGTTTCTGTAGGAGCGCTTTTAAGTTAAACAATAAAAATGGGATATTTTACACTCACATGACCTTCTCTACTCTTGTACTAACCATTCCTAGAAACATTATTCCTATATCTTCTTCATGTTAGTTGAGGTAAGCATTTGCACAAATTATCTTATTGCTTATTTCCTTGTAGGTACAAGGGGAATATTAGAATATAGTAGGCTTTCAGCGATAGTCAAATCTTTTAAAGCTTTCAAATTTCGTTCTCTTTGCACACTTAACATATAAAAAATGAATTCTTACAGCCATTTGTGAGAAAATCAGAAATTTCGAAAAATGTTCCATGTAAAGGGTAGTTTAGGGTAGAAAAATATTCTTCAAACTCTTCGTGTCACATCCTTGAAAGACATTAAACTTAAATACCAACTTTGGTTTTCAAGCAACTTTTACTTTTTGTGTTGTCACAAACACACAAAGACACACACACGCACACATGGACCTTTTCCAAAAATGCTTTTTTTTCCATTCAGGGGGTCTCAAAGCATATATTTCCGGTGAAATCTTGAAATCGAATTTTTGGATGGAATACAATGCTTATTTCTTTCTTCCAAGATACCAGATAAACGATTGGCGAAAACAGCGAGAGATAAAATTCCTGAAAGAAAAAGTCCGAGGCAACCAAAAAAGAGATGGAAACATGGGACTTATTCGATTAAGCGATTACGTTTAACACAAGGAGAAGAAGAAAATTGAGATACAGAGATACGCACACAGTTGTAATAAATAATAGTTTTCTCTTTATTACTAATTTTGGCCTGGTGCCGGTACAAGGGGCCCGGCTTACACGCTATAAATTTACATTTATTTCCAATTATTTTTATTTATAGAGTTATAGTTTTGGGTTTCACCAAAAACCCATACACACATTCACACACTCACACAGACACCTTCACTGGGCACACCAGAAATATACGTCCCAGCTCGCGCACTGCACTATTTACACTTGATATATACACTTTCCCGCTGTTTTCTTGCGCGGGCAGGGTGTAGCTCCTGGGTGTTTTCCGAGGCGAGGGCCTCTGCCGTAACGTGTGTGTGGCCTAAGACCGAGGTTGCATGGACGCGCATTAGTCGGCGTCTAGAACATTTTTATTCTAGTATGTTTACGGTGCTTCGGCTCGCCTTTGCCAATGTTGGCGATCACGTAGTTTTCGTGGTGTGCATTTCCAAGGTAAACCTATCCCAGTCGGTGTCTGTCCTCTTCCGAGGGCCAGAGACACCGGTCGAAATAGCGCCCTGTATGTCGAAATGCACAGGAAGATGGTCGGAGTCCAGGCTGTGATACACAGTGAAGTTATTTGAGAGTGTCGCATTTTTTTTGTGAGCATGAGCTCCAAAATCTCAGGGTCAAAGTGCCCTAATCTGTGCAAAAAGGTGGGTTCTGGGGGAGATGTGCCTCAGTGTCATTTTCTGTTATAAGTTCAACCAGGAGATTTCCCGCCGCGTTTGCCCGGCGTGAAAACCACCAGGGGGGCCGGGCATTGAAATCTCCTGCAATTATAACGTGCTCCTCTAAAGCGAGGATCTGCTCGAGGACTTGTGTAAAGTCTGGGGAGTTGGGGGGCCGATAAAGTGCTACCAGCATCACCGTTTGACTATTAACACGTGTTTTAAGAGCTGTGCACTCTAACGCTGCCAGTGCAGGTAGCGTGACAGGAGCATGAGCAATTCTGTCGTTCCGGAAAATTTGGTAGCCCTGGAGCTTAAAAGCGTGCTCTTGTCTTAATTTTGTTTCACAGATAAATGCGACGTCAATTTTGTTACGCCGTAGGTAGTTTTCAAGTTCGTGTTGCTTCCTGTGGATGCCATCTGCATTCCACAGGAGCGCGTGGGTTAAAGTTACACCTCCCCTTACATAGGCCATTTACTCTAGGAGGGTTGAGAGGAGGCATATGATGGTTTCTATTTTCTCCATAGTGTTTGTGCAGCTTCTGAACTTAATCAGAAAAGCCTGCACCTTTGCTAAGAGAGCTGGGAGGTTGAGCTCCCTGAACAGGTTTAGGATTTCCCTTAGACTGCCCAAGTCTCCGGTGGATGTTTGCGGAGTTTGAGGTACCGGAAGGGGACCATTTGGTGGTGGCGCAGGCGCCTTTTGCCCTCCGGCGGCTCCTGCAAAGGAGACGCTGGTTGAAGCGGGGCCGGGTGTTGAATGGGTCTGGGCCCTGGTTGATCACTTGGAGTGGTCCTGGCTATGCTTGCCAGTTGACGGCGATGGCGTTCGTTTCTGAACGTCTCACATCCCCTATAACTTGCAGGATGCGCTTCCCCACAGTTTGCGCAGTGGGGTTGAACGTCCTGCTTTGCCTTTTAGGGGCAGTCAGCAAGGCGCTGGAGGCCACCGCAAAGGACAGACCGGGAGGTCATCTGACACATTGTATAAGTGTGCCCTAGTTGCTGGCAGTTGTAACATTGGGTAATATTTGTGTTGGTTTTCAAGACCTCCACGGCGACCATCATATGGCACACCTCTCGTTCCTGAAGAATCTTTTGGTTGGTGGTGGTCCTTGGCGTACTTGGACGCCGGTGTACTCCTGCTACAGATTCTCCTTGATGTCTTCCTCCAAGTCAACAGTAAGACGTTTGATGGCACATCGCAGAGGCTGGTCGTTCCCGGGGTGTGAAGCTGAAGTTTTCAACTCAGGCGTCCTTCAGAAGCTGCATGATCCTATGGAAGTCCTTCTTGTGCTGGAGGAAGAGATTGACGCAGTCCCTCGTGGTTTGTAATTTGTAAGCTCTAGCTGACAGGGAGTCCCATACGAGCCGGAGTATATATATATACACAAGAAATCCGTCTAGGTGTACATAGATTACTTTAAGCACTTTAGTTCCACCCGGGTGTACACTAACTATACATGATAATTACGGTAGTATAAAACCGATGTATAACAGAAGAAGCACACACTATAATTTTGTCAGAAAGAGAAAGTAGTGAGCCTATTGGGTGACGAAGGTAACTTGGGTTTTTTCGTGGTTTCCCCTCAGTTGCAAGGTAAATATGGGACTGGATATTTAAAACCACGACTCAAAGTTCCACCTTAAGTCTGAAACAATAGTATACATCAAAACTAGATGACAAAGTGAATATTGTGCCATCTATCCAATGATAATGTAAGCCGATAGAATGTATGGCACCCTAATGCCATCTGCTGTTACAGGGACAGAGGTACTATTGCTCCCTATCTGAACTCGTGATAAAGCGACATGGTATGGCATCACTAGTATGGAGAAGTAAATATATGAGAAAAATCAAAATTCACAAAGCAGTAATGTGGCAAGATTAGAGACGACCAGAACGCGACGCATGCAACACCTCGCCCACATCCATTGACGTCACGCCCCTGTTCCGAATATTTAAGTTTATAAATTCAGACTTAACAAAAAGCTACAACAGTAAAATCTTCACATTCATTGTTCTTGTGCTGGAAGGCGACGCGAAGTATTGAACACCAATAAAGATTCACTGTGTGTCCAAAAGTGTGCGGAATTAGTGCAAAAGTTGAGCTATACCTCCGTAAAGGGAGGATAAACTAACGAGGGGTAGAATAACAAATGAAAAGATGACTGTGACACTGCGCTAGTATTAGCTTCCCAAATGACTCACTCTCTAGTCTAGGTCATTAAATCCCCGGGCGAGTGTCCTGCGGAGTGAATATCCGTCCAGAGGAAACTGCGATTTCAACATCAAATTAGGTTAAAGTAACTGACTTTGAGTTAAACGTTTATTACTTGGAATGTCCGATATAATTATAAGACCAAATATTATACGCGAAATATGACGTCACAACTACGTCACAAGGAAGTATAAAATAATTTTCCAGACTCTCTTGCAAAGAAGTGTTCAAGTAACATGGACGCCTTTTCTCGGCAAAGTTCCAAAAATGTGTTAATTATGTAACTTAAACGTTTGCATAGACGTGTTCAATGTAAATACACGTTATTTCTGAGATTATAAAATAAATAACTTCGAACGTGTCAATGCAATAAGAAATAGTAAAGAAAGAGACTTAAGTGATTGTAATAATTCATAAAGTTGGGAATAAATATTGATAAACTCATATACAGTTTATTGAATGTTTCATTGTGTAACTGCGATCTTCATTGTTCTCGACCACTTCCCTGTGCACAGAAATCGCACAGCGATTGAAGAATGAAAATTAAATAAAATGTTAAAACTAACAGACTATTTTTATTCTACAAAAATAAAGTATTGGTTTAGGTTCAAATAGATAAACTTTTTGTTTTTGCGGCAACAACACTAGGCGAATGAATTTATTGCACCGGCTTTTAAAAACACACTAGATACATTGTTTGGAATTCCATTAGTGGGAAATGCATGGTGCGTGCGGTTACGAATAATTCGAACTACAAACCAAAAATGCATGTTATGTTCAGTGGATACCATTAGAAGGACGACAAGCTCGCTGAAAAACAGTTGGTAGTGTGATCAGCACGCCACTCAAATATAAACAGAAAACCCTTCTCACAAGTCGCAAGCACTCACTCATTAAAATTAGCAAGTTATTTATGTCAAAACACTATTAAATATCTGCTGTCCGCAGTTTGACAACTTCATCTCTAGAGTTAAGTTGGACATTACGTAGAACCTACAATAAATAAAAATCTGATGTGTTACACTCACATGACTTTCTCTACTCTTGTACTAACCATTCTTACAAACTCTTATTCCTATATCTTCTTCGTGTTAGTTAAGATAAACATTTGTACAAATTATCTTATTGCTTATTTCCTGGTAGGTACAAGGGGAATATGGGAATACAGTAGACTGTGCGATAGTCAAATGTTTTAAAGCTTTCAAATTCCGTTCTGTTTGCACACTTAACATATAAAATGAATAACGATGCTCCATTTGACACAAGTATAAGTTCTACAAAACTCACACGAGTAACCAGGAATATCTCCGAAATGGTTCACTCTACAAAAAAATTTATTTTGACATAAATTGTGACTTTTAGCGAGATCTACATTTGTAGTATAGTAAGATTTGGTGTATCTTATGGTTTACCACTAATGCAAAAGTTATTCAGAATAAACAAAACTACATGGGCTATAGCCAGATTCAAAATATGCATTTCATTTATCATAAAAATATCCGAAACGTATGGCATTTTAATCAAAATCGTTCAAAATTTTCTAAAAATTCTCCTTTTGAACTGTAGTTTAGGATGAAGCAATTTTCTTTAAAATCGTCGAGTCGCATCCTTGAAAGACATTAAACTTAAATGCAAACTTTGCTTTTCAACAGACTTTTCGTTCTTGAGTTATGCTGTCCACGTCATGCACGCAATTCGCCGAAGCGTCCCGACACGCCCGTCTGGCCGTCAAGTCCCAAGTTGAGTCTGAACACACACGGCACGGATATCCCTTCGACTAAGCAGCCCTCTAGTGTCCACGAGAAATACTCCTTTCTTTTGAGAAGCCTTCCGTGTCATCTGTTATCAAACATGAGAATCAATTGAAATGAAAGGAAAATCATAGATACTACTTCATGCAAAGAGTGCTAAATTATCATATACGATTATCACCTGCCCCTTCTTTTGTTTATTGTGTGTCGCCGATTCTCCCTAAATCACTAAAAGTCAACTTATTAAACATTAAAATCAATTACCAATAAATATAGCACTCCATTTCAATTTGACAACTGTTTATCAATCTTCTTTTAATAATTAAAGTATTTTTCCAGAAAAGACGTTATTTATTAGATTTATTTGAGATTGTAAACTGGTTTATAACAAAATTAGATCTTATAACAAGTGTTGGCAGTGCTGAGTAACACTAATCGAAATTAAGATATTTTAGGTTAGTTTTTATTAAAGTTAACACTTTCTGGTCAAAGGTTTTTGATATATTGTTTAAATTAATATTTTGTTTATCAAGTAGATCCGATGAATATTATTCGACGCCCTAAAGTTCTGTTCCCTCCACTCGAAAATTTATAGGTTAGGTCAGAGGTCTTAACAACTTCATACATAGAGATGTTGAATTATCCCGCCCCTATAAATACCCCTGTTTCCTAAATTTGTTTCCCTGTTGAGACCCTATCGAAACCATCGCGCAGGTTGAGCCGTATAACGGCTAGGTACTGCGGACAAGACACTCGGACGGGGCAACCATCGTCCCCGTTCGACTCGAACTGCCTCTGGTGCCTCTCTCTTTACGAATTATCAGCTGGTCATTGTTTTATTTAGTCAGTGTCACTAACTCTGATCCCATAAATCGCTGAAAAAGTAATGTTACGTTATTTGTTAATGATAAAAACAAAGCGAGATTGATTTGGGATTATAAACTGGTTTTGTGTTATGACAACAATAGAACGTCGAAATAAATGTAATTCTTTGATGTCGTTTTCCTCAGTTGGCAGTGCTGAATAAGTTAAACTAAAATACTTGAAATGACATACTTAGGTTAATGTTTTATAGAATTTAACATTTCCTGGTAAAATCTTTGCGATGTAATGTTTAAATTGATGTTTTGATTATAAAATAGTCTATATTAAATATAATTCAAGGGTCTGACCTTAGGTTACGACAGACGTCTCATGAAATTGCCTGTGAGCACACCATGGTGGGTGATAAAGTACCCAGTATGCCCCTACAGAGCAGATAAAACCACGAGAAGGCCGAGGTCATGATCCAGGCAGACGCGGATAGAACTCAGGACCCTCACAAAGCCACTCTTACACGTTACGGCAGAATCCAGCAACATTTTCCACGATACTCAAGTGGTTTTGTACCTGAACAAGAAACATAACCTGTACTTGACATGCTCACCTTGGACTCAAAAACTGATTAAAGAAAACCAACACAACATAAACAGTGTAAGTATAATGAAAGCTTACAGGAAACAGCTTTTCAAAGGATTCGTGCCCCAAAGGGAGAATTCACGTTCAGCTTTATGGATAATTAATTGAAAATGTATTCCGATAGTAACCCTTCCGGCCTGTCACAGATTTCGTAGCACAAAGGAAGATGAAAAACTGTTAGCAAATCCATTAACTAGGTAACCAGCAACAAAAATGTATTCCGACAATGGCAAAGATAAAGTAAATTTAACGAAACTCGCTTCAACCAAAAAGGATTTTATGTATCCTAGAACGAAAAGAAAAGTTCATGAAAATACATCTTGGCATAGAGGTACACATAAGTGCGACTTTGATTATAACTGGCTCGCTATAATAGAATAAAATAAAATATCATGTTCATTATTATTATTATTATTATTATTATTATTATTATTATTATTATTATTATTATTATTATTATTATTATTATTATTATTATTATTATTATTATTATTATTATTATTATTATTATTATTATTATTATTATTATTATTATTATTATTATTATTATTATTATTATTATTATTATTATTATTATTATTATTATTATTATTATTATTATTATTATTATTATTATCGTTACCACCACCAACACCACCACCACCAGGGGGCGCGCCCAAGGGAGGGTTAGTTTATCACACCATGGTTTACAGGTATAGTACATTTAATATTTAATTAGGCATTTTACTTTGAGCAATATTTTGTTTTTGGTAGACATTTTATTTAAATTTAAATAGGGTTAAATGTACAAATATAATAAGGTTACAATATAAGGGTGAATCTTTGGGTCGCAGTACTTCCCTTTAAATATTGTTTTGATTAAGGGAATTTTGAGTTAATTTTACAGCTCATAGGAGTGCAATAATTTAACGAGGACAGAGAGTAATATAAACTCGCATTTTATGTAGAATGTCATACGAGGGCAACTCGAAATGTAAGGTCCGCATGGCTGTAGCTCATTCAAGAAGTGTGAAACGCCCATGCGCAGCGACTTTGGTAAAACTATGTACTTTGCATGGGCAGTTTTGTTCCAGTGTGCTGTTCACAGTGACGGTTCAAAATGTTTTAAACCATTAGATGGGCTCGCTGAAAATGAAATACAACAAGGAACGTTTCAACGACTGACATTCGTCGACAGATCACTGAAATGTATGAACCTAATGTGCAAAGTGCGTAAGTGAGTGAGAGACTTCAAAGTGGGACAGGACCTTGAACCGCGATCAGGTCGGTGATCAAGATCATAGAATACCGACTGACGATTTCCATTGGTTATCCAACGGTTGATTATGCTCACAGGTGGCAGACTTCTATAACTTCGACATAGAAGTGTTTAAACGTGGCAACTATGTAGAAAAATCTGATGTGTTGCACTCACATGACTTTCTCTACTCTTGTACTAACCATTCTTACAAACTCTTATTCCTATATCTTCTTCGTGTTAGTTGAGATAAACATTTGTACAAATTATCTTATTGTTTATTTCCTTGTAAGCACAAAGGGAATATGAGAGCACAGTAGCTTTTGAGCGATAGTAAAATGTTTTAAAGCTTTGTGATCCCGTTCTCTTTGCACGGTTAACATACAAAAAATGAATAACGATGTTCCATTTGAAAGAAGTGTAAGTTCTTCAAACTCACATAACTAACAAGGATATCTGGGAAATAGTTCACTCTATAAAAAAGTTTATCTAGACATAAGTTCTGTCTTTTAAAAAGACCTACATTTTTTGTGGAGTAAAATAGAACCACAGAGGCTATAGGTAGAAAATTCAAGATGTATATGGGTGGAGCAATTTTGTTCAAAAACTTCGTGTCGCAAACTTGAAAGACATTAAACTTAAATACCAACTTTGGTTTTTAACGGAATTTTGTTTATTGACTTATGCTGTCCACACACAAACACACAAGAACAAACACACACGCACACACGGACCTTTTTCTAAAAATTTTTTTTTTTTTGGATTCTTTTTGGATTCTTGACATAGATTTGTTATACGCAGTAGAGAAAGTAAGGAATGAAACAGAAATACCGTTTTGCAGCTATGTTACTTTGATGTGTATAGATCATGGGACCTTACTTTTGAAGTGACCTCGTAGTTATGATAATGGTAATTGGTATAAAAGGTTAATAAAAAGTGCGATTAACGTTTGATATTTGCTGCCTCGGTCCCCTCACGCTCTTCATGCTCTGCCCCCGGCGATGAGAGGGTATAAACAAACTGCAGAATGAATTCCACACACTGAACACTCGAAAGCGAATATCGCACAGTCGGGCAAATATCCTCGCAATACAAAAATAGAAAGAACGATAAAAGCAAAAGCTTTTTGAAAGGCTTTTAGACACCAAAAGCACTCGTATTCTTTTGCTTTCCTCCGGCATATTAGAACAAATAGAGAACATAACATTTTCGGAGCTTCAAGTAAACAGATATTTGGGCTAGATAGCTTACACAAAGTATATCTTATCCAAAATTAGCTCTACACAAACACTGGCAAATACGAGTTATATAGACACACTTATATTAGCAGGTACACTATGTATGTTTAAGATATTGGTATGACAAATGAAACGTATATTTTGAATTTTCTAGCAATAGCCTATGTAGTCCTGTTTACTCTGTATGACTTTTGAATAACTCGTAAACCGTAACAGATAGGTGAACTATTGTTGTTCAAAACATGAAGATATCACTAAAACACACACTTCATGTCCCAATAATTTTTTTAGTAGAGTGAACCATTTCGGAGATATTCCTTGTTATTTGTGTCTGTTTTGGAAAACAAAACTTTCGCTTTCGCTGTTAGTTTTTTTATATGTTAACCCTGCAAAGAGAACCTAATTTAAAAGCTTTAAAATATTTTACCATCGCTCAAGGTCTACTGTATTCTCATATTCCCCTTGTACCTACAAGGAAATAAGCAATAAGATAATTTGTACAAATGTTTATCTCAACTAACACGAAGAAGATATAGGAATAAGAGTTTGTAAGAATGGTTGGTACAAGAGTAGAGAAAGTCATGTGAGTGTAACATATCAGATTTTTATTTCAGTTCAGAATTACTCAAAGATGCTATAAAAATGTTTTCAAGAGGAATTCTCTAATTCCGAGGTATTCCTTGTCGTTGGCTAGATTCTTTATGTACTTATTCCTTTTTTCTGCGACTTATTTATATTAAGTAAAATAATTATTATGCTCTATGCCAAAGAGTCCATATAGAGATTTCACCAGAAATACAGATTTTTAGATTCCCTGAACAGAAAAGGAACAAAAACATTATCGTGTGTGTGTGTATGTGTGTGTGTGTGTTTGTGTGTGTGTGTGTGTGTGTGTGTGTGTGTGTGTGTGTGTGTGTTTGCGCGTACGTATGTGAAGAGCCTGTAGTTAAATACTAAGTTTGGTATATGAGTTCAGTTTCTTGCAACGATGCGTCATGAGGACTTTCCAATAATTCCTCATCACCCCAAACGACCCTTTGTACTGAAATATTTTGGTTACTTTCGATTCCCCAAATGGCTCTATGCTGCAGTGCCGAGAAAAATCCTCCAGGGTCGAAGTTCACTGCGTCTATACATCTGGTCCTAGATCTCCCAAGTGATTTGCTGCCAAAGATCTTCCCTTCGATAACCCTCTTTTGGTATTCTATGTTCCTCCTTCTAGAATCATGTCCAGGGCATTCTAAACTGCTAAGTAGCCAGGTCTGCACTTTTGTATTTCTCGTACAGTTCATAATTACATCTGCTTCTCTGCACTGCATTATCTAATACCCCTTAAAGCACTTTCCGTTCAAATACACCAAGCATTGTTTCACTTCTCTTTGATAAACTGCAGCATTCGCAATGTTCGTACGAAGGTGAATCAAAAAGTAAGTTACACTTGCTCTGTGTATCGTGGCGGTTGCCAATGTGTAGTAGGCAAGGTTACCCGGCCATCTATTGTCCGTATAACTTTGAACGACCCAATGTCACATTATATTTTCATTTTAGATTTCTGGTGTACACAATTAGATTTCCTTATATTCCCCAACTTTCTACTTTTCTGAACTTACTTAACTCTGACTCTGATCGAAGTGTGCTGATTCCATGTTTTCTAGTTTGGGCCATAAATGTTGTTTTCTCGACGTTAATGTGAAGCCCGTCTCACCTTGTTTCAGCTCCATATCTATTTTAAAGGGCTTTTCGTTCTACCAGTTATCTTTTGACACGTGCGTTTGTAACCGACATATTGACTTTAACCAGTTGTATTCCTGGGAGAAGACTAGCGCTGGACAGGGAAGAATGGAGGAATTAGGCGCAACATTGGGATCTGACGCCTTTCTATAAGAAGAAAATCGCCCTAATGTTGTTGTTGTTGTTGTTGTTGTTTTTTTTTTTTTTTTTTTTTTTTTTTTTTTTTTTTTTTTTTTTTTTTTTACAAAATACAATATCCTAAATATGTGTACATGACAAATGAAATGTTGAGTTTTCTGGGAAGGGACTAAGAATAAAGTTTGCTTTATTCTGATTGACTTCAGCACAAGCGGTAAACCGTAAGAGACACAAAAAGTGTTACTGAAAATATCGTCCTGTTTCATTCTGTTGCTCGATTTACGTTTCCGTCATTGTTCTGGACGCACTTCCGTCTTCGGCTTATGTTCTAAGTGAATCCAATTAGCAAAAGTTCTTACAATTGAGATTTCCTGTTGTTTATGGTCAAATAGTATCAAACTTATAAAGCTCAGATTTACACTACTTGCTTCTTTAAAATAAACCTTTTGACTTGATGTTTTTAAAAATATCTGATATGAACAGAAGTTATAGGATGAGAGAAAGAACGACAGAAGAAAATAACGAGAAAACGAAGAAAGAAAGAAAGAAAGAAAGAGAAAAAGGAATAAAGAGCGAAAGAGAACGGGAGAAATGGGGAAGGAAGAAAGAGAAAGAAAGGGCGAAAGGAAAGAGAAATGAGCGAATGAAAAGGTGAATGAAAGGATGAAAGAAAAAAGAAAGGAAAAACGAAAGAACAAGAGAAACGGAAATAAATAAAAGAAATAAGGAGAAAGAAAGAGAAAAAGAAAGGAAATGAAAAAGAATGAAAGGACATAAACCAACAGGGAGAGAAAGAAAGAAGAAATAAATAAAAAACAATGAAAAGAGATATAGAAAAAAGGACAGAAAGAGGGAAGTAGCAAGAAGAATACAAAGAGAGAAGAAAGACAAAAAGACAAACATAAAGAAAGAAAGTAAGAGAGAAGAAACGAAAGAGAAAGAAAGAATGAACGACGGAGAGAGAAAAGGAGAAAAACGAAGTACGGGAGGAAAGAGGAATGAATTCTCTCTGAAGATAGAAAGCGCCAGAAAGCCAATTCCATCAACAGTCTTCCCAAATGAAAATCAAATCACCGAATTATACAAAAGCAAATACGAAAAGAGAGTGAATGAAGCGCTGAAGGCGGTGATCTACTAGCTTTTCAAATCAGGCTGCTACATCTGGCGGTGAATGTGCTAACTCTTCCTCAGGCACTTCTGTCATTACTGCCTCACAATACCCAACAATGACTGAGACGCAACAACGCTCAAGTATAACTAGCTACATATTCTCATGCAGCGGCTATGAGCAAAGAGGTCACAAGGTCACCTCAAGGCAGTCGGAAGTGTAAACAGATAAGCAGCGCCCTTACCCGGTACAAATCGAACACTGCTGCCGGCAGACAAATAACCTTCTGTATGTTTCTTCTTCTCGAACTTTCTGGTACTGTGAGATAATTGTGGAGTAAGTATATAACCGAATTAGCTAAAGCACACCTTTGTCTTTATGTTAGGCGTAAGATCCTGTTTTATACATGAATCAATCCACCGCCCAGACTTCTTCCTTCTGGAATCTTCTATGTCGCTACTCTCGCCAATTGTTCATCTGACTTCCTGGATACAAGCGCACTTCATTCTTCCTTCCTTCGACACATTCAATCACCACTTGGATTTTACATATCTCTGATTTCTCCATTTCTTACTTTGTCTTACATTATCTTTCTTCCTTAACACTTTTATTTCCGTTGTTTCCCTCATTCGTCGCGTTCTGGTCGTCTCTAATCTTGCCACATTACTGCTTTATGAATTTTGATTTTTCTCATATATTTACTTCTCCATACTAGTGATGCCATACCATGTCGCTTTATCACGAGTTCAGATAGGGAGCAATAGTACCTCTGTCCCTGTGACAACAGATGGCATTAGGGTGCCATACAGCCTATTTGCTTACATTATCTGTGGCTAGATGGCACAATATTCACTTTGTCATCTAGTTTTGATGTATACTATTGTTTCAGACTTAAGGTGGAACTTTGAGTCGTGCTGTTACATATCCAGTCCGATATTTACCCTGCAACTGTGAGGAAACCACGAAAAAACCCAAGTTACCTTCCACACCCAATAGGCTCCCTACTTTCTCTTTCAGATAAAATTGTAGTGTGTGCTTCTTGTATTATAAGTTCATTTGTTCTTAACACCTTCATTTACGATGTTTCCACCTTTCGTCCTCTTCCTGTAGTTTCAGCTCTAATGCTGGTCACATTTCTACTTTATGAATTTCTACTTTTTTCTTTTCCCACTAAACATCCTAAATGTGACCAAAGTAATCTCTTTACTTTCTCTACTGGTAAGTAGGAGAAATTTTATATTCCACCCAAAAATTTGATGTCGACATTTCACTAGAAATATGTTTTGAGGACCCCTGAATCCAAAAAAAAAAAAAAAATCATTTTTAGAAAAAGGTCCGTGTGTGTCTGTGGACAGCATAATTCAAAAACGAAAAGTCAGTTAAAAACCAAACTTGGTGTTTAAGTTTAGTGTCATTCAGGAATGCCAGACGAAGATTTTGAAGAAAATAGCCCCACCCTAAACTACCCTTTACATGGAAACTTTTTCGATAATTTTGATTTTCTTGAAAATGGCTCTGAGGATTTTGATTAAAATGTCATATGTTTGAGATATTTTTATGACAAATGAAATGTATATCTTGAATTTTCTGGCTGTAGTCGCTGTAGTCGTATTTACTCTGGACGACTTTTGCATAACTGGTAAACCGTTAAAGATAGACTAAATCATACTCTAGAAAAAATGTAGATCTTGCTAAAATACACAATTTATGTCTCAATAAATGTTCTTCTAGGTTGAACCATTTCGGAGATATTCCTTGTTAACTGTGTGAGTTGCTGAAAATTTAAAACTTCGGTGAAATGGAACATCGTTGTTCATTTTTTATATGTTAAGTGTGCAAAGAGAACGGAATCTCAAAGATTTAAAAGATTTGACTGTCGCACAAAGCCTACTGTATTCTCATATTCCCCTTGTACCTACAAGGAAATAAGCAATAAGATAATTTGTACAAATGTTTATCTCAACTAACACGAAGAAGATATAGGAATAAGAGTTTGTAAGAATGGTTAGTACAAGAGTAGAGAAAGTGATGTGAGTGCAACATATCAGATTTTTCTGTTTGTTTTCGTGCTGTAACTGATAGTTCAATAATTTGTCCAACTTGTGTGTATGATTTATTTGGAGAGTCATGTCACGATAATTTCTAACTACGCCAATGTTAATCGAGTAATTTCTTAATTTCAGTTCAGTATCAAATATAGGTATATGTATTTTCCAACAATAATACATTTTAATTAACTTGGCCATATTACCTTCACGTGGGCATATTACATGCAGAATTCAACATTCTTAAAAAATTGAAATTAAAAATAATATGTTAAAAATGTTAGTCGTTACATATTCTTGTGTTTAGCCAATTAAACAGAGTATATGGTCCATTATATACTTTTCTCTTAGTGTGTACGATAACAACGAAAATAAATATTCAAATCAAGGTGGCCATATTTGCATCAGCTACATGAAGTTCGTGCAATAGTTTTTACAGGTTATCCTCCTTTCCGTCACAAGTATCTACATAACTTAGTATGTCCCAAAGCTAGTGTTATTTCTGTAACTTTTGCGTCCATCACAGGAATGGGTTCTTGTGTGTAATGCAGTAATTGATATATGAATGAAGACAGATAATTGGGATAAGTTGCCGAAGACATGGGCGGTCTGGGGGGGGGGGGGGGGAGGTGCGGTGTGTGGTATGCGACTCTTGAGTACCAGCACTGATCAATAAAGACTATATGCTGGAAGAGAGGGGGAGAGAGAGAGAGAATGCGGCTACCGCCCACGGGTGCGGGGTGAAGGGACTTCCCCTACAAACACTGATTGCATGTGCCCTCCATTCTCTCCTAGTGAGATGCCACGGAAAGGTGACCCCCTGCACACACACACACACACACACGCACGCACGCACGCAGACGCACACACACACACACGCACACACACGCACGCACGCACGCACACACACACACACACACACACACACACACACACACGCACACACACACACAATGCTATCAGCGAAATTGATGCAAAAGCTACTCCGGAAACGAAATAATCCAGTTAATTTTCATGCAGATGTCGGACGACAGACATTTTTATGTAGTGTATAACGAGATTTGCTGGAGCGCATGCGCGGTTTTCCTCATCCTAACTCACTTGGGGATTTAGACACGTAAAACAAAACCCTTCTATAACAATTTCAATATATAAAAAAAGCACAACTGTCCCACTCTATCTAAGGGGGTTTAGGTTTTAACCCACCCTTAGCTGCTTCAGGGTAAAATGTAACCCCCTAATGCATAGTGGAAGAATCCCACTTCTGACACCAGTGTAAGAAAACGACAAGATTAACCCAATTACTTTTCTATCTCTTTATTATCTTCTAAAATGCTATCACACATGCACAGCCTAGAGTCTTTGGTCCTACCACAACTCACAACGTTTTCTTCTCGTAACCTTGCCTCAGTCCTCTGTCTTCGCTTTCTCTCTCATACACTAACTGACGATGCAATAACTCGACGCTCATAAAATCATCTTTACGTCGGCCCGTCTACCTGCACAGCCTGGTGAGTTAGGTCCTGTGTTAATAGATGGCAAAAATATGCATATTTATCAATAAAATAGATCCTAGTTTTGTATACTATAAGTATAAGGTAGGTGAGTACTTGGTAGCTGGTCACGTGTATTCATTTAATACCATTAAGATATATTGGACTACGTGAAGATGCGTCAGAGACACCTGGTCGGTCTGGGGAAATTGCGAACAATTCAAAGAATAAGCACTTGGCTAAGTTGTTTTGTGTTAATATTCGCCCGGGTCGTGGCGCAGTTTATAGCGTGGCTACAGTCGTCTTGCTGTGTGACTCCTTCCAGAGGCTCGCAGTAACGGGTGGATGCGAAGTTTGTCTCCTGAGTCACTCGTAACGAGGTTTATATCTTTTTGTTGTTTAATATCTGCAGCACGACTTCTGAATGGCTGTGTTTTTAATACATTATGAAAAGAAATTGCCGGATGTATACTACAGAAACATTTAAATCTGCCAAAAATCTGGGAGAAATGGATTGCACATTCTAAAGTCAGGCACAGAACAGTTGTAAGTGTGAGAAAACTGCGCATCCAGCTTACAGCCCTGACCTTGCGACTTGTGGGTGACTTCCTGCTTGCTGGAGAACCTTCCGAACAAGTACAGGACTATAAACTCAGCTCTGTTGTGGACAATACCTCAATCTGAGTACTGCAACTGTGTGGAGAAATGTCGAGTATTTGAACAATTGTCGAATTCCACCATTAGCTTGGATTTCACACTATTTTTCTGAAACACCACAAAACGCATTTAAATGTTTCATTAGTATTATAAAGAGTTAATCTAAAATATTGGTCACTTTGGATAAGAAGAGAGAACTTATGTTTTGAATGGCCCTTATGTCAGCTTCTGCACATCTGACTAACAAAAATGGAGTGCTAACGAAGTCAGTAGGTATTAAAGTGAACGTTATGTGACGGACGACAAATTCAAACTAATCATATCAACAAGCCAAGTATAGCATTTTGAAGTTGTAGAACTTCGAGAACTTGAAGAGCTTCCACCAGGGGCAGCACCAGTCTTATGTTTGCATGACTTTTCTAACCCCTTCTGATACGATTTAAGCTGGCAAAGAGCGGCGTGGAAAGGATTTCCTAGAAATGCCACAAAGCAAGTGTTAACGTATTGTTTAACGAGCTTAACAAACAAAAATTACTAATATACTCACAGGGTTTTCTCTCCTCACTTCTTACGTGATGAGTATCCAAATTGCGATGTCTTTGTACATCCAGTAGAAAACTATAACGACTTCCAGTTTCAGCTGAACTATAAGGTTTTAAAAATTAAAATATATAACAGCGAATATCTCAGAAATGGTTAACTACACAAACAAAACAAAATTTTATCTGTTACAGGTTATCAGTTATGCAGAAGTAATCCAGAATGAAGGGTATTTCAGACACTATTCAAGATATACATTTTACTGGCGATGAAAATATCTTAAACTTAAGGAATCTTAATCAAAATCGTCAGAACCACGTTTTTTTAAATGAAACTTTTTACAAGATGTTTCCGTGTAAGGGGTAACCTGAGATGGGGAATTTTTTAAAGATTTTCATGACATTAACTTCATAAGTGTTTGTAAAGTTGGTGGTAAATTTACAGCAAGGTTTGTCCGCAATTTTCCATTTTTTGCGATGATTTAAATTCTTGTTAACGTCGCTGGAAAAACACGTAACCGTTGTGTGTTTGATGGGGAGAGATTGCCGAGAGGATGTTTGGTATTAGCTGCAGCAGCAGAATCAAAGCCAAAGTTTGGAAAGCCCACCTGAAGTGCCTATGCCCATGTCTATCTATCGAGCGGAGTTGCCGCCCCATGGGGGATTTTCCGAATGAGGCGACGACAAAGCTTGCCCTCCGGGGCGCTTTCTATTACAGTCGAGCAGTCATCGGGCGGGCGGGCGGGCGGGCGGGCGGGCGGGCGGGCGGCCAGAGCAAGTGGATTGTTGCCTCGTCCTACGCACAATGAAACAAATCCTATAAACTATTACTGCTGGAATCAAAACCAGATGAGTTCAATAGACCAAGCCAATACCAGTCAACTAAGTGGCAACATTCCTGTAACTCTGCGTTCTAAACCTTACATGACAAACTTTTCCAACTTCTAACTCTTCTTCTTGTCAATCCGGTACGGAAATTTTATTATTTTGTGTCTCTAGATATATTTTTGTGATAGAAGATAGATTTTGAATATGAGAAAGTAGCAGAAAAATCGTATCGGAGATAAATGAGTTTCAATATGAAATACAAGGCACAAGCAGAGAGACACACAACTTCCCCCCTCCCTTGGGGACTAAAACTTCGCAGAGGTATCGTACATCTTTCCCAACAAAAATAAAAAAAATCGATTTTTTTTTACCAAATAGGCACTTGGGTTTCCCTTAAAACGTGAATTTCTGTAATTACAATTTTGATTTGATTCTTGTTAGAGATTTTCCGCCATACTTCTGCACCATAGGTAAGTATACATTAAATTACTCTCTTATATATTTGTAATTTACCAGTTTTTGTTATGTGTTTTTTACGCCAAATTGAATTCAGAGCATTCTTTGTGCCTAATTTCTGTATTGCTTTCTCCATTTTGATATATTACCTTCTGTGCTTGGCTCTGTTATTTATCCATCGTCTAATTTCAATGATTCTTTCTCCTGAGCAATAACTAAATATTTCGTTTTCTTTGTCTTCATTGCCAGTCCCTAACTTTCATATTCCTCTTAATTTTCTAACAATATGTATATTCTATGTCATCATTGACTTGGCAAGTGATACTACATCGTCTGCATAACTTAATGACTGCAGATAACTGTTTCTTATAAGTATTGTAAGGAAATGACAATTTGAGAAGTCCCACTCCTGACACCAATGTGACAAATGACAAAGTGTAATTACTTTTCTATCATTATTTTTCTTCTAAACCGAAACACGGTTCTCGTTTACCTTGTTAACAGTCTATAGTCCTCTGTGATATTAAAACTCACAGCTGTTTTTCTTTTCGTAACTTTTAAACACATTTTTCTGTCTTTCAATTCTCTCTGTCTTAACAAATTTGACGATACAATCACTCAACATTCACTTAACTGCTTCACTTCAACTCCGGGTATCTCGGTATCACGCTTTTGAGGTTTGACTACGTAAGTGCGCTGCTTATATCTGTATTTTGCGACTGCCTGTCGCTGACTTTGTGGTGAGTTACTGCATTCTTGATTATGCGGCTACCCTCGGTCCAGTGTCCCCATACGCTTGAGGTTAAGTGTGTGTGTGTGTGTGGGGGGGGGGGGGGGTACTGACGTCGTGAAAATTACGTCACGTCGTAGTGAAGCAGTTTTAACGAGTGTCAAACGGTTGTATCGTCGCAGTTAGTCTTTCAGAGACACAAAAAGTGAAAAAGGGCAGTGAAATGAAGATAAATAAAGAGATAGGAAAGTAACGAATGATTTTGACAATTTATCATAATATATACATTATAAATTCATCAACAGATGTTGAGCAATGAGTATAAATAATGCTGCTAGATGTTTTACTACCCTTTTGCGATAATGATTATGTTTCATTAACTGACACCCGCACCTGTCAGGGGAAGTTGATAGATATTATTCGTAGTTACTCTTATTTCGACCGACAGTGAGGAGTTTTCTTGCACCTCACCCCCACTCACCCCCAGTACGAGGAAGTGTGGAATAACATTCTGTACGATCCCTCCGACCCCTCCTCCAGGCTACGCTCCCTGTGTTTGCTCTTGCGAAAATTTCACAAAAGTGAAATGATTTAGACGGGGAGAAGCAATAGCTCTCTTTCCACCCCCACCCCCCACTCACCCCCCGCTTCTTGCAACAGCTTTTAAATAATATGGATTTAGCGCTACTTTTAGCAGAGGAAAAACCGGTTCTGTTGTTGTGAAAGCTGATATCTGAGTAAACGTTGGGGTGGGTGTTAGCAACGGGCGTTGGTGTCGTCTCAGATGTGTCAGGGTGCCTTTGTTGCTATTAACAATGTGGCATAAGGTGTCTGACAAGCGAGCGGGATGTCTCAGGCGCTGACATGGTACTAAAATTTATTTTTATGCTGAAATTCATAACTAATTCAAAAACAGTAATTAAATAAAATTGAAAATAAAGAGTTTCATAATAAACAGTATTGTAATGATTTCAAATAAATACAAAGGAGAAAACTAATAAATAGGGTCTAATCTCGGGAATATCAAAGCTAACGTATATTTTTAAAAACTAAGCATCGTTTCTATTCTGATTCCAGCATCAGTACTCGCTTGTGTGTCGACAGTAATGGATGGGAATGAAAGTTTGTAAAGTGTATAGTTCTTTCGCAAAACCCACGCACACCTTGAGATCTGAATATTTATCGCTCAATCTACGCAGGAAGGGTAATCTATAAGAATAATCCATACATTGTTAATCAGCAGACATCATTGTTATGCCGACAATATATAACAGCGTGACGCAGTCAAGTTATACTCTGCTTCCAGACGTCACCCCCAACACTTGTGTAAGGATTGTCTGTGGCCTGACTTTGGGACGTCACGGATGCAATCGCCGTTTCCGCGCACTCCACTACATGTAGATCTTTTGATTGGTGGTTAACAATGTTCTTATAAAGAGGCGAATATAATGAGGTCCATTACAGCGGCATATAGAAACTAAATTCTGGCATGGTTGAGCATAAAGGTGCATTAAGATTAAAAAAAAAAAAAAAAAAAAAAAAAAAAAAAAAAAAAAAAAACTCAGAAGTTGTTTGTTTAGTTTAATGCACCAGATAATAATTCATGTGTGATAATTTAATGCCCAACCCCAACCGGGAATGAAACACGGGACCTCAGGTTTGAGAACACTGACCGCTCGATCACAGACGCAGTCAATTATAATTCTGTTTTTTCTCATACCCCCACGAACTTTTTCTGGTGTGTATAAACTAATCAATAAAAACTGTTGAAAGAAATTACCGGAGGGAATATGGGAAAACCATTAACCCACATGTCTGTCGTGGACATGCTGAGGACGAGAGTCCAGTGCGGTCTGATGAAGAACACGATTATCGGTCCTTTTTTATAACATCAAAGTTCAATATCTGGCCGTGTATACCTGTAAGTGTTCTTTGACCCCAGGTGGCTCATTTGCAGCCTCATTAATCTTTCAACAAGAGCAAGTCCTCGCCCGCAGTGCAACTAAAATATTCCAGATCCCTAACAGAAACCTTCTCTGTTGGCTGGATTGGACGTGGTGGACCAATTTGGTGGTCACCAGTTTCCCTGACATTACTCCACTAAATATGCAGGTTTGCACGAGTTGTTTTATATCATTGTTGCGGCATACTGAAAAACACACAGGTTTTAACAGTACCCCAGCGCTCCCTTTTTTACCAGCAAAGCGTAAAACCGATAGGGAAAACCAGTTCAGCCTAGTGTGTGTGCGTTTCTGCGCACGTGCTGATAACAAAGCTTGCGAATTTGCAAGATGCGCAGAACACTATTTTCGTAAACGCACCGCTGTTGTATCCCTAACACGGACCACAGTATTTAACAACGTCTCTAAGTGTGCAGTGAATGAATTTGTATTCCAAAAGGTTCTTGGTTTTCTTAGATAAACTATGAAACATGTAATTATAAAAATGTGAGGATAGAGAAATTATGGTATTTGACCAAAAAGTGGATGTCAACATTTCATTGTAAATACCTGTTTTGAGGCCCTTTGACACCAAAAAAGGCATTCTTAGAAAAAGGTACGTATGTTTGTACGTGTGTTAGTCTGTGGGCAGCATAAATAAAAAACAAAAACTCGGTTACAAGCCAAAGTTGGTATTTAAGTTTAATTTTTTTCAAGGATGAGACACGAAGATTTTTGAGAATATTGCTTCCCCCTAAACCAGCCTTTACATGGAGAATGTTTCGAAAATTTTGATTTTCTTGAAAATGGCTCAAACGATTTTGATTAAAATTCGTATGTTTAAGATATTTTTGTGACAAATGAAATGTATATTTTGAATTTTCTGGCTATAGCCCCTGTAGTCCTGTTTACTCTGGATGAATTTTAAATAACTCGTAAAGCGTAAGAGATAGAAAACATGTTACTCTACAAAAAATATAGGTCTCAGTAAAACACACAATTTATGTCAGTATAAATTTTTTAATAGAGCGAACCGTTTCAGAGATATTCTTTGTTATTTGTGTTACTTTCAGAAAATATAATTTCTTTTTGGCGTTGATTAATTAAAATGCGAGAGGTATGAAAGGCTTATGCACAATTCAAATGTTTCTTGGAGAAACTGCATGTTCTGTGCCAATACATCAAACACAAAATGACTGTATTACTAGAGGATTTGTTTATCTGTTTTGAACAATTCCCTTTGCGCATACATAAACAACTGGCTATTAATTTTATGATACTTTAACATGATGTTGCAGTCACGGAACAGTTTCCGAGGAATGTTGTGTCTTCATGCATGTGCACACGAAACACGATCGCTTGAGTAAATAAAAATATACAACCTTATTTATTTATTTATTCTGAGACATGCAATCTAGCAGATTAATCTTTTAAAGTACATGCGAGGATTCAGGATTCTTAATATTTTCACGTGTTAACACGACTAGCGTGTGGGGAGGGAAAAAAGGTGCTTTTTATAGGGGTATAGGTTTTTTGTATTGCAGAGGTATTTTTCTTTCTTTCTTTTTAAAATTAGCACTGACGCCGTAATAAAATTTAGGTCATTCACTCAAATGTATAATTTATGTCTTTATTATAGAGGGCAGTTCATAAAGTAAGTTCCTATTCAACGTATCATAGTTGCAAAACGTTGTTTTATTTACTTCCTTACGTATTTGTCTAATTTCCCGTACAGTGCCACATTTGGTTTTGCTATTCATTTAGAAGTAGAAAACAAATGTTACTGTACAAAAAATGTAGATCTCGCTAAAACACACAATTTATCTCTTAATGCATTTTTTTGTAGAGTGAACCATTTTGGAGATATTCTTTGTTATTTGTGTAAGTTTTGGAGAACTACTTCTGTCAAATGGGACATCTTTATACATTTTTTTATATGTTAACTGTGCAAAAAATTTGACTGTCACTCAAAGCCTACTGTATTCTAATATTCCCCTTGTACCTACAAGGAAATAAACAATAAGATAATTTATACAAATGTTTATCTCAACTAGTACGAAGAAGATATAGGAATAAGGGTTTGTAAGAATGGTTGGTACAAGAGTAGAGAAAGTCATGTGAGTGTGACAGATATTTCCACACGTGCTCCTAAGTGAGGATCAGTACACAGAGGGGAGGGGAATGACGGCGATGATGGTGGAATTGATGGAATAATTGATGGAGTAACAACGACAGGCAGTACCGACCCCGAGGAAGCTTGCCACAAATCCCGTTCGAAGGCTGACATTGGCTAGCCAGACTTGGTGACAGGTTAACACTCGACCATCGCAGACACACACACATACACACACACTCACACACATACACACACTCACACACACACATACATACACACTCATACACACATACACACGCACACACACATACACACGCACACACAGACGCACGCACGTACGGGCCGTGTTCTAAAAATTCATAAGATATCAATGCAAATAACCACTTGAAAAGTTGAGGAATAGTGCTAATTTCTGTATGTTTCCTTGTCCCCTCAAAATAGCTGTTGGGGTAGATCAGTGAGAAACATAAGTTGGTTTAGTATTGGTCGAAGAATCCTCTTGTGACAACAGTAAATTATGCATAACCTGAGCGCGGTCTCTAAGCGCTAGGGAACACCGATACACGATCGTACTTCTAATAGACGTGTCCTGTAAGATTGTAAAACACGAAGGGAAAGACGCGAATTTTACAAAGACACGCTCGTTTATCAATGTAAACATCGAAGAGTCATTTTTGGTCTTTGACTTGCTAAACTGAAAGTGTTATGTTTACGTTTCTATTTTTTACAGGTTTGTGTGTATGTGTGTGTGTGTGTGTGCGGGTGTGTGTGTGTGTGTGTGTGTGTGTGTGTGTGTGTGTGTGTGTGTGAACATTACAACTGAAAACGAAAAGTCGGTTAAACACCAAAGATTTAACTATAAGTTGAAAGAAACAGGACTGATAAATAGGTACATTTCCCTCATCCTGATACAAAGAGAAAACATGAAAATGAAATATCACTTTATCGATTCGTTCATTCCAAAATACATATACCCTCAGCGTATAACAAGATGAACCTCGTGATGGGAAAATTAATTTAAAAATTAATTAAATTGAAATTGGAGTTGAAAATGAATAAGGCCAGCGCGCGTGTATTGGTGGACTATGTCAGCAAGGCGCACAAGAATTAAATCTCTCTCTCTCTCTACAACATAGAACAAACATCTGTGTTTCCTATATTATTCAATGCTTAGTTGTTATGTATTAAATTTATTTATAAGTCATTTTCCTTTTGAGTAGAATAACTTGTGTAATTTTTCTTAGTCAATCTCAACAAAGTAGTTTTTTGTACACTAGCTGGGTATATAATAATGGGACTGTAATAATTGACTGACAAGATTTATTATTCTATGACTAAATCAGAGGGAGAAATATAGTAAATAATTTGCATATGTTAAATCGATGCATTTATCGGGTGAGTCTTCTCAACCTGTGGATTGAGAAGTTATGCCAGACCGTTCCAACTGCCAGTAGTACCGGTGCTGAGCTGGGCACCGGAGAGGTGGGGGAAGTGTATTGGGTCGACCGTTTATTCTCTATATATTTTGGTAGCCCTTGTGTAAATTTAGCATTTATGTCGTATTTGACATCGTTTCGGGGCAACCAATTTATGGATATTCAGTACAGTAGAAATTCGCACTATCCCCAAGACACTCCTTTTACTTTTATTTAAATCCACAACTGAAAACATCTGTTCGGATATATAAGTTGCACTCAATATTGCCACTCACTGCGTAAGGTTCTCCAAAACCAGAATGTTGGACACCCCTTCTCTACCATATCTTCTATTCTTCTTCTGCTCTTGTTTCTTCAACGTTCTACTTTTCATTTTCTGAAACTTCAATTATTTTTTGCATATACTTATTTACGTTTTAGCCGCACATATAACAATAGTTTTTGTTATAATGTCTGTCCGTACAATCAAGTCAAAGCCTGGGATATTCTTGTTGTTATATCTCAATGCATCCATCGTTGTAAATCACGAACCATAAGAAGTGAAAGTGAAGTTTGAGTGAAACGTGCATCTCAAAGTCATTAAATGTGCAAGAGGAAGCTCTTCTTGTAGTGAGTGGTTCTCGAAGCAAGAGGCGAAACTTGTTTCTGAAACTCAGCTGTGGTTACCGATCGAAAGATAATAATTACAGAAGCGAAACTTTGTTTCACTAACTGCGAGCAATTTGGTAATATTAACAGACATTCGAGAGGAAATATCCTCTTCGTATTTACGAACAATTCACTTTCACTTAAAATTACACGGGAACAAAGTGCTCACAATGTGAAAGTGAAGTTTCTTTTTCAGCATACATGGAAACAGAACGCTGGCATTTCTATGAAATTTTATATTTTTAGCCTAGCTTATGTGCTTTTGCATCCCTAAGTTAAGATGTTTCTAACATTTGTGGATACAATGAATCAACATTTATAGATTCATGTATGTCATTCATTGGTTATAAAAAAGCCTTTGATAAGGTTAGTAGAATTAAACTATGGTTCATTTTAGAACAAAAGGTATATTGAAGCGCCTAATTATAGTAATAACATTGTATGTAGACAACAAAATGATAGGAATAATAACAAAGAAGGGGGTAAAATAGCAACAATTAACAATGGAGTGACACAGGGCTGCCCTTTCTCACCATTGCTTTATAATATAATTATACATACACAATGCCGGTGAAGAATGTCAGATACATCTACACACTCATTTTAAGATTAGGAATAGGTTTCTAGACACAATTTTGTTTGCAGATGACCAAGTTTTAACTTGTAGTTCTCAGGATAATTTACAAAAACTCAAACAACAATTAAATAATCTAAATGAACTGATGTTTCAGAAGATTTGGGGATAGAGCATTTCCCTATCCTAACGAAAAGTGGATACAACAATGACAATCTTCATCGCACTCATCGCCTTTCCTATCATTAGCAACCTGTGTGGATACACAAAGGGGCTATTTTAGAGGACAGCCGCTGCGCTGAAACTATGGCATAGATTTTTATTATTTCATGTTCGTAGTTGTTCAACTTGTGTCGTTAACTGTTTTCCTCTATCCCTATTTACTACTATTCCCAGAATATTTAAGGTGTACATATAATTTATCTGAAAAAATCGTGAAAACTAATTATGGTACTTTAGTCGCTAGAGCCATATTTTTGGTGAAATCTTGATATTGAGTTTTTGGATGGTATTCAAATACTTCCCCAACGTAGAAGAGAAAGAGAAAATTTATTCTCAGTATCTTTTAACGTAATGATATTGAAATGGGAATTGATAATGCAGGTAGATGTATATTCGGACCATGCGTCTAGTCCTGACGGGACAGTTAGTAATAAATGAATAAGTCAGCCTTTGATTCCTTGCATTCTCGCCACTTGAGAGCGAGAGATTCGTTTGTTTACACTGCACTCTGTGAGAGTCTTCATCGATGTAATGCAATATTACACACTTGCAAGGAAAACTGACTGCTAGAAGGAAAACAGCCATTTTTGAGAACATAAAAATTTTTAAAAAATTTTTCATCTAAAGGATAGTTTAGAATGCGGGAATTTTCTTTAAAATATTCGTGTCACATCCCCGAAACATATTAAAGTTAAATACGAACTTTGTCTTTTAACCAAATTTTGGTTTTATAGTTACACTGTTCAGAATGTGACATACTGACACAGAGATACACACACACACACGCCCGCGCGAAACATTTTCTAAAGGTATTTTTTTTTTAATTCAAGAGGCGTCACACATATATTTCCGGTGAAATCTCGACAGAATTTTTGGATGGAATAAAATACTTCGTCTACTTTACTATACGTAACAGAGGAAATAAATAATAAAGTGACAGAGTAAATAACTGGATTAAAATTTTGTCGATGGTGTCAGGAGTGGGATACGTCATTTGGTTAGAATAGATATCCTTAATTGTTGTGCTATTTCACAAGCGCCCCTTCCTCGTTGGGAGGACACATTAATAAAACACGTGGTGACATACTACAGCGATATGAAGTCGAAGCCAGGGCCTCGGTTTAGCGGGATGATGAAGCAATGAAAACATGAGACAGTCCGTCGAGTAGTCCTCGCCGCTGTTGAGAATAAAACCTCGCAAACCGGCATTCCAATTTAATAACAAACCATCACCGTCGTCCCCCGAACTTCCACAACGGAAATTGATGCTCGTTCGATATGATCGAGTTCACCTCGCTCTTCCGCTGCACCCCCCCCCCCCCCCCCCCCCCCCCCCCCCCCCCCCCCCGTTCCCGCGCCCACGGAGTATATGTTGCCGCCGGTAGCATATGTTCAACGGCGCGCTGTCACCATCGACTCCGGCCATAAAACATCGCCTCTGCTTAAAAAGGCCAAAGAAAAGCACGCCTGGCGAAACGGAAAATATGAAGATCGACATGCGCGAATTTAAGTGCCATTCACGGAGTTTATGGCTCAAAAAATTAAGTTCCGAGCATATATCACAGCGAATAATCAATTTCTTTATACCTGGTGCACAATTCACTCGCATCCTGGTTCAATTACACACAAAAACTACCTAGATGTGTTACGTTGGGAAATAAACTGGAGAGTTGTAAAGGGAGAACGTAGCTGCGCGGTGTTTTGCGTGCACCTGTCCTCGGCGCTGGTCGCCTACTGCCGATGAAACGGCGGTGCTCAACTAGGGCGCGCGTTTAAAACAGACAATCGCGTAGATCATCGACTTAAAGTTGTTAGTTAATTACCTTTTACTCGTGGCAAAACTGTAAACGTTCTCTCTGATATCGTACTTTGATTTTAAAGTATTTCTTGTAGTGATTTATCTCTCTTGCTATAATTCCCCTTAGTCGTGTTGGCGGTCAAAATGACCTTGACCTCTCTGTGATGCCCAACGCCCACTCACTCGCAACAAGGGTGCAGTCCAGCGTGATGCCTGCGTGGCGTGGAGGGGGGGGGGGAGGGATGTTTCTGTACCACCCACCCACGTACCTACCCCATCAGGAAAACAAAGAGTATGTATGGCTCGTTTAACGCCCTCCAGTAAAACCGCTTCCCCTATATCGTACATAGTTGTATATAACCACGTTATACGTGCATGGTCTTCCTTGTGTACGATCAATTTCACATCTACCTACCTGAAAATTAAACATTATTAGGAATACAACCTGTTGCAGAAGCTTCACTTCCAATACCCTAGGAAATATTCCAACTGACTACACGGTGGCACGTTGGTCTTGCTTGCACTTGTTGCACTCTGTCTACCTACTTAACATCAATCCAGATATACGTATAAAGAAATGATCTAATTCCTAATTTCCCTGTAGGTACAAGGAAAGCACACATTTCAGAACTGAAATCCGTTTTGTGATATCACCTAACGTTTTTTAGATATTGCCGTTTTGTGATTTGCTAAAGTCCGCTGCGCTACGCCGCAACTTTTATCAGTGGACTCACCCTCTCATCTGTTGTCATTTAAGGCTGGTAACAGTTTTATTGCAGACGAGGTAACTTCAGAAAGAAATTGTGAGTAAATTTGGAGGAAAAGAACGTGTTAGTAAAGTAAACGCACTTAGCATTTTTGCCGACTATGTTACAATAAGAATTTGCAAGAGCAGGTTTTAAAGTGAATGTTACTCATCGACATTGTGTAATGTATGTCAGATTAGGCACAAATATGGTCAAATAATGCTCTAGTATACATAAATCAGATATGTGACGTCAGAGAGAGGCAATGGTAATTGTTGACCTCGCTTTGTACTAGCGGACACGTCAGGAACACAGTGATTAATATTTAGAAGTGAAATCGCCTACGGTAACTACTGCTGCACTCTGGCAATATCACATTTTATCCTGTACATCCAACGGCGGGTGTTATCAGCAACAAGCTATCCCGGTATCCAGTCAGGCAGTGCGCCAGATCTACTTGTTGCTACCTCGCTTCCTTCTTCCAACAGAACACTCACTCACTCACTCACTCACTCACTCACTCACTCACTCACTCAATTAAAACCAACTGTCACTCAACAATTAACATCACACTCATAATCCCCTCATTACACGTCTTCTGTCTCTTTCTATCAAGTGCGGATCAATTTTCTTTAATGCAGTGTAGCATTAAAAATCTGACATGTTACACTCACATGACTTTCTCTACTCTTGTACTAACCATTCTTACAAACTCTTATTCCTATATCTTCTTCGTGTTAGTTGAGATAAACATTTGTACAAATTATCTTATTGCTTATTTCCTTGTATGTACAAGGGCAATATGAGGGTACCGCAGGCTTTGAGCGATAGTCAAATGTTTTAAAGCTGAGAGTGTGTGGCAACGTCGCACTATTGGTTGATCGACTAATTTGCTACAACCGGCAGCTCAGTGAACTATTCTAATGGCGCTGGACAGGAGACCCAGAAAATTCCGCGAAAGTGAGGTTATTGCTCACTGCAGTGTGTGCAAACTGATTTTAAATTCTACATTTCCGAGTAATTACAAGATTTTATTTGAAATGTTTAAATGCAAAAAATTGTTTCCTGTTCTATTTGAGAGGCTTACGCCATGATAAGTTAACGAACGTATGTTTTAATTAAGTGTGGTTGGTCTGTTCCTCACTTTATGCCCCGCAAACATTTGTTCTAACTTTCGACATCAATTGCAGTATTGCATCCTTCAGGAAATCACAAATATGATGGAAAAATAAATACTAACTTTAAATACGCTCTAAACGGCCGAAAAGACATAAATTCACTTCTAATGACATGCACACGAGGTATGTCGAAATCTACTTACTGCGCATGCGCAACATTGCTCCTGCTTGATGATACCCAAGTGTTTGTCGCTAACATTAAGAACATCAATACACTGTAATTAAATAAACTGGTGAACGTTACTCGCAAATCCGTACATAACCTGCACGTTCTTACTAGTCCTCCTCGTATAGGAACTGCACGCATTGTTCATCATCGTGAAACAATGTTGCGAGATCAACATTATTAACGAGTCAAACACAAGTTTATTTACTGAATAGCAGGGACCAGTTCACAATAAATAGTAAAGCTAGTTCGCTTCCAACACCGGCACTTGGAGTCAACACATGAAGTACAGTTTCAATATCGTCTGCCAGACGTATGTGCGCATGCGCTGTAACTATTACAACACTTCAGAGGTTATGTTACTCATGTGTGAAAAAACCGTTGAATCGATTGAAATACGCCAAAGGAAAAGTTTTCGTTGTTGATCCGTGGTTCAAAACCAGGCTATAGCATTAAATTTTTCAGTCCTGATTGCACTTCTTAAAACATTTAAAGATATTACAGATATTGTAATGAAGTTTTGAACGTATCTTATTCCTTATATATATATATAGTTTCTCAGTTCAGAAGGATATTATAGACATGAAACAGACAACAATGAAAGAAGTTCAATATCAACTTCTTAAAATGAACCATAGAGTACAAACAGTGTCAAAGAATAATAGCTAGATGGCGTGAGTGAGTCACTTCCTATAAGTACGTCATAGTGGAATTGTGCGTGTTGCCTATACGTCAAAACAGACCAGCCATTAAACTGATTAATCAAAGTATTCCATTGCAATTACTACCACTGCACTATATTCCATGTAAATGTAAAGAAATGATTTTAACTTGATACTTTTAAGTTTTAAACAATATCTAACAGTATCTAAGAATGTGTTTTAACCAATAAAATTACGCATAAAAAGTGACGTACTAAACTATCTTCTGAGGGAATATGGGGCTATAGTAAGCTTAAGTAATAGTCGAATCCTTTAAGAACTGCTCGCTGTATGAATGATTTGAAAATCCTTATATTTGCATCTCTACTCTGAAACTAGACGGTGACCAGTTTCAACAATGGCTCCTCCCACAGTACCAGGGGGTCTCACTAACACAATAATTCTTCCCCTCCACCAAAAAAGTGCAAATTATAACTGTATTCATGCTACATTTACACTCTTTTTTATCTATCTGGTAAGATTAATGCAAATAATAACCATGTGCATTTCAGCTAAATGAAGCTAAACATGGGAATGTAGGAAAAATGAAATTAAGAGAAATAAATATAAACATATAAGCATAGCAATATAGCGTGTGGTCTACTAGGCCCAGGGCGACTAATGGGTCTACCAGACCCCGCGTGACTAATGGGTCTACCAGACCCCACGCGACTAACGGTTTTACCAGCGCGTGCGCCTAAGGTAGGGTTAAAAGGAAAAGAATCAAGTTACATTATCTTGGTGATCGTTTTACTTGATGTAGGTTGAGCAGCCTGTCTGTCACAGTGTGAGAGTAGGGATATCGCACTGAGGGATATCGCGACATTGATGTCCCTAGATTTGAAGACTGTTCAACCCAATACATGGATTTCCATTATCGCGGTTCGTCCTCTTTGTTGTGGATCAATATTACATAAACGAGCAGCGTTGTGCACAAATCAGGAAATACCGCTGTCAGAGCAATGTTCGTATCTTCTTGATTTCTATCGTCTGTGTAAGGCGGGGGGGGGGGGGGGGGAGAGCTGCTGCGAATAAAGAATAATAACATTGTTAAATTTCCGTTTTAAAAGATATGTGTATTCATATTCCTTTTTCTACTTACTCTTCTACAGCTTATTCTTACAACAAATCTGATATGTTGCACTCACATGACTTTCTCTACTCTTGTACTAACCATTCTTACAAACTCTTATTCCTATATCTTCTTCATGTTAATCAAGATAAACATTTGTACAAATTATCTTATTGCTTATTTCCTTGTAGGTACAAGGGCAATGTGGGAATGCAGTAGGCTTTGAGTCACAGTCAAATGTTTTAAAGCTCTGAGATTCCCTCCTCTTTGCACGGTTAATATATAACAAACGAATAACGATGTTCCACTTGACAGAAGTGTAAGTTCTCCAAAACTTACACAGAAAAGAAGGAATATCTCCAAAATGGTTCATTCTACAAAAATTTTTTTCCGATATAAATTGTGTGTTTTAGCAAGATCTACATTTTTTGTATAGAAAGATTTTCTCTATCTCTTACGGTTTACCAGTTATTCAAAAGTCATCCAGAGCAAACAAGACTACATAGGCTATAGCAAGAAAATTCAAAATATACATTTCATTTGTCATAAAAATATCTTAAACATATGACATTTTAATCGAAATCGTTAAAGCTATTTTCAAGAAAATCAAATTTTTCAAAAAAATTTCCATGTAAAGGGTAGTTTAGGGTGGTGCTATTTTCTTCAAAATTTTCGTGTCGCATCCTTAAAAGACATTAAACTTAAATACCAACTTTGGTTTTCAACCGACTTTTCGTTTTTGAGTTATGCTGTCCACAGACTGACACGCACGCGGACATAGAATTTTTTACTGGAATAGAATATTTCCTCTACTTAGGTACAAAATCCGCTCTTTGTCGCTCGTTGTAGGTACGAACAGCATATTGCCCTACTCTGAACGGTCTAGCATTTCTCGCAAAGCCATAAAGCCTGACCACGTGGTATATTTCCCCGCATTAACGACCCCCAAGCTATCATTAGGGACGCAGGAAACAAAACAGACAACAGTTGGTACCACAGAAAACACTTCTTTGATTAATGTACTTTCACTGAAGTTGGCTAAACGTGATTTCGACTCCACTCGGCTCCACGTAATTTTACATAATTAAAACATTATTACCATTACAAATTATGAAGAATGCATACCCAACGATAATTTATATTAATTTTTATCGTCACCTTAATAAGCAAATTGCACACGCAAATTATCACACCAATTCAATATTCGAATTGGAATGACGTAGGTGTGTTGAAATGTTCCCATTAACATCGAAATGAACGAAATGTGTAAAGCATTTATTAACGCACTTTGGGTTCCATAATGACCTGCTAAGGAAATTAATGTTCTTCCTGAAAAAAAAAGCAGTGAAAGTAATAGCAGCATTTAATTGTTCATTAAGCGCTTTAAAGGCAATAGCTTCAAAGCTAATGAAAACTTCTGTAAATTTATAATATTTATGAGTAAACTTTTATGAAAATCAATTTTACACTTACATTGAATTCAATAAAGAAACCAAAATAAATAAAAAGAGCGCCAGAACACTTCCAAAACAATTTTTAAACAACGTCAAATACCACGGGAAGAGAAGCAAGCAGAGAAAGCTGTGTGAATCTAAAACGTCCCGTTTCTATGCCGATAACATAGAAAATTATATGTAGAAGAGTGCGTAGAGAAACAAATGTGATTGTGTATCGATAAAGTAACGTGAGTAGAGATAACCGTGTGAATTTAATTCATTGCACTAATGGAAAATTGCATGAATTGTCAGTAAAAGAGGAAGTAGAGAAAAAATGTGATTCTGCCTCATAAAAGAAATCTTTATAAAGAAAATCGCGTGAACGCAGACATAAACAATTGTATAAACTATATATTGAAGGGCTAGTGGAGAAGGTAGTGTGAATGTATTATATAAAAGAAAAGCGAGTAGCAAAAACCATGTGAATATTACTTATATACTAAAATGGACAGCACACAAACCTCTATGAAAAAATATGTATACGTGCCGAATTTCTAGATGATCGGTCAAGCGGCTCAGGAGCCCATAAAAAAAGAAAAATATTGAGGTTATAGCTAGAAAATTCAAAATATATATTTCATTTGCCATAAAAATATCTTAAACAAATAATGTCTTAAGCAAAATCGCTAGACCCATTTTCGAGAAAAACAAAATGTTCCAAAAATTTTCTACATAAAGGGTAGTTTATCGTGGAGGAATTTTCTTCAAAATGTTCTTGTCACATCCTTGAAAGATATAAGCTTAAGTACTAATTTTTGTTTTAATAGAGTTTTCGTATTTGAGTTACGCAGATAGAGTGCTTTTTTTTTATTCAGGGGCCCTCAAGACGTGCATTTCCTGTGGAATCTCTACATCGAGTTTGTGGGTGTAATGCAATACTTCCTCTACGCGGCACAGAAAGTCATAACTGGACTGATTTTGTCAAATGGTGTCAGGGGTGGGATTCATGGGATTGCTGTTTGTGTAGTGTAATTTAATAAACAATAGTTTAGCACAGAGAAAGCTGTGATCATTTATGTAAGCAAAATGTAACTCAAATTAGAGCATGGAACTATCCCTTTAAGGGAGTAAAGGGGGTGGGTATTTTGATAGGTTGACTGCCAAGGGCGTATTGACATTTTATTGAGACCATTGACGCTGCACTCGTCTCTTGCAGTGCATCATACACACAAAATGTATATTTTTAAGTGCTCCAGGCCAAACAAAGTATTCATTAAAACCTCTCATCGCATCAACCCTTTAATCATTCACAGAGATCTCGGATTTGATGCAAGCGCGCTTCATAAACTCGTTTCATTAACCACTATACAGCCTCCTGGTGTTTTATTTCAAAACTGTTATAAATTACGAGAGATTGTCAAGCTCTGCTAGTTTATCCACAACCAGCCAGCCACTTCTGCACTTTTCTCGTTTCAATAAATTGTTAACACACGTATTTAAGCAGCACAGTGCAGTATGTGAGGTCAATAAGGAAATTAACTGTGCAATTTTGAAGAGAGAAAACATCTGTTACATTAGCGAGGAATGAAACCGAAGCCCTAACCTTGTAACTCAGCGGTGTTCAACTGCAGGCAAGTTAGGGGAGGTTGAAGTCACCTCCTTCCACTCGCTGGGACAGAATGACGTGGTTACTGTGTTCCAGTGGCGGCACCTTCATATTGTACTCCTGATTAACCCACGATGCTTCTGAAGATACTTTTTTGTCACGATTTACGTTTCAGAAGCTGACTCACTGGAATCGAACGCACGACCGCACGAATGCCAGTGATACACATTACCACGTTAATTATTATAAATATAGCTTCTTTCGACCAATAGTATTTTTCCGCGTCAATGATTTTGAAAACGAGATTATTTTACTGTAAACAGGAAAGCAATTTTATCACCTCGCTAACGAGGGTAAAGGTTGTGATAATATTCTGTTGGAAAAATTGTATTAATTATTTCAGTAATTATGTGCAGTGTATTTCATGCATAAAATTCAATTAGCATTTAAAGTGCGTATTGCGGATAAAAATAGATGACGCTTTGCGTCGCTTCATATGTTTACATTTGTGTATCACGTGCAATCCATCTTCACACACCCGTGCGTGCGTACGTGCGTGCGTGTTGTCACTCCAATGGATATGCGAGTATATTAAACCATCAATACGTGCATAAACTGCATGACCTTTACACCTATCTAGAGCACCTGGACTGTGGCGCCTAAATTATACACTTACAACACCCTCTTTAGCCTCTATAGGTTCTAAAAGTACTTAGAAAATCACTGTCAATCAATCTAACTTTGGCACTTGAACACAGATTTATTTATTTAAATTCGCTATTCCACTGATTTCAATGAAAAATAATGTTAATCGTATTCCACCGAATTCAATAAATTTAATAATAATAATAATAATAATAATAATAATAATAATAATAATAATAATAATAATAATAATAATAATAATAATAATAATAATAATAATAATAATAATAATAATAACATCAAGAACAACATAAAGAATAAGATAAAGAGGAAGATGAAGATAAAGAAGATAATGAAGATGATGAAATGGTACACTATATATAGAACATTGTTAATTATGGGTAGGAACTTTTAATCAAAAGACGTGAGTACAAAATGATTCACTTTAAAAAAAGAAGTCAGCCACACTGCAGAAGGAATTCCCAGAAAATTCAAGATACTGATCTAATTTGTCAAAAAGGATCTTAAACATAAGGTGTTTTCCACAAAATCGTTAGAGGTATTTGAAATAATCACACTTTTTAAATTTTTGCTATGTTATGGATAGTATAACGTAAGACCATTTTCGTCGCTTAATAATATTGAATATTGAAAAATACGTTTCAATGTAAAAGCATAATAACCTAAACCTATACAATATTTAAATATTAAGTTTGACCGACTCCATAGTGCAGTGGCTAGCACGCTTGGCTCTAGCACGGTTTTAATCGTCGGTCAAGGCATGGGGATTTCTCCCCCGCTGGAAGGTTTGGAACGGGGTACACTCAGCCTCGTTAGGTCCTGGAGGGTCCAATTTGGCAGCTACTAAAGCAGTAGTGACCCCAGGTAAAGTGGTGACCAACCTACACTCCGCCGGGAGCTTGTCTGCGGCTGGAGGAGCCACCTGCCGGGCGATAAGGGAAACCTCTGTCTCTTTCTCTCTTTTATTTACTCATTTATTCAATGACTTTAAAAAGTGCGTGTTTTGAGCTTTTGGGTAGAATACAATACTTCCTCTACTCACTGCAGACTGTGCGTTTTAGAGAAAATAAAAGGAACCTTTAGTGATTTATCGTAAGTTGAGAGAAACTCTGTTTATTGCTTCTCAAGTGTTTCTTTAATTGGTAATCAGCGAAGCGTATAACTGCTTCCTTAGGAACTTTGTATAGTTGCATTGCTCGACGAAAGGTTATTCAAAAGTCATTTTCCTTACTACTATTTCACGCCCACCTCCCTCCCTCCCTCCCTCCCTCCCTCGTTCATCACAACCCCCTGCCGACCGACCGACCAGCCCTTCTTTAAGATGTGCAACAGCTTTATGGAGTTTTAATTAAGTTTCCTTTCGTGTTCCCATCTTATATATACTCGTACTTTCAGTGTAAAGAACCGCCCGCCCGCCCGCCTATCTGTGTGTCCTTGTTGCAGGCATAAATTTACATCACACTTTAATACAAGAACAACTTTAACACAACCTATCGGTGCACAAAAGCGGTCAAAATCTTCATTTTCAAACATTTACCAGGCACATGGTAGATAGAAAACGTAATTCACTTCAACACAAAAATTCTGTACAAGAACTTCGCTAGAAATACACGTTTGAATGGGCCTGAATCCGAAAACCAAAACATCTTTTATAAAAACTGCCATATAACTCGAAAACAAAAACTCGGTCAAAAATATAACATGAAGATTTAAAACAAGTCTTTCATTCGAAATTAACCTTTTGACGAGCAATTTCGAACGTTCTGATTTTATCAAAAATGGCTCAAACGATTATAAAAAAAAAGTAAGGTTATTCCTTAAGATATTTTCATGATAAATAGAATGTGCGCATAAGTATGCGCGTTAGGAGAGTAGCGTATTCCCCAGGTTATGTTGCAGTGCTTACCTCGTGTTAATCCAGATAAACATATGTAGACATTACTCGTATGTTATTGTTAACTTTCTTGTAAGTACAAGCAGAATACAGCAATACACTAGACTTTAGGTGGGTAGGTATTTCATACGCAGAAGCGTTAAATTATCACACAAGAACTAGCTCTGGTCGTTCTTTTTTAGTACAAACTATGACCAGAACATTCTATTGTTAAGTCAGTGTCGGCAACCGTACCCAAAAGATCGCTGAAAAACAATTTACCACACAGTATTATCGATTAACAATCGTGTCAATTGTTAGGGGTATTTTGTACAATTTATTCTCCAAATCAATGGAAAAATGTAAAATTTGATTATATTATTTTAATTCTGTTTACATTACAAAACTATAACCCTAATATACGGTGACATTGTTTTGAACCTCTATGGAAAGCACCTATAATTGAAAACTCCTTGGCATGAGGTGACGCCATGGTTACGAGAAAAGTAACAGGGTTAGTGTTGGAAAGGTTATGTGAGTGTAATTCTGATAAATTGGCTATGTGAGGCCACAACTGTTGGAAAGTTTGTGAAATAAAGTAACCGAACAGCTAAGAAGTTACAATACTATCTTCAAAATGGAGTTTAATCAGTGAAGTGAAGAAGTAAATACAAATTGCGGCATCACAAACTGAAGCCACACAGCTACACATATTCAGAGGTATGTAGTAGTGTTTATGAAAGTAATTTTCCGTGCTGTTAGAGACCAAGCTGCTAGGTGTGGGTCTGTTATTCAAGTGCACTGTTTTATGCACTGCAACAATTATGTGGGGCACAAAAATACAATGAGCTGGGTATTATGAGTAATAAATCGTGTCAGCCAGGCAGGCGGGCGGGCGCAGTTGTCAGATAACGTGTTGAAGAACTCTTAACTCACATCTGTTGTAACTGCAACGCCCCCCCCCCCCCCCGCCCGCCCAATGACACGTGTTTTGTGTAGTTGGGAACACAGGACTGACGTGTTGTATCGCACCTACAGAGGGGCCGTGGCGGAGGGGGGGGGGCTCTCTCCCAGGGGGGTGTTACACTCGCCCGCAGGATATTGAGTTTCGGTCCGCTTTCACTTTTTCATCAAGAACTTTTAAAAAGTGTTTAGCGCCCTCATGCCATTCCACCATTAAGTCAATTATATTGTTCAATCTGAAAAAAAAGCGAATTTAAGTTTAAAAGCCATTTATTACATTAAGAACGTCCCTAGTTCCGCATAAAACGCAATTATCTCACAAAGTCAGAAAACCTGAAGCGACTTTCCCTATTCTTGTAAAAATAACTGCTTTTGTGTTTACCTTTACCCACAACTCCCATAATTCTTTAAATTCTGCCTTAACTTTTACTTACTCTACTACGTACGGTAGTAAGTAGAGCAAGTATTGTATTCCACCCAAAAATTCGATGTCTAGATTTCGGGGGAAAATGTTTTGAGGTCCCTTGAATCAAAAAAAAAAACAACATTAATCTCTGGCAGGAACGAAACATAATTACTTTTGATGTAATTCATTTCTTTACTTTTATGGACATTGCAAATAGTTTTAAACCTTTTTGAGTATTTAATTTTTCTAAAGCTAAACAAACTTTCAGAGTTTGAAACCAAATGTGCATCGTGGAAATAGTGTATTAAAAATCTGATGTGTTGCACTCACATGACTTTCTCTACTCTTGTACTAACCATTCTTACAAACTCTTATTCCTATATCTTCTTCGTGTTAGTTGAGATAAACATTTGTACAAATTATCTTATTGCTTATTTCCTTGTAGGTACAAGGGGAATATGGGAATACAGTAGACTTTGAGCGATAGTCAAATCTTTTCCAGCTTGAAGATTCCGTTCTCTTTGCACGCTTAACATATAAAAAATGAACAACGATGATCCATTTCACGAAAGTTCTAAGTTTTCCGAAACTCACACACATAACAAGGAATATATCCGAAATGGTTCACCCTACAAGAAAATTTATTCAGACATAAATTGTGTATTTTAGCAAGATCTACAATGTTTGTATAGTATAATTTGGTCTATCTCTAACGGTTTACCAGTTATGGAAAAGTCGTCCAGAGTAAATACGACTACAGGGGCTATAGCCAGAAAATTCAAGATATACATTTCATTTGCCATCAAAATATCTCAAACGTATGACATTTTAATCAAAATCGTTAGAGCCATTTTCAAGAAAATCAAAATTTTCGAAAAATTGTCCATGTAAATGGTAGTTTAGGGTGGGGCTATTTTCTTCAAAATCTTCGTGTCGCATCCTTGAAAGACATTAAACTTAAATACCAACTTTGGTTTTCAACCTACCTTTGGTTTTCGAGTTATAGTGTTCACACACACAGACACACACACAGACACACACACAGACACACACGCACACACACAGACACAGACACACACACAGACCAACACGCACACACACACAGACACACACGCACACACACAGACACACACACACACAGACACACACACACACAGACACACACACACACAGAGACACACACACAGACACACACACACACAGAGACACACACACACAGACACACACACAGACACACACGCACACACACAGACACACACACTGACACACACGCACACACACAGACACACACACAGACACACACACACAGAGACACACACACAGACACACACACACACACACAGAGACACACACACACAGACACACACAGACACACAGACACACAGACACACGCACACACACAGACACACACACAGACACACACACACAGAGACACACACACACAGACACACACACACACACAGAGACACACACACACAGACACACACACAGACACACACGCACACACACAGACACACACACTGACACACACGCACACACACAGACACACACACAGACACACACACACACAGAGACACACACACAGACACACACACACACAGACACACACACAGACACACACGCACACACACAGACACACACACACAGACACACACACACAGACACACACACAGACACACACACAGACACACACACACAGACACACACACACACAGACACACACACAGACACACACACAGACACACACACATACAGACACACACACACAGACACACACACACAGACACACACACAGACACACACACAGACACACACATACAGACACACACACACACAGAGACACACACACAGACACACACACACAGACACACACACATACAGACACACACACACAGACACACACACACACAGACACAGACACACACACACAGACACAGACACACACACAGACACACATGGATGTTTTTCCGGACTCAGTGCGTGCCTTAGCTGCCGTGCGTATGATGGACAAAGCAAGGTTCTCGCTACGCACGTGTGGGGCGTGACAGTTCTTTACAATAGCCGTTGTCTCACGTGACAAAGGGCGCAAGGGATACAAGACAAGGTTCTCGTGCGGTCGGATAGCTGTACATTTTCCACTCAATGAATAGTCTTGCTTTGGGTTGTCTGCGAATCCTTCCATGCTAGAGCAAACCACAGAAAAGGAGAAGGGAGGTTTCCGCAGCGGTTGCGGTCCCTAGGGAAGACACAGGCAGAGTCGGTCGTGGTACGTCGCACCGTGAACAACCGGACAGGAAAACGCCCGGCCCCACCCGACCCGACCCTCCTTCCTTCCTTCCTTCGCATATACTAACAAGTAGCTCTAATTAAACTGCTCTCTGATACCTGCTGCAATAGTTCAACAAAACTACAAGACACTAAGGTTTCGCTGTTAGGATTACGGAATCGATTGGACCTCAAAGGCATTCACTCCCTTGCAGAAAAACCGAGCGGGATGGCTCAGGTGGTAGCGTCTGTGGCCCGCGGGTTCGATCCCCGTGGCCGCACACTCTGACATGGACTTTTCTGTGGTTTCCCCATGTCACTTAACGGACACTGGGAGTGAAATTTTGGTTAAAATTGTCAAAAAATTGAAAATTGCTTTTTTTACCTTAAAATGTTCCTGGAACTCCTGTACAGCTAACATTTTTCATATACCCCACTCAATGTGATCATTACGACCCTTTCAAATAGCGCTCTTCCCTTAACGTGCACAGGATGCTCCTATATAAAAGCCTGTTTTTCTCAAAACTACATTTCTGCACATTCCAAAAGAAGGTCGCGCCTGAGTTTTGCTTCAAATTCAATGAAAATTTCCAAAAGTATTCATAAATAGCAGCTAAACAAAACTATGCTTCAATATTGATGTTATCATTAACATGAATTCCAAAAAAAATTTTTTTGTATGAAAAAAATCAATAATTTTGAAGATTAAATTTTCTTTGTTATTAAAAAAATATGTACAGCATAATCAGAAAACGTATTTGAAATATCTCTTCATACAATTGTTACCCATGTTTTAGAGTATCAGTTCCGACAATATAAATGAATTTTGAAAATTTAACAGACGTAAGCTCCATTTTGAAAATCTGCCTATTAAATTCATAAAATGATTTATATATCATAAACGAATTATGCAATTTTAATGAAATTTCGTGTACCTCCTATTCTTATATAAATACAAACACGGTAAACATTTCAGAAAAATCTATCAAGAAATGTGGAACTTTCAAATTTCACTCCCAGTGTCCCTTAAGCGAATATTGTTTCATACCACTATCATTTCCCCTCATTCCATTTCCTTATCATATTTCAGGAGTACTTTCAGGCGTGTAGTGTTGGTAGTGCCGGACAGATGGCATGATTGCGCATAGTAGCAGCTGTTCTCGGCGCTAGGTGGCGTTTGGCCGGCCTTATCCTCCACTCAGTGCGACACCGGACCTGCAGTGTGATGGCCACTTGACGAGGCCTGGTGTGTGTGTATGTGTATGTGTGTGTGTCAGTGTGTGTGTGTGTGTGTGTGTGTGTGTGTGTGTGTGTGTGTGTGTGTGTGTGTGTGTCAGTCTGTGGACAACATCAATGAAAAACAAAAATTCGATTAAAAACCAAAGTTGGTATTCAAGTTTTCTCGAAGGTGGCTGACGATTTTTGTTAAAATACTAATAAGGTACTTATATAAACAATGAAATGTATATTTTGAATTTTTTGACTATACTCCATGAAGTCCTATTTACTCAGGACGACCTTTGCAAAACTGGTAAACCGTAAGAGATAGACCAAATCTTACTGTAGATCTTACTAAAGCAAACAATTTATATCCAAATGAATTTTTTGTAGTGTGAACCATTTCTGCGATATTCTTGTTATTTGTGGAGTTTTGGAGAACTTATACTTCTGTCAAATGGAATATCGTTATTCAATTGTTTATCTATTAGCCGTGCAAAGAGAACGGAATTTGAATGCTTTAAAACATTTGACTATCGCTCAAAATCTACTGTATTCTCATATTGTCCTTGTACCTACAAGGAAATAAGCAATAGGTTTTTATTAGTTCTGATAATAATTGGAGTATGTAGTTGTTTTGTTGTGTGACAGAGACCTGATATAGGTAAGTAGTGAAAGAAGTAAGAGTAGCTGTAGGGGACAGAGATATCCTACATTGCGATATTCCCGAGGGAATGAAACAAGCTCCCATTAAAGTCAGGAAACGCTCTTCTGTTCCTCCTCCTTCTTGATAAGATGCCTGAGTAGCCCAGAGGCAAGCACAGGAAGAGGAAGTTGCTGTTCACGTAAGTAACATATTACGAGTCCTATATATTATTAATGTAGTGTTTAATAAGATATGACGTTACTTCCTTTCAAGATGCCTATATTACATAATTTAAATAATTATTGCCTTTATTTTCAATTTTCAAGCAAAACTCTGATGTATTGCACTCACATGACTTTCTCTACCCTTGAACTAACCATTTTTACAATAGTTGAGATAAACATTTGCAGAAACTATCTTATTGCTTATTTCCTTGTTGGTACAAGTGTTTTCTGTAACTGACACAAATAACAAGGAATATCTCCGAAACGGTTCCCTCCACACAAAAAATAAAAATAAAATAAAAAATTAAAAAAATTAAAAAAACAAAAGAAGTTATCGAGACAAAAATTGTGCAAGGTCTACGTTTTTTGTAGAGTAAGACTTTGTCTATCTCTTACGCTTTACGAGTTATTCAAAAGCCATCCAGAGTAAATAGGACTGAACAGGCTATAGCCAGAACATTCAAAATATACATTTCATTTGTCATACAAATATCTTAAACATGTGGCATTTTAATCAAAATCGTTAGAGATATTTTCAAGAAAATCAAAATTGTCTAAAATTTTTCCATGTAAAAGGTATTTAGTTGGTGCCGTTTTCTTCAAAATCTTCGTGTCGCATCCTTGAAAGGCATTAAACTTAAATACCAACTTTGGTTTTTAACCAACTTTTTATTTTTGAATTATGCTATCAACAGACTGACACACACACACACATACACACATATATACACACATACACACACACATACACACGTGGATCTTTTTCTAAATATACCTTTTTTTGGATTCAGGAGGCCTCATAATATTTTTGGTGAAATCTCGACATCGAATTTTTGTGTGGAATACAATACTTCCTCTACTATACTATATGTCTGGTATTGCTGTGTGTGTTTGTGTGTGAGTATGTATTTGTGTGTGTGAGTGTGTTTGTGTATGTGAGTGTGTGTATATGTGTGAGTGTGTGTGAGTGTGTGCGTGGTTGTGTCAGCTGCGCGTGCGCGCGCACGTGATAATTAAGATAGCGAAGCAGTTAATGAGTGCTGAATGATTATATTGTCAAAAGTCAACTGTTTGAGGGACAGAGAATTCGAGGAAAGATAGAAGGGAATGAGCCAAGCTTACAAGAAGAGAACAGTTGTTAGTTGTAAGTAATGTCAGAAAAGACTATGTTAATGCAAGTAAGTGAAAACGACCTGTATGTGCTAAAGTTTTGAAGAAGAATAAAGTGACAGAAAATGCACAATCTAGATTCTGTCATGTTGTTACATTGGTGTCAGGGGTGGGGTTTGTCATTGTTTAAACACCTGCACATGAACCCTTTTCTACAAATGGTTTTCTTTACATCCAGAAGTGTGAACAAATGTATTCCTAGTGAATCGTTGACGTGGCATACAGTACTTGCTATACGGAGTAGGGAAGGTAAAAGTACGCAGGTACAACAATGCGAGGCGAGAGTGTGAAAGCGATGTGATAAAGTAAATGCCTAGCAGCAGCAGCAGCATAAAGCGTGCGGAGTTTTCTTCAAACTCGTGCAGCAGAGCGTGTTTGTGGCAAATTTACGTGAGCTGTTCCCACAGAACGGCTGACGACAATGGAAGCGGAAAATAATTCCAATTATCGGACAACTCCAATTCAAGTTCCTTCCCATAGTACGGTCTAAACTTTGCATAGGTACCTACGTACTCAAGAGCAGCGTTCGTTCGCTCGCTCGTTCCATACAAACACTGGCGCAAGGTAAACTGGGAAATCCACTAACGAAGCTTCACACTAGGGCTAAAAGTCAATAGACGTTTGCTTCTGAAATACGAGTTATTAAACTTTTACTATTGTTTGGAGACACTAATTATTAGAGGTAACAAAAGGCTAGTCCTAGAAAATTAAACATTCACTTTATTTTTCATTTAATAGTATTGTGACAAAATTGGGGAAAATGCGAAGTCCGTTTGCTTTTTCTAGCCCTTTATTTTCTTTAACCAACTTTACTGACACACTTTATAATGTTTAGGCTGGTGTCCTGTCTATCAGGTATGTATTTCTTTCGGGCTCGTAGGCCGTGGTCTAGATACCAACGTTTCGCCAAGTACTGCGTTTGGCATCTTCAGAGTAAGACGATCCGTTGTCTGCACTCGTCAGAGTTCGAATGTGGAAGCAGAGAGAGAGAGAAAGAGAGGGATGTGGAAGCAATGACCGTTAATGACCGTTGGCGCTATTATATGGTGGGGGTGGGCGGGGCATTGTTGCGCTAAGGTGGTGATTGGCTCGTATTGTTGGCGGACCGGGTATAGTTGGGGTTCTATTACAGCTGTTGTGTGTGTGTCTGAAAGTTTATCTAAGTCTACTGGTATCCATGCTTTCTGCACACGGAGTGCTTCTTCCTTACGATTGAAGTGACGATTTCTATGGCTTCCCTTGTTAGCTGTAGAAGACAGGACTCTAAACTATCTTTTACATGTAACATTTTTCGAAAATCTTGATTTTTTCGAAAATGGCTAACGACTTTAATTAAAATGCCAAAGGTTTAAGATATTCTTGTGACAAATGAAATGTATATCTTGAATTTTCTGGCTATATCCCATGTAGTCCTATTTACTCTGGATGACTTTTCCATAACTGGTAAACCATAATAGATAGACAAAATCTTACTAGATAAAAAAGGTAGAATTTGCTAAAACACACAATTTATGTTTATATGAATTTTTTTGTAGAGTGAACCATTTCGGAGATATTTATTGCTGTGCAGAAAGATACAAAAGTTTATCTCAATTGACATGAAGATATAGGAATAAGAGTTTGTATGAATGGTTAGTAGAAAAGTAGGAAAAGTCATGTGAGTGCAACACAAGTCCCGTGTTCTGTTTTAACTTCACACGTTTGCAGTGGGTTGCAAAGTCGATGTAAACTGCTGACGCAGACTTGCTGCTCGAAATATCGGCCCCGTGATTAAATATTTAAGCAGGATTACTTAGCCCGAAGCCTGCGGGAGGGACATAGGGCCACAATTACAATGGTTAACCGCAAAGGCGATAAAGCAAGGTAGGTATACCCTAATGAAACCTCTTAAAGCAGTATCTAACAACCACTGTGTCATTTCAAAGCATATTTCTCTACTGTTGTTTAAATAGTTCACCACACCACCACGGCCTTGCCTGCCTGCCTGCCTGTGTGGCTGTCTGCCTGCCTGCCTGTCTGCCTGCCTGCCTGTCTGTCTGTCTGCCTACCTGTCTGCCTGCATGCCTGCCTACCTACCTGCCTGCCTACCTGCCTGCCTCCCTGTCTGCCTGCCTGTCTGCCTGCCTGCTTACCTGCCTGTCTGCCTGCCTGCCTGCCTGTCTGCCTGTCTGTCCGCCTGCCTGCCTGCCTGTCTGCCTGCCTGTCTGTCTGTCTGCCTGCCTGCCTGTCTGCCTGCCTGCTTGCCTGCCTGTCTGTCTGTCTGTCTGCCTGCCTGCCTGTCTGCCTGCCTGCCTGTCTGCCTGTCTGTCTGCCTGTCTGCATGTCTGCCTGTCTGCCTGCCTGTCTGTCTGCCTGCCTGTCTGCCTGCCTGCTTGCCTGTCTGTCTGCCTGCCTGTCTGCCTGCCTGTCTGTCTGCCTGCCTGCCTACCTACCTGCCTGCCTGTCTGCCTGCCTGTCTGCCTGCCTGCTTGCCTGCCTGCCTGTCTGCCTGCCTGTCTGCCTGTCTGCCTACTTACTTCGGGGAACTGATTCAATTCCTAATCCTCTAGTTGGCTTTCCTCAGTTAAACTGCACAAGGAGCTGAGAGGGCATCTCTCAAAGTAAGGTCCTGTGTTTTATATTCATCTTATAACTATCACAACTCGACCGAAAGGCGATCTTTTGTTTCTGTGGTCGGTACGTTGCCACAACAGAGCAGAAGCACCCCGGCGGAGGCTGACTCAGCCTGGTTCCTCTCCCACCCCTTCGGGTTCGTACTACCAAAGGGGGCACGGGATCCCAAAAATCGTTCCCCTTCCCCCCTCGGCCTTGTACCATCCCGGAGGGGTCGGAAATCAGAGCGCATTGGTTACCCTGCCTTAGTAGCGCCACGACATTCGCGCATATTTTCTTGTCAGCATTCGCCTGGCGAGCGTGGGTCAGGAAGGTCGTCTACGGGGATCGAACACGCAACCTTCCGAATGCGAGCCATCAAAGATTGCTGCGAAACCGTTGCTTTAGTTATCTTCTATATTTTTCTACATAGTTGCCATATTTGTTTAAACCATTGATGGGGAGAACCGACACAATGTGTCACTTCCTCTACATCGTAGTTTTAACCTCGTCCACTCTGCTACACAGCGGATAGCTATCGGCCACGCCAGCCACTGTTATGTACCTCAAAGAACCTGTTTGTCCAACAAATCATGTCAGTGGTGGAGTCATGTCGCATAACCGGCTAAGCACTCGAATGGGAATATAAGTACTATCTGTCCCTAGTAAAAATAAAGCACTGTACTGGTTATGCCACAAGAAAATGTCTGTAACGTAATCAAAAAACTAATACATCATACTTCCATTGGCTTTTGCCCTGGAATTTGTGTACGTTGTTTGCACAGAAGTTTGTATACGTAAACACAACTGGAAACCTGAAGTGGCGTGCATTTGGTGATGGGGTACGTGGATGAGTTAAATAATCGATTTCATTCACTTCACCCCTCTTCCCCATGCCTGGTTAAAACATAGTTATGCCATTCTACAAGCTTTTGTATGGTGACGTAATAAAAGTCTGCCACTTATGAGGATGGATAGACATTAGGCAACCAATAATAATAATAATAATAATAATAATAATAATAATAATAATAATAATAATAATAATAATAATAATAATAATAATAATAATAATAATAACAATAATAACAACAACACCAACAACAACAACAACAACAACAACAATAATAATAATAATAATAATAATAATAATAATAATAATAATAATAATAATAATAATAATAATAATAATAATAATAATAATAATAATAATAATAATAATAATAATAACAATAACAATAACAATAATAATAATAATAATAATAATAATAATAATAATAATAATAATAATAATAATAATAATAATAATAATAGTAATAATAATAATAATAGTAACAACAATAACAATAATAGTAGTAATAATACATTTTTACTTAGCTCTAGGGCTAAGCTACCCAAGATAAAATAGGGAATGACATTTATCTTTGCGTTTCGTTTATTACCACATAAAGAAGAGCATATACATATATCCATCTGTGGCTCATGAACTCCATATCAATAACTCATATTTTTATACATGTCGAGGTAATGCCTTTTCCCCCATAGACTCCAAAATTCAGATATTCTCCCGAATTATAACACACATCTGTATAAGAAAGCGGGTCTCTAGAATTAAATATTGTATTTTATTTTGGATCAAATAAAAAGCAACAATGGCCCATCCAGTAATTTTTAAACAGTATAATGTGGTTTTATATCTAGCATACCTAAAAGTCTTACGTGTTACACTCACATGACTTTCTCTACTCATGTACTAACCATTCTTACAAACTCTTCCTATATCTTCTTCGTGTTAGTTGAGGTAAACATTTGTACAAATTATCTTATTGCTTATTTCCTTGTAGGTACAAGGGGAATATGGGAATACAGTAGGCTTTGTGCGATAGTCAAATCTTTTAAAGCTTTGAGATTCCGTTCTCTTTGCACACTTAACATTAAACAACGAATTACGATCTTCCATTTAACGAATGTTCAAGTTTTCCAAAACGCGTTCAAATAAAAAGGACTCTATAAAAAAATGTTTTTCAATATAAATTATTGTTTTAGCAAGCTCAACATTTTTTGTAGACTAAGATTCCGGTTTACCAGTTATGCAAGTCATTCGGACTATATAGACTATAGCCAAAAAATTCAAAATATACATGTCATTTGTCATAAATATAGCTAAAATGAATGGAATTTTAATGAAAATCGTTAGAACCGTTTTCGAGAACATCAAAATTTTCGAAAACTTTTCCATGTAAAGGGTAGTTTACAGTGCAGGAATTTTCTTCAAAATCTTCGTGTCGCATCCCTGAACAACATTGAATTTAAATATCGACTTTGGTTTTTAAGCGAATTTTCTTTTCTGAGTTATGCTGTCCACAGAGTGAGACACACACACACGTGCGCGCGCGCGCTGAGCTTGTTCTAAGACTACAGTATTGTAATATTCCCCTTGCACCTACAAGGAAATAAGCAATAAGGTAATTTGTACAAATGTTTATCTCAACTAACACGAAGAAGATACAGGAATAAGAGTTTGTAAGAATGGTTAGTACAAGAGTAGAGAAAGTCATGTGAGTGTAACACATCAGATTTTTATCACATCACACATTTAGGGTAACATCTGCAGTGTGAAAAAAATTATATGCTAGATCTGTGACAGGCGTCAATGTTCATCAATAAAATGTCAGATAAGAACCTGCAGCTCTGTTATCAAATCATATCACAATCGGACATCATGTCTGTCATCACACACCTGTCTGTCTGTCTGTCTGTCTGTCTGTTAGAGTAATGGTCCATCAACAGCATCACCTACAAACATATAATATTAACACTTCAGCAGTGTTGGTGTTCTTGCGTTATTTAATGACAATTCACTCTGCTCAACATATTAAATTTGGAACATGTTTATGTTTAAGCCCTCAGGCGAATTTTTATAAAAGTTCTATTAATTCCCGAAATTGTTATTAATTTCTTCGAAGAAAAGCACAAAGGTGAGATTTTATACTGTATCATTAATCTATATAGAGTGGAAGTGAAGTAATCTGTTATCATAACCTGTTACACACACACACACACACACACACACACACACACACACACACACACACACACACACACACACACACACACACACACACACACACACACACACAATATAGTTGTTGGTATGTATGACGTCGATAAACTGTTTGACCAATCACCATGAAGATTGGCATAACATGGAGAAAGTTTTCGTGCTAACCATTTTAATATGCAATCTTTTACATTCACATTATTTTCCTGATACGAAACACTATCACCTGCTTTTTCTAATCACATTTTTTTACAAACAATTCATATACTTATCTAACAGAAATGCAAAGTATTACATTGAAATAAAACAAAACTTCTACTCTTTCTCTTTGTTTCTCTCTTTCTTCCTCTCTTTTTCTCTTTGCCTATTTTTCTCTCTCTTTCTCACATTTTCACTCTTTCTCACACTAGCTGTCTCTTTCTCACACTCGCTTTCTTTCTCACTTCCTCTTTCTAACTCTTTCTCGCCCTCTCTCCTTCTCGCATTCTCCCTCTTTCTCACTCTCTCTCGTTTTCACTCTCGCTCTTTCTCACGCTCTCTCTTTCTCACATTCCTCACTCTCTCCCTCTCTCTTTCTAACTCTCTCTTCCTCACTCTCTCTTCCTGACTTTCTCTTCCTCACTCTCTTTCTCATTCTATCTTCTTTACCCTCTATCTTCCTCACCCTCTCTCTTCCTCACTGTCTCTTTCACACTCTCCCTTCCTCACTATCTTCCTCACTCTCTTTCGCATTCTATCTTCTTAACCCTCTATCTTCCTCCCCCTCTATCTTCCTCCCCCTCTATCTTCCTCACCCTCTCTCTTCTTCAGCCTCTCTCTTCTTCACTCTCTCTTCCTCACTGTCACTTCCTCACTCTCTCTTCCTCACTCTCTTCCTCACTCTCTCTACCTCACACCCTCTTCTCCACCCCCTCTCTTCCTCACTCTCTCTTCCTCACTCTCTCTTCCTCACTCTCTCTTCCTCACTCTCTCTTCCTCACTCTCTCTTCCTGACTTTCTCTTCCTCACTCTCTTTCTCATTCTATCTTCTTTACCCTCTATCTTTCTCACCCTCTCTCTTCCTCACTGTCTCTTTCACACTCTCCCTTCCTCACTATCTTCCTCACTCTCTTTCGCATTCTATCTTCTTAACCCTCTATCCTCCTCCCCCTCTATCTTCCTCCCCCTCTATCTTCCTCCCCCTCTATCTTCCTCACCCTCTCTCTTCTTCAGCCTCTCTCTTCTTCACTCTCTCTTCCTCACTGTCACTTCCCCACTCTCTCTGTCTCACTCTCTTCCTCACTCTCATATCCTTTCTCTCTCTGTTCCACACTCTATCTCTTTCTCACTCTCTCGCTTCCTCAGTATCTCTATCTCCCTCTTTCACTCTTTCTCTCTCTCTTTCAGTTACTGTCTTTTTCACTCTCTCTCACTGTCTCTTTCTCTCACTCTTTCTCCAACCCTCTCAAACGCTCTTTCACTCACTTTCTCTCTCTCTCTTTCTGTCTTTCTTGCTCTTTCTCCCTGTTTCGCCATGCTATAAACTGGGTCACCCGGAAGGTCCTGCAGTATCTTCATGTGCTACTGGAAATCTGTTACACTTTAACAAATTGGCAGAATATCCATTAGAAGTAGTCTTTGTTAGAGCGAGGGAGTGGCGGGTTTTGTTAAAGTAATGTTACATTACTCACCGCGTGCAGTTTATAATCGACCATTTCCATCCCAGTTAACGGCGAAGCTATAATGGCCTTTACAAAATGATTTATTTTAAAAAGAGAGATGTACCCAATTTACGTTGTAGCAATTTACTAAATATGTGGTCTGGCGGTGCCCTTTTTTTCTATTTTACATCCACGGGCTGCAGGAAATATCCAACTATAATAATGAGTGGAAATATGTACGATATAAAAAACGCGCGATGCAGTTACTAACGATTACAATAAAATTAGACTGGAAATAAAAACTACATCGTCGATAACGCGACGATAACGCACCTAGAAGACCTATCACAGTGAATATCCCACTACCCGATAACGACTTCTAATATTGTGATGACAATTCGCCGAATCCCACCTCTGACACCATGTAACAAAGACGCTCCCGCTGGTTCTCCATCACTTTGTTGTACTCTAAAATACAGCCATTTCAGTGTCTTTCTTTATTTTCTCTGTCTCTCATACACTCGCTACAGCATTGAACTAAGTCGATGTCCGTTAGAACGGTCTTTACGACTAGTCACGTATCTTTCATGACGACACACACACACACACACACACACACACACACACACACACACACACACAGCTGTGACCGTAATACAGACTAACTCTGCTGATTCCTGCTCTCCTTAAGTAGTGTAGATGAAGTCACACGGATCTTTCTGTACTTCTACACACGCCGGTGATCAGGTGGCCAGATCTTTGTCGAAAGTTCTGGAGAAAGACCTCTTCTCTAGCCGCTCCAATGTTAGTCACGTACACACAACTGTCGCACCAGGCAACCTGAGCTTGAACGGCTTTGCCCGCTCGCATGCGGCGTGAGGTATCCGGGCCCCCACAGTTCTTTGTTGTGCGCTGAGCCCGGCGTTGCTATATATTTTATGGAGTATGCTTATATAAAGTATCAGAGAGGTCACTTTAGTTTCTCTTTTACGTATAGTATGTAGAGAAAGTATTGTATTCCACCTAAAAATTCGAAGTCGAGATTTCATCGGAAGTATGTTTTGAGGCTCCCTTAATAAAAAAAAAACGCATTTTTAGATAAAGCTTCGTGTGTGTGTGTGTGTGTGTGTGTGTGTGTGTGCGTGTGTGTGTGGACAGCATAACTCAAAAAGGAAAAGTAGATTAAAAACCGAAGTCCGTATTTAAGTTTAATGTCTTTTATGGATGCGACACGAAGATTTTGAAGAAAATAGCTCCACCCTAAACTACCCTTTACATGGAAAACTTTTCGAAAATTTTCATTTTCTTAAAAATGGCTCTAACGATTTTGATTAAAATGCCATATGTTTGAGATATTTTTTTGACATAGAAATGTATATTTTGAATTTTCTGGCTATAGCCCCTGTAGTCCTGTTTACTCTGAATGAGTTTTGAATAACTCGTAATCCGTAAGAGATAAACCAAATGTTACTATACAAAAATGTAAATCTTGCTAAAACACACAGTTTATGTCTGAATAGTTTTTTTTTTCTAGAGTGAACCATTTCGGAGATATTCCTTGTTATTTGTGTGTCTCGGAAAAAAAAAAACTTTCGTGAAATTGGACATCGTTGTTCATTTTTTATATGTTAAACGTGCAAAGAGAATGTATTTAAAAGCTTTAAAAGATTTGACTATCACTCAAAGTTACCGTATTGTAATATTCCCCTTGTACCTATAAGGAAATGAACAATAAGATAATTTGTACAAATGTTTATCTGCACTAAGAAGATATAGGAATACGAGCTTCTAAGAATGGTTAATGCAAGAGTAGAGAAACTCATGTGAGTACAACATCAGTTTTTTTAGTATGGTAAAGACAGCCTAATTACAGAGTTTTGCACATTGCAGCATGGAGTGATTGTATCTGTTCTTGACATTTTAGACAAACTACAAAGCTAGTAGCTCAGCAGACTTGTGCGAAACTTGCATCTTCTGAATCCGAAGAAGTTTGGCAGTTTGGTTGCTGCAGACTTGTTTTCCAACTGCCAAGATTTACTGGAAAGCGGTTGTGTTTAAGTTAAAACATTACCCACTGGTGCAGTAGTTGTGCATATCTATTAGTCTGTCAATAGACCGTTCATTTACAATCCCTTCCTTCCTTCCACTACATTAACTGAGAAGATAAATTCTACTACAGGAGATAAATTCAACCTTAACCAAAGCAACTTCTGTGGTAAAGCCGTATATTGCTAAACCGAACAAGGTACTAGAAAATTCCATTTCTTAAGGTACAAATTTCATCACTGAATCGTTATAACGATTATGTTTTCAATAGGTGCAGCGTATGTCAATTCTGGTGTAGACAGCTGGAGCTAATGTGTTACACTCACACGACTTTCACCACTGTTGTATAAACAAAATATCAGGGGCTCCGAAAACATGCATATTCGCTCAAATCTCCATTTAGAATTTTTAGGTAGAATCCAATACCGCCCCTATTAAAGACAGTATCACGTGTGAAGAAAGGTTTCTGCAATAGTCGAATCTGTATTCCTGATTAACACTGATTAAAGACTGTTTTTTTCATTGTAAAATATTTTAAAAGATGTTTAACCAACTTCCTACCCATGTGAAACTTTGCTCCATGAATGGGGGTAAGAGGGCGTAAAACATGGGGTAGAAGTACGCAGGATTTGCTTAATTGTACTGCATAGTGTTCTGACTTTAATTACAATACAAGAATAGTTCAAAGGAGTACAGTTTCTCTCTCATATTAACCACAATTTATCTAAACAATACAGAAAACAAACATATTTGCATAAAGAAAACGATTGAAAGCTTCTCAAGATCTGAGCCATTCTCCACTATAGTATAGATCTCGCACTTTTGGCACTGAATACAGTCCTCTTCCAATATTTCAACACACTCCTCGCATCCTGGACAGTGACTTCTCTCACTTGGCGCTTTGGTTAGAGTTGAACCGCATTCTGCGTTCTTGTGCCTCGTATGGCTGCGTGCAGATTCTTCATGGGCTTTTAACAGGTGAACTAGCCATAGTGAACATCTGCAAGTATGAGAGTGAGGAAGTGATTACCCTCCCCTTATGTAGGACTTACAAGTCAGTGTCTAGAGTCAGACGTCTGTCAGGGAACACAGGAACCTATGTACCAGACAGAGTGAACACCTGCAAGTATGAGAGTGAGGAAGTGATTACCCTCCCCTTATGTAGGACTTACAAGTCAGTGTCAAGAGTCAGACGTCTGTCAGGGAACACAGGAACCTATGTACCAGACAGAGTGAACACCTGCAAGTATGAGAGTGAGGAAGTGATTACCCTCCCCTTATGTAGGACTTACAAGACAGTGTCTAGAGTCAGACGTCTGTCAGGGAACACAGGAACCTATGTACCAGACAGAGTGAACACCTGCAAGTATGAGAGTGAGGAAGTGATTACCCTCCCCTTATGTAGGACTTACAAGACAGTGTCTAGAGTCAGACGTCTGTCAGGGAACACAGGAGCCTATGTACCAGACAGAGTGAACACCTGCAAGTATGAGAGTGAGGAAGTGATTACCCTCCCCTTATGTAGGACTTACAAGACAGTGCCTAGAGTCAGACGTCTGTCAGGGAACACAGGAACCTATGTACCAGACAGAGTGAACACCTGCAAGTATGAGAGTGAGGAAGTGATTACCCTCCCCTTATGTAGGACTTACAAGTCAGTGTCTAGAGTCAGACGTCTGTCAGGGAACACAGGAACCTATGTACCAGACAGAGTGAACACCTGCAAGTATGAGAGTGAGGAAGTGATTACCCTCCCCTTATGTAGGACTTACAAGTCAGTGTCTAGAGTCAGACGTCTGTCAGGGAACACAGGAACCTATGTACCAGACAGAGTGAACACCTGCAAGTATGAGAGTGAGGAAGTGATTACCCCCCCCTTATGTAGGACTTACAAGACAGTGTCTAGAGTCAGACGTCTGTCAGGGAACACAGGAACCTATGTACTAGACAGAGTGAACACCTGCAAGTATGAGAGTGAGGAAGTGATTACCCTCCCCTTATGTAGGACTTACAAGACAGTGTCTAGAGTCAGACGTCTGTCAGGGAACACAGGAACCTATGCACCAGACAGAGGGAACACCTGCAAGTATGAGAGTGAGGAAGTGATTACCCTCCCCTTATGTAGGACTTACAAGACAGTGTCTAGAGTCAGACGTCTGTCAGGGAACACAGGAACCTATGCACCAGACAGAGGGAACACCTGCAAGTATGAGAGTGAGGAAGTGATTACCCTCCCCTTATGTAGGACTTACAAGTCTGTGTCTAGAGTCAGACGTCTGTCAGGGAACACAGGGACCTATGTACCAGACAGAGTGAACACCTGCAAGTATGAGAGTGAGGAAGTGATTACCCTCCCCTTATGTAGGACTTACAAGTCAGTGTCTAGAGTCAGACGTCTGTCAGGGAACACAGGAACCTATGTACCAGACAGAGGGAACACCTGCAAGTATGAGAGTGAGGAAGTGATTACCCTCCCCTTATGTAGGACTTACAAGTCAGTGTCTAGAGTCAGACGTCTGTCAGGGAACACAGGAACCTATGTACCAGACAGAGTGAACACCTGCAAGTATGAGAGTGAGGAAGTGATTACCCTCCCCTTATGTAGGACTTAAAAGTCAGTGTCTAGAGTCACACGTCTGTCAGGGAACACAGGAACCTATGTACCAGACAGAGGGAACACCTGCAAGTATGAGAGTGAGGAAGTGATTACCCTCCCCTTATGTAGGACTTACAAGTCAGTGTCTAGAGTCAGACGACTGTCAGGGAACACAGGAACCTATGTACCAGACAGAGTGAACACCTGCAAGTATGAGAGTGAGGAAGTGATTACCCTCCCCTTATGTAGGACTTACAAGACTGTCTAGAGTCAGACGTCTGTCAGGGAACACAGGAACCTATGTACCAGACAGAGTGAACACCTGCAAGTATGAGAGTGAGGAAGTGATTACCCTCCCCTTATGTAGGACTTACAAGTCAGTGTCTAGAGTCAGACGTCTGTCAGGGAACACAGGAACCTATGTACCAGACAGAGTTAACACCTGCAAGTATGAGAGTGAGGAAGTGATTACCCTCCCCTTATGTAGGACTTACAAGTCAGTGCCTAGAGTCAGACGTCTGTCAGGGAACAAAGGAACCTATGTACCAGACAGAGTGAACACCTGCAAGTATGAGAGTGAGGAAGTGATTACCCTCCCCTTATGTAGGACTTACAAGTCAGTGTCTAGAGTCAGACGTCTGTCAGGGAACAAAGGAACCTATGTACCAGACAGAGTGAACATCTGCAAGTATGAGAGTGAGGAAGTGATTCCCCTCCCCTTATGTAGGACTTACAAGTCAGTGTCTAGAGTCAGACGTCTGTCAGGGAACAAAGGAACCTATGTACCAGACAGAGTGAACACCTGCAAGTATGAGAGTGAGGAAGTGATTACCCTCCCCTTATGTAGGACTTACAAGACAGTGTCTAGAGTCAGACGTCTGTCAGGGAACACAGGAACCTATGTACCAGACAGAGTGAACATCTGCAAGTATGAGAGTGAGGAAGTGATTCCCCTCCCCTTATGTAGGACTTACAAGACAGTGTCTAGAGTCAGACGCCTGTCAGGGAACACAGGAACCTATGTACCAGACAGAGTGAACACCTGCAGTATGAGAGTGAGGAAGTGATTACCCTCCCCTTATGTAGGACTTACAAGACAGTGCCTAGAGTCAGACGTCTGTCAGGGAACACAGGAACCTATGTACCAGACAGAGTGAACACCTGCAAGTATGAGAGTGAGGAAGTGATTACCCTCCCCTTATGTAGGACTTACAAGTCAGTGTCTAGAGTCAGACGTCTGTCAGGGAACAAAGGAACCTATGTACCAGACAGAGTGAACACCTGCAAGTATGAGAGTGAGGAAGTGATTACCCTCCCCTTATGTAGGACTTACAAGACAGTGTCTAGAGTCAGACGTCTGTCAGGGAACACAGGAACCTATGTACCAGACAGAGTGAACATCTGCAAGTATGAGAGTGAGGAAGTGATTCCCCTCCCCTTATGTAGGACTTACAAGACAGTGTCTAGAGTCAGACGCCTGTCAGGGAACACAGGAACCTATGTACCAGACAGAGTGAACACCTGCAGTATGAGAGTGAGGAAGTGATTACCCTCCCCTTATGTAGGACTTACAAGACAGTGTCTAGAGTCAGACATCTGTCAGGGAACACAGGAACCTATGTACCAGACAGAGTGAACACCTGCAAGTATGAGAGTCAGGAAGTGATTACCCTCCCCTTATGGAGGGCTTACAAGACAGTGTCTAGAGTCAGACATCTGTCAGGGAACACAGGAACCTATGTACCAGACAGTGAACACCTGCAAGTATGAGAGTGAGGAAGTGATTACCCTCCCCTTATGTAGGACTTACAAGACAGTGTCTAGAGTCAGACGTCTGACAGGGAACACAGGAACCTATGTACCAGACAGAGTGAACACCTGCAAGTATGAGAGTGAGGAAGTGATTACCCTCCCCTTATGTAGGACTTACAAGACAGTGTCTAGAGTCAGACGTCTGTCAGGGAACACAGGAACCTATGTACCAGACAGAGTGAACACCTGCAAGTGTGAGAGTGAGGAAGTGATTATCCTCCCCTTATGTAGGACTTACAAGTCAGTGTCTAGAGTCAGACGTCTGTCAGGGAACACAGGAACCTATGTACCAGACAGTGAACACCTGCAAGTATGAGAGTGAGGAAGTGATTACCCTCCCCTTATGTAGGACTTACAAGACAGTGTCTAGAGTCAGACGTCTGACAGGGAACACAGGAACCTATGTAGCAGACAGAGTGAACACCTGCAAGTATGAGAGTGAGGAAGTGATTACCCTCCCCTTATGTAGGACTTACAAGACAGTGTCTAGAGTCAGACGTCTGACAGGGAACACAGGAACCTATGTACCAGACAGAGTGAACACCTGCAAGTATGAGAGTGAGGAAGTGATTACCTTCCCCTTATGTAGGACTTACAAGACAGTGTCTAGAGTCAGACGTCTGTCAGGGAACATAAGAACCTATGTACCAGACAGAGTGAACACCTGCAAGTATGAGAGTGAGGAAGTGATTACCCTCCCCTTATGTAGGACTTACAAGACAGTGTCTAGAGTCAGACGTCTGCCAGGGAACACAGGAACCTATGTACCAGACAGAGTGAACACCTGCAAGTATGAGAGTGAGGAAGTGATTACCCTCCCCTTATGTAGGACTTACAAGACAGTGTCTAGAGTCAGACGTCTATAAGGGAACACAGGAACCTATGTACCAGACAGAGTGAACACCTGCAAGTATAAGAGTGAGGAAGAGGAAGATATGAAATTGAGGCGAAATGAATGACTGAAAAGGTGACGATGGAGCAGGTAGTGGAATGAGTAGCGGGGGAAACGGAAGATAGGTGAACGGTCCAACCGCTCGGCAATATATATATGGAATATTCTGCTCTTGTAATGCGTTGAACCATTGTCTTCCCATAGCTGTACGTGGTAGAGAAAGTAAAAAAATTAATTTCATGCCCTCTTTCAGTTCAGAAAATTAGGAATAGCTTTTATGTTACATTCTGTATGGAAGCATAAACATAAAATACTACCTAGATGTTCATGTAAAATAGCGCTTTACTCCAGAGCTTAACGCACAGCATGATAACTTAAACCCATTTTTTTCAAAGCATCACATCAAAGAACGGAACGTTTCAAAGTAACGTGGTAGCTGTGTGGTTGGTATTGCTTAGTAAGTTTTCTTTATATCGCGACCGTATCCACTCATGCATTTTTTTGTTTAAACTGACACGTCAACTACAGAAATCCTCTCCATTCTCCCCCCCCCCCCCCCCCCCCACAACCGTCACCAAAGTTGTAATCCGCTTAGTTACCCCTGAGTTCCAACCCTCTCCATCCACTACACTCAAGCGGCTCCGGTGTCACAACCAGGACTTAGTCGGGTTTGATAGAGGGGGGGGGGGGGCGCCGAGGGTGACAGACATCCTGGGAAACAAACACCGCCCGCCCGCCCGCCCCACCAACTAATGGAATACCGTCGGTTTCAACAATGTCTTGTCAGAATCCACCTCTGACATGTGTAGCATAATAAGGAACAAGGTTTTATAACGACAACGGGAGTCCCAAGGGAACCTAACCTCTCCATAATTTGTACCTAGATGTTACAGAGCAAGGGACGCCTCTATCCCTGGGGAATATTTCCATCCCTTACCAGAAAATGTAATGTCTGGCACTCACTGGAGTTTCTCTACTCTTTTATAAACTATCATCTATTCCATGTACATTTTAATCGATGACTTAGATTGTGCTTGTCCAATAGCCTTGTGTTTCTTTGTTACTAGGTGAAATACCCGACGTTGTCCGTGGTTTGATGATTTATCACTACAACATTTAGACTTAGGTTGTACTTGTCCAATAGTCTTGTGTTTCTTTGTTACTAACTGAAATACCCGGCGTTGTCCGTGGTTTGATGATTTATCACTACAACATTTAGACTTAGGTTGTACTTGTCCAATAGTCTTGTGTTTCTTTGTTACTAACTGAAATACCCGGCGTTGTCCGTGGTTTGATGATTTATCACTACAACATTTAGACTTAGGTTGTACTTGTCCAATAGTCTTGTGTTTCTTTGTTACTAACTGAAATACCCGACGTTGTCCGTGGTTTGATGATTTATCACTACAACATTTAGACTTAGGTTGTACTTGTCCAGTAGTCTTGTGTTTCTTTGTTACAAACGGAAATACCCGACGTTGTCCGTGGTTTGATGATTTATCACTACAACATTTAGACTTAGGTTGTACTTGTCCAGTAGTCTTGTGTTTCTTTGTTACAAACTGAAATACCCGACGTCCGTGGTTTGATGATTTATCACTACAACATTTAGACTTAGGTTGTACTTCTCCAGTAGTCTTGTGTTTCTTTGTTACTAGGTGAAATACCCGACGTTGTCCGTGGTTTGATGATTTATCACTACAACATTTAGACTTAGGTTGTACTTGTCCAATTGTCTTGTGTTTCTTTGTTACTAGGTGAAATACCCGACGTTGTCCGTGGTTTGACGATTTATTCCCCACAGTATTTAGAATTAGACTGTATCATAATTTCTATGCCTCATTAGAAAATACGCCATAAAAATTTGTGATATTTTATGTATATATTTGTATTGTATTTTATTACATAGGGAATGTAGATGGCTTGTGCTGTACTTACGTATAGGCTTCCGGCGATTTTCGGTGGCAGTTTGGAAAGTTACAATTAATAATTGTGTAATCAGTGTGTAATTGAAATTTAGTTAATTTGATATCAGTAGATAGTAAATTAATACATTGTGTTCGTTTAAAGTACTTATGTATTACGCATATTAATTTTGTTTTGAATTTTATTGAATTTGTTGAATTTGAATCTCTGGAATATTGAGTATGGATTAAGAAATGAGGTGCCAGGATTTGTATTTGTCCTTTTACTCTCCATGGATTTCCCTTGTTCAGCTCCATGCCTTTGCTCTTCTTCCTCGTGGTTTGTACTCGTATATTTTCACTTGCGAAAGATCTGCTCTAGTAAACTTTTACCCTTCTTAAAAATCTCATTTCTGTGGCTTGTAATTTACTTTTATGTTGCTTATTCATAATCCAGGACTCGCTGTCATACATCAATACTGGTAGTGCCATTTTTTTTATAGTTTACGAGTTACATAGGCTATAGCCAGGTAGTTAAAAATATAAATTTCATTCGTCATAACAATATCTTAAATATACAGCATTTTAATCAAAATCGTTACAGCCATTTTCAAGAAAAATCAAGATTTTCGAAAAATTTTCCATGTAAAAGATAGTTTAGGTTGGGACTATTTTCTTCAAAATCCTCATGTCGCATCCTTGAAAGACATTAAACTTAAATATCAAATTTGGTTTTTAACCGACTTTTCGTTTTTGAGTTATGCTGTCCACAGACGCACCCACGGACTTTTTTCTAAGAATGTTTTCTTTTGGATTCAAGGGTTCTCAAAACACATTTCTGGCGAGATCTGGACATCTGATTTTTAGGTGGAATACAATGATTCCTCTACTTACCAGTAGAGAAAGTAAAACGATATTTTTGCACAAACGTTGGGAAGAAATCTTTATACGTAAATTGCAGTGGCGTGTGCAACATCAGCAATGGCTGCAGGTAGGAGACCTGTGTAGGTAATTGCGTTGGTGATTTACTCTCTCTCTCTTGCTCTAGCTGCCTCTTCATTAGGCAATGATGCAACCACACAGTCAGTCAGTCTCATAGAACACGCAAATATCTATCTATCATGTGCGTAGGATCTATTAAAGCAGCGTTAATGAGCGAGCACCAGTATTTGTTTGTTTGCATGATTACTCCATCAGAGTGCAGCACTATGTAGGTAGTAGCATGTGTGTACCTAGCTACCTCTAAAAGGCATCCACGCTACTTGAAAACGGATTTCAACTGTTGTTAATCATGCGAGAGGGAATTATTGCTGCTACTGCTGGAAGCTGAGATTTCCCTACTTGTCATTTAACTCAATCTGTCTGTGTGTGTGTTGTTATTCAGTAGAGAGATGCAAATAAAACTAAACGTACAAACTATATCTTCTTCGTGTTAGTTGAGATGAACATTTGTACAATTATGTTATTGCTTATTTCCTTGTAGGTACAAGGGGAATATTAGAATACAGTAGACTTTGAGCGATAGTCAAATGTTTAAAGCTTACAAATTCTTTTTGTTTGCACGGTTAACGTTTAAAGAAATGAATACCAATGATCCATTTCACAGAAGTATAAGTTCTCCAAAACTGACACAAATAACCACTAATATTTCCGAAATGGTTCAGTGAACAAACACATTTATTTGCACATAAATTGTGTTTTTAGCAAGATCTACATTTTTTGTACAGAAAGAGTTTGTTATCTCTTACGGTTTACGAGTTATGCAAAAGTTATCCAGAGTAAACAGGGCTACATAGGGTATAGGCAGAAAATTCAGGATATACATTACAACTGCCATAAAATTGTCTCAAACATATGACATTTTAATCGAAATAGAGGCATTTTCGAGTAGATCAAACTTTTCGAAACATTTTTGCACGTAGTATAGGATGGGTGAATTTTCTTCAAAATCTTCGTGTCGCATCCTTGAAAGACATTAAACTTAAATAGCAACTTTGGTTTTTAAGCGGCTTTTCATTTTTGAGGTATGCTGTTCACAGACTCACAGGTAGACAGACAGACAGACTGACAGGCAGACAGACAGATAGACAGACAGACTGACAGGCAGACAGACAGATAGACAGACAGGCAGGCAGACAGATAGATAGACAGACAGACAGGCAGGCAGACAGATAGACAGGCAGACAGATAGACAGACAGACAGACAGACACACACACGGATCCCCTTGGTACTTTAAGTTCTTTTATAAGGGTTCGCATAATATTTAATGTCATTCATTTAAAAAAGGAATAGTTAAACAGTGTTAAATATTACCTTTATAAACATGACAGGATACAACACCCAATTTCAATGCATCTCAAGCGTTTTAAGAGACGCAATTCCGAAATATGCAATATCTGCAAGGTTGAGGATAGTCAGAACACGCTAGTTTTGTGTGTTTAAAGTATCAATAGATAGAAGAAACGGATAAAACAGTCTTACGAGGATAGATATACAACCATCTTACGCGACAAAGAGTTAGCACATAATGTTAATGTAGTTAGAGGTGAAAGCTGTGATGCACACACCCCAGTTCCTCCACAACCCGAGGCCAGTCAGAGTACCAACCAACATCCCACAGTCCCACAAGGACGAATTGAAGTGGTTATTACCAATGAGGCTTCTCGCAGACGTTACCTGATTTACCACCCTGAGGCCAAACACCTCACTTATAAATGTACCTATTAATTATGTTATAATGTATAACTAAGCCAATTATTTTATATATATATATATATATATATATATATATTATTTTTTTAATTTATGGTTAAACTCTGAGTCAAAGGTGTCGTTATAAATGTCCTTGGTAACAGAAACCCTGGGCGCTGTATTGTCTAAATCTGTAGACTCGACTGACTCTACTTCCACTAGATGATGGAACTCAGTTGGGGTATAAGTAGGAACAAAGCTCATCCTGTCGACAACAACAAATGTGAATGAACTGTACACCGCCGTACGCACGTACACACGCACGCACAGCTAATCCATGCTTCATCAATGTACGGAGGTAGTTTGTGACGGACAGAATCAGTCAATACATAACAGTTGATTACCGGAAGTAACGGATACGGTGTCACTCCCGATCGAATGAATATGAATGAATGCAATGCACATGAATAATGAATGAAGACAAATTGTTAATCAGTGAAAATACGGTTTGTAAACTCGGGTTCGGCTGTAGAAATAATATCCAACAAGCAGTTTCAAATGGACGAGGAACCAGGTTAGTGTCATTTTGGGTGCAGAGTGGGCGTCCATCAAAACGAACAGGCAAATGTATGAAGCGAACATAGGGGCCAATCCACGTCAAATCGCACACCCGTAAAACACGACTTTTTCGTTGGAGATTCACATTTTTTTTTATGAATAATAGGCATCAAATAAGGAGACCCTTATTTTTTATTTCCGTATTTTTAAATTACTTGCTTAGTTATAGCTATTAGAAACTAAGCAAATTCTGCGCGCACCGTAATATGAAATTACTTGTTACCCTAAGGCCATATAGAGTTGAGAGTTGGGGTTTGGCGCACTGGAAAGGTAAAATATAACACTTTTAACAACTTTCGATCAATCATTATTACACAAAACTGTTGGACTGTTTTTATGGTATGTTTTGTAAAACCAAAGATAGAATTCAAAACGATGTGTTAAAAATCTTAAAAAAAAAAAAAAAAAAAAAAATACACACGTATTCCCTGACATTTTATCTATAAAATAAGATGTTGAAAACTATGGAGCTTGCATTAGTGCATTTGCTACAATTTTTTTTTCTGGAGGTCTGCAAGCGCACACGGACGAGTAACAAGCCAGGTGACTGCAGAGAGCATGCGAATTGCCGCGTCAGCTATGCTACTCACATAACTTCTTCCTACTAAAGCAGTACAGTCCATGCAGAAAAATGTCTCCAAAATGTACCTTCTTTCTGATACTCCTGTGGCATCCGATACGTGCTTTTGAACTTTTTAATTTTTTTGAACAAATCTTCTGATGTAAGCAGTTCTTTGCTTTTAGCTTCTTCCTTCATGTACGTCCATACATTTGAAATAATTTCTCTACTCTGACTGTGTAATGTTGTGGTCCCTAATTTAGAACGTAGAGATGGCATAATTGATTTACGCTATGATCAATGTCTCACAAATTCACTATATTCATTCTTTATCGCAAAGATCTATGTCTTCAAGTGCACGCTGCACTAAAAAAGCACCTGTGAATTAGCAAGGACTGTCTCAGATCATGCAGACATCACTACCTTCCCCCTCCCTCCCCATGTGCATGGTTTTATTCACAGAATTATACAATATGCGCTGATGAAAGAGCCAAAAGCTATGGATTCACCAACAGGACTTCCAGTCAAGGTCAGGGGCCAAGAACGATGGGTCCAGCTGTGCTTTAAAATTACACTCCTTCATTCCTTTGTCAAAAACTGAAGCTTTAGTGAAACAATTTTCTTTCAAAGAAGGAGGTAAAGTTCTGTGTTGTATGGAAACATTTGTTTAAGATGCACCTTTAAGAACATTTTGAAGATACTAATAGTGTACATATAATAGTGTCAGCTAGCAGTGTTGTACTGTTGTAACATTCATGGAACCTCAAGCAGTGGACAGTTGCCGTAATGGAAGGTGGCAATTGTGTGAGGTTACGGTAGCCGTCACCGCTGCCACGCGAGTCCGCTGCACTGATTTGTAAGTTAATTACAACTGAACTATTACAGACTCCACTATGATTTTTTGTGAGGACATTGAATAAACTTCATTGTATTTTTAGTTTTTTTTTCTTCTTTTTTCCCCCAGATTTTTAAATGGTCGAGTTTGTTATTATCTATCTTTAAACCTTTAATCGTATAAAATGTAATATTAATAATAATTAATAAAATTTTCTAATAAATACCTCACGAAATACTGCAATTTATCTTTAATTTGAGCCAAAGATCAAGTAATTTGCTTCATTACAATCGGAGGTGTGATTGATCGAAGAGTGAGGAGCGCACGATTTTTGGGACATTTCAAAAATTAATATCTGCCAAAATAACTTTTTGTTTATAAAACGAAGAAACACAGGTCAAACATATTTTGTTCCAAAACACACACAAAAAAAAAAAAAATCAAGAAAATCTGAGAGATCAAGGTCATTTTTTGCAATATTTTGTGCGATTTGACGTGGAATGACTCATATGTCTTTAAAGCCCTTTGTACAGTTTCTTATCGTCCAATGAACAGTGGACAGTTCCTCGCTCTTATACACCCTATTGTTGCAAACGCTTATCCCCCCCCCCCTCTCTCTCTCTCTCCACTACATTTTAATTGATATATTTTCGGAAATTGTTTTCTTGCTAATTTTCTTGTATGTACAAAGGTAATATGGGACTGCAGTAGGCTGTAAATTACACTAAAATCCTTCAGGAGTTGATTGCTTTGCTGTGCTTTTGAAACTCCGTTCTCTTTGCAAGGCACAGATAAAAAATAATAACATATTGCTATTTTAGTAAAGTATAAGTGTTGGTAGATAAAGGGTATCTCGGAAATACTTTAATCAAAGGAAAAAAAAGTATTTCACATACATTTTGAGTTTTAGCCAGATCCACACTTTTTTAATTAGTAATTTTTCTGTCTCTTACAGTTTACCATTTATGCAAAAATCATCCACAATGAAGTGGTCTTATCAGGGAAATTACAGAAAATTTAAACTATGACTTAGAAACTGTCATTGTGTTTGAACACGTCACAAACCAGAGCTAATTGACCCTCCGACTGAAGGAAGGGAGTCGGCAATAGTCGCTAATTAAGGGAACTAAACCCCCAGCGCAACAGCCCAAGGCTTGCTGCCCAGCCGCTGCGTCCCCCACCTCTGCCCACTACAGGCGTCATTGGTGGGACGTGGTTGGCGTCCCGAGCCCTTCCGGTCAGTTATACGGCCTTCTCGACTTGGGGCCGCTACTTCTCCATCAAGAAGCTCCTCAATTGGTACCCCCGGGACCTAACGAGGCTGAGTGCACCCCGTGCTGAACCTCCCAGAGGGGATAAAATCCCCATGCTGGTACTGGGGATCGAACCCGCGCCTCCGCACCATACCTTAAAGAATAGTTTTAATCCCCTGAGTACGAAGAAGTGATGCACCTCTATATTTTAAATGGGCATGCCCACACCTTGCTGTTTTGTTACTTTCTCATATTCAGAATGTATCTTCTCCCATGAAAATCTAGCCTAGATATCTAAAATTGATTTTGCAATATAGTTCAAAATATTCGTAATGAAATGTCCGTTTGGAATATTGATATTGCTTGTGATTAAAAAAAAAAAAAAAAAAAAAAAAAAAAAATAATACAATAATTTGCTGTGTTTATGACATTTTTACACTTTGCAGTATTAAACAATTTTTTTAAGGAAAACTACTATGTCAAAATGTCCTTCCTTTAATTTGTTACAACGATAATAAGAGGTACATTTTAAAAGAAATCAACCCTGTTGTTCAACAGGTGTTCGAGGAGATAGAGTTTTACTATACGGAAACAATTATATAAATTAATTAATATATCAGGAATATGATTGCACATTGAAGTGGAATTTTGTACACCCATTTCTTTTGTTGCTAGTAATTACTGTGCAAAAAATTAATTTATTTAACAGGTGGACTCATGACTAAACAATTCAATGGTACAGACGAGATTTGAACCACGGAGCTTCCGCTTATCCACACACGGCTTGCGTGTTTAGGGACACCAACAGTAAGTTTTTGTTATAAATAAATAATAATAATTACCATGTAAATGTTACTTAAAACCCGGGACATGAAGTAAGTCGCCCTTGGGGTATTTATCTCTGATGTGAGATTCCCTGGTGGTCTAACCGGGAAAAGAACGAATCGGCTGAGGAATATGTCATACTGGCAAGTTGGCCATGGTAGCTTAGTGGCTAGAGCAGCCGCTCAATGAGTGGAAGATCCGCGGTTCAAATCCCGGCTATGGCATTGAATTTTTCAGTTCTAATTCCACCACTCAAACATTACCCACACACGGCTTGAGTGTTTGAAAACACCAACAGTAAGTTTGTTGGCATAAATAAATAATAATCGACTTTCGTCACTTCGGTAAGTAAGAGTCTCCAAACAGACATGGTTGGACATCGTCTCAGAAATACTGTCACATTAGGAAGGTTGGCCGCGGGGCTCGAACCCGCTACCTACCGGATGCAAGTCATACCCGTTACTTCAGCGCCCACTTGCACTAACTAATAGGTAAAGAAGTGCACGCACGCACGGACGCACGCACGGACGCACGCACGGACGCAAGCACGGACGCACGCACGGACGCACGCACGGACGCACGCACGCACGCACGCAAGAGAACGGGGTCAGTCAGTGTACACAAACCTTATGCTACTGAAAATCAATGGTAGTTAGCAATTCCGTTCGCTGCTACGGCGGCGTCGGCACCGAATTGTTAAGCACGCAAGCGAAGCTTGATTAAATTTTTCGGATTAAAACGACAGCTTGCTTGTTCATCATTTTATCTCAACTTCCATGTGAATACACAAAACATTTCAAGAGCCTCCCTCGTATAGCAGTTTACATATGTATTTCTATACTTCGTTAAATATTTAAATACCAACAGGAAATTTGCATAAAGTTATGGCAGACTGTCAGAAACTGGCTTTATCGGTAGGTACATGTAATGTATACTGACAGACAGACAGTCTGACAGTGAGATATACTGATGATTATCTCTAACGGCATGTCACCGGGTGGGATGGCTCTATAGGTAGCGTGTGTGACCTGGAGGTCGTGGTTCGACTCCCAAACCATGGAGTCCTAATCCTAGAAAAGATAATTGCAACCTTTAAATACATTCCCTTTCTCTGCACTTCACTTTTTATCCTGGGTTTAAGCTAGAAAATAAAATGAGCAAATAAAAATTTACATTTATGCAAAATTCTGCTAGCAGAAAAATTTTATAAATTACACTATTAATGGGCGGGGGAGTTTGAAGTTAAATATATATACAGCGTGGAAGGGAAGTCATTACATTCCTTCTAATATGTCCTTCATAGAAGCATTACAAACAAAACGGTCTAATGGCATTTTCTTCTATGATCAGCCGATTTCGAAAAAAATTGGATGCCTGATTCCACAAGAACGTGCGAAGATAACAGTTTTTTTATTTGTAAGATGCATGGAGTAACTTATTTCTGACATGGAACATCACACAGGGTTTCGAAATAATTAATCACTTAAAATATGTGAAGAAATACTTCGAGCAGCTCTTTCAGACTTGAAGTAACTCGACAATGTTGGTCAGGGAATTGACCTGGTTTCTGGATTCTGCAGTTTTATGATCACCAAAACCTGGAAACCAGATTCAGAATAATCTAATTATAAAGTCCCTTAAGGCTTATGACATAAATCGTTTTCGATGGTCTGGATTTTGTAACAGAACATGCATATTGACATCTGCCGCATTGGATTAGCATGAAGTAGTGTGTTATTATGAATTCATTCATTCTCCACACGTATACTGTCACGCGCTATTTTGTGCCATTCCTTCGCTGTGTATTCGACAGATAAATATACTGATATGATTTTGATATACGGAGAAGCAAAAGCCAATGCACAAGCAATTTAGCATGAATACTGGGAGAGATATCCTAATAGACAGCAATACTATAAAGTAGAAAGAAAAGAACTACAAATTAAAATAACAACAGCTTTTAACAATCGTTCAGACAATGTTATTTATGTATATTATATTGTAAGAAAAACTAGCACACGCAGGAAGGTCGAACTACATTATGAACATTTGCAGACGTGTAAACGTGGGCAATTACGAGAATATTAAACGGCGATGATCCAACGTCTATATAAATACCCACTAATTTCATCGAGTGTATAACCAAAGACATCCATGTTAAATACTTCTGTACAACCTAGAATAAGAGTCGATGTTTTTATCTTAGAATATAAATGAGAATTGCATAAAACTGAGAAATAAGGGGCAGTTGACTCACCTGGCACACACACGAGCGCACACTCTCTCTCTCTCTCTCTCTCTCTCTCTCTCTCTCTCTCACACACACACACACACACACACACACACACACACACTTACTCATCCAGAGTAATTACGTGAGTTAGCACTCTCATATTAAGGTTAAGGGATGGTAATATAGGCGGAATTCGTTACAACTTATCGCAGTGAATTAAGTAAGTTAATGACGTATTAAGCAGAATGCCACTCAGCTGTAGACTACATCAACGTGAAGTAAGCTTTGCACCCAGCAGCGTTGCCATTGTTTTCAGTAAGAGGTAGATGTTTCAGAGGTCGCGGCAGTGAGGCAGATTTAGTTTTGTTCCCAACATATCGCCGCACACAAACATTTGATCCTTCGTTATTAAGTGTCCGTCATTTCCAATCTAACACTCATTTTTCTCTGCTTTGCACACTGACACAGCTAGCGGCTTCATCTTTGGTTGCGCATGCGTGTATGTATGTACCTACTGATTAATGAGCACATAACCTATAATCGATACCTACTCCCCGTGTTATTGACTTTTTCATAAATTGAATTTGTGGAGGGAGATAGAGAGAAGCGATTTTAATTTACAAACTTCAACTTGCAGATGGCTTCGACACTTGAGCCGTTAAAAGGCACAGCTACAAGGTGCATGTGACAAATATGTACGTGACGTCATATTAGGTTTTACATCCCATCTGATTCCTAGATTAATATAGGAATACAATAGATTATAAGGGATCCTCGAACTGAAATTTGAGTTTTCTATATTTTGTGGTTATGAAATCTTATATATTTAAACGAGCAATTCTTGTATATAAATATATTCCGCGCAACTTGGAAACGGCTCCAACGATTTCGATCAAATTTTGTATTCAGATAGAGTTCTGCTCTTTAAGCTCATCTATGTAGGCGTAATTCCCGAAAAAACGCGATTTTGCACAAAAAATAACATTTTTTATTCCCGCTTTTACAGAGCAATTCTTGTATATACATTTCCGGTATTTCAGAAATAGCTCTAAAGGTTTGGTTAAATTTTTGTGTACATGCATATTACATTCACAGTGTTTTCTCTACTCACTTTTAGGTAACACATTTATATCTCTTTCTCTACTCACTCCTCTATAAAGAATTTTCCATAAAAAACGCGATTTTAACCAAAAACGTTTTTATCTCCGCTTTTATAGTAATTCATACCATGTTCTGTGTGTTTGAAATAGAAATGCTGTTCACACTGTTTTCTCTTCTCACTTTTAAGTAACACAATTCACAGTGGTTTCTCTACTCACTCTTGTACAAAGAAATCATACAACTTTCTGTATGTTTGAAGTACAGAAGCTGCATATTACATTCACAGTGGTTTCTTACTTACTTTTAGTTAACACATTCACATCGCTTTCTCTACTCAATCTTCTATAAACAATTTTCCATAAGAAACGTGATTTTACACACACAAAAAAAAAAAAAACATTTTTATCCCCAGTTTTAAAATAATTCATACAATTTTGTGTATGTTTGAAATAGAAATGCTTCATATTATATCCATACTGTTTTCTCTTCTCACTTTTAGGTAACACATTCACATCTTTCAAATCTCTTTCTCTACTCACTCGTCTATAAACAATAATGGAAAATAGCTCAATAATGGAAAATAGCTCAATAATGGAAAAAAATGCTCGACGAAAACCTCTAACTAGGTGGATATGTGGGGTAGGTTTGCGTTCAGCAGTAGAATTAATGATGGTGTTTATGAAATATTTATATGAATTTCTATATCTCTTGTATCTCGGAAATGACTTTTAACAATTGTGACCAAAAATTTTATATCCTTAACATTCAGGTTTATCTAAATAAGTATCTTCCATAAAAAACAAGATTTCTCAAAAACAGAGGCGATAATCGCCCAGGTAGTCACTACTTAAGTGTGTATATGTTATAAACTACCTCACGAAGTTTCAGAACAATATGTTTCATATTTTTGAGAGAATTAATTATTCAATTTCTTCCCAACAGGAAAATATTTTAATGTTCAAAATATTACATGCACATCAAAAGCTAAAATATCAGAATAGTTTTATTATTTTAAAAACTATAATTGCCCAAAAACACCAAAACATACCAGTAAAGTAAAAATTATACTGTATGGGCGATATCATATCGTTGTATCGTTTCTTTGTTGACAATAGTTCTAATGGACATATTTGCCACATTGATCACGAGGAATCTGTAGTTAGCGCATGGCCGAGGGGTATCTTCCACCCGGTATACAGTTTTAAAACAAACCCTGAGTTGGTCTAAGCTACAAACTCGAGAGATTGGATTTAATTTGCGGCAAGTGAGTGAATGAGTCAGGCTTCTTCCGGAGAAGCAAGCTCCAGCTTGCATTTCATTTTGGATACTTTCCAGGCAGAAGAATTCTTAATCCTGAGATCCCCGACCCATCTGTGAAAATTCCCTTTTTTCGAGCCATCCATTATTCAATTTCTATCTTCTAACGGAATGGTTTGTGGTTGTGGGGAGTGGTTCATTTCTTCTTGGCTGTAATCCATACGTAAAATTATCTCGGCAATCTGTTGGTGACAAGCATCGCATCGCATAGCACGTGCTTGATATCACACCAGTTTATACAGATGGCAAGAAATGTTTGCTTCATTTGCCTTGGTACGTACGCCAGCATAGTCTGAGATGTCCAACCTCGTCTCTTTGGAGAACCTTACGCAATGAGTGGCTATACCTCTCAGTCGGAGGGATACACAGTCAGAATCCAGTGACGGACAAAAACAGGTGATTCCACCGCAGTTTTCTGTTCAGTTTTTCTCTTATTCCTGCATTTTCTTCGTCTTAGTTGAGATAAACATTCACAGAAATTATCTCGTTTATCTTTTAGGTACATGGAAAATACTAAAATACAGTAGGCTTTGAGCGATAGTTAGTCAAATCTTCTGAAGCTTACAAATTCACTTCTGTCTGTACGATTAACATAAAAATTGAATGACGATGTTCCATTTGACAAAACCATGAGTACTCCAAAAGTCACAGAAATAACAAGGCATATCTCCGAAATGGCCCACTCTACAAAAAGCTATTTATATATAAATGCTGTATTTTACCAAGGTCTACATTTTTTCTACAGTAAGATTTCGTCTATCTCGTAAGACTTCATGATCTATGGCCAAAAAATTCAAAATATACATTTCATTTGTCATTAAAATATCTCTAACATATGCCATTTCAATCAAACTCTTTAGAGCCATTTTCAGGAAAAATCAAAATTTTCGAAATATTTCCATGCAAAGGGTACTTTAGAGTAGAGACATTTTCTTTAAAATGTGCGTGTCGGTTTGGTTTTTAAACGAGTTGTGCTGCCCATTCACTGACAGACACATTCAGGGACCTTTTTCTAAAAACGTCAGTCAAGAAAGACACTGAAGGGACTGTGCCAAGGTTACCGCAAGTAACATTGACTGCAACAGGCTATAGACTGTGTTAATGTCAGTCAAGACTGTATTTGTGACACAACTTTACAAGACAATATTGGAGCAGAAATGTAACCGAACTGAATAAAAGAGAGTTGGTTAATTTCTCAACAACAACGAACACTCGGAAAATGATTTTTACAGACCAATGGTGAATTACAGGAATACAATTATTGTGAAATGATATTCAGGGTACGGCGCAGAGCAATGCTCGAACCTCGAGTGACAGACAGACATTGGGTATTGACGTCAAGGGCAGGTAATGGCCGCCGCACAGACATTATTTGTTGCCTACCAGAAACATTCTGACAGACTAATTAACTCATACTATACCCCTTATAATGGAAAACGTAATTCTGTGTTTTGATTCATCACTTTCACCTTTCAAATATCCCTACGTCTGTTATTTAAAAATGCGCCGAGTGGAAAAAATGCTACGAAAACATAATTAAGTAATGCAATTAAGCAAAAAATGTCACTATTCAGTCAACAAAAAATCGTGCTTTCGTAATCTGAGTATTCCCCGTACACGTCATCCAGTGCGAACCAAACATGACAGCAGCGCCATCCATAGAAAAAAACATCACATGACTTTCTCTACTCTTGTATCTACTGAGCATTCTAGCAAACTCTTATTCCTATATCTTCTTTGTGTTAGTTTAGGAGACAGAGTAGATTTGACAGAATCATCTATGCGATCGGACAGAACAGCTGTGGGTTGCAAATTGTAGACTGTATCAACGACCAAATAGAACTATAGTTTTCTGCTTCGGTTTTAGAAGATACATAAAATGACAAAAGAGAAAAGTGACTGACACTGTAACTTGTCTCTCTGCTGTCAGAAGTGGGATTTTTCAAATGTTCCTTTGTCAAAATATCTAGATTGATTGAAAAATACAGCTTAACTTAATGAGACATAAATAACCGGAAAAAGAGATTATATTAAAGTTATGCCCGTTATTCTGTCCGTTATAATTTAGTATTATTTGGCATTTCGCTTTAAGCAATTTTACATCTTGACATCGGACACAGACGAGCCATTTAAACGTCACCAGCGTATCAGCTAGTGACGAGACCTATTTCAATGTTCATTCAATAAAGTAGAGTTTATTACATTTCACATAATGTGAGATTACAATGGATATTTTCCGTCCGTATTATTGCGGTCATGTAATAAATACTGTCACCGCGCCCGCCGCATCTAATTGCCGACAACAGCAGTATCACCCATCGCATTATTGTCGGCACTACCGCAAAGGAGCCAAAGGAAAGAGACAGAGCATGGCCGCATTGTTGGGGCGCTTGCCGAAAGAGAGAAAAGGATAGAGACTTCGAGAATCTTCTCTGCTTTGTATCTCACCGCAATAACTGAACGTTCCTGAAGCTTCCAGAATAGTGCCTGGGAGATATAAATAGCGGTAAAGTGTGAGAAGAGGCAGTCAGACGTATGTGAAGGCTGAGTAGTCGTGCCGACGGAGAAGGAACAGTTCTTTGTGTTACGAATTCGGAGTCGTGCTGTTGGAGAATCGGAAAAGACTTTCTTGTTGTTGCAACGAGTGTACAAGTTACTGTTTACGGAAATAAAAGTGTTTCTTTATCTCGACTACATCTGTCTACTTTACTTCTCAACACAACCAAAAAGTCACAATATTAACCCCCGTATTACCTAGGAGTGTACTTTATGTCCACGTTCTGTAATTTTTAAAATTCGGTCTTAATTTTTACTTTCTCTAATACGTATAGTAAGTACAGGAGATATTATATTCCACCCAAAAAAATCCATGTCGAGAGTTCACGGAAAATATGTTTTGAGGCCCCCTGAATCCTAAAAAAGAATTTTTAGAAAAAGGCTCGTGTGTGTTTGTAGGTGGGTGGGTGGTTAAAACCCAATGTTTGTGTTTAAGGATGCAAATCACATTTTTTGAAGAAAATTGCTCCACCCTAAACAACCCTTTACATGGAAAACTATATGATATGTGAATTATATGATAATTAACCATCCAATTATGTTTTGAATGGGTTTTAAACAACATAATCATTTTAAGCGCACTTGAAATATTGAAAAGCAGTATAAATCTGAAAATGTGTAGCTTAAATGCCACATAAGGGCTTGCTTGCTTCGTTCAAAGTTGAGAAACTGTGTTTCGGATTTATTTGCTGTCATTAAAGATGAAGGTTTTCTCTGCAGCAGTACACCCCCTTTTGGAAACAGAGCGCATTGACATGTGCAGCGGGACTTTGTCTACTAGTTACAAAATATAACTAGCATTCGTGAAAGAAGAAAACCACTCAGAGTATCTAAATGTACTCTGAGTTAGGAATATCCAGATGTAGTGTTTCTGAAGACCAAGTTTCAGCTCTTCTAATACAGAAAAATCATAACTTAAATTATAATATTATAAGAAACGGCCAATTTGACAAATTCCACCCCTGACACCAGAGTGACAGAATAGGATATCCAGTCCAGCAACTGTCCAGTCCACAAAATAGCAAGGAAACAAAAAGAGAAGCAAAGAAAGAGAAAGAGAGAAGGAAAGAAAGAGAGAAAGAGAGAGAAATAAATAAAGAGAGAAAGAGTGCAAGAGAGAAAGAGAGAAAGACGGGTACCTGTCGTGTAACACAGTCAATACCAATATGTTGTAATGTTTCTGTGATGTCCTCCTAACTGATTGATGAACTAAGTTCACGTGCTTTACTTACGTATTGTGAGTAACAAAGTTTAACTGCCGTATTGGGCCTAGGTACGACATCCTCCCCTAATTAGTTCACACTCAGGCCACTAGGAGGCAGTCGTGGCGGTTAGGACTCTCTACCAACATACATACAAGCAAAAACACTAATATCATCAACATTCAACACTGCAGCAGAAAAAGACACACATTCACATGACTTTCCATACTCACTCTTCTTAAAAATGTTTATTCTTTTATCTACTTAATGTGAAGGCGACAAATAGTTGAAAACTGACCGAAATCCTTGAACAATTTATATTTTTGTTTCTTGTATCTATAATTATCTTTGAGCTCTGTAGTTTCATTTTCTGTATTTTCTCTCGTTCAATGAGTTCAATTCTTATAAATGTCCCTGCGCATGTTCACAAGCAGCCCACGTCCAAGAGGTCGCGAGTTCGAATCTCGGTTAGGGTAAGTTGTGCGGATAAGGTGTTTTCCCGAGGTTTTTCCATATCGTGAGAAGACAAATGTCGGGTAAGTTAAAGCTCGGACTCATATGAGCATCATTTCACCGTCCGATATGATATTACCTTGGAGGATGTTGATTAAACATCTGATGTGTTGCACTCACATGAATTTCTCTTCTGTTGTACTAACCATTGCTACAAAGTCTTATTACTATATCTTGCGGTGTATAAAATTACGTGACAAAAAGTGAAAACAAAGTATAGAAAACCTTATGTGCATTACACCATCATCACACCTGAGGACAGAAGCGAAGTTCAATATTCACTTTCACACTGTTGTTGTTCATGCTTCAATTACACGCTATATTTAATAATCCACTTCTTTAATTCCTGATTATATTAACTAAGATATATCGTCCTGCTTTTATGTTAGTTTAGGACTAAGATGTACGTAATGATTGCACAAAATTATAAATTTTTCTTTTGGAGTGCATGGGGACCCCATGTGCAGTAATAGCTGGAAAAAAATTATATACATTCCAGGTTTAAAAATAGGAAATTCTATAAAACATAACCTAAGGTATATTCATTTTGATTAGTGTAGTTCGACACATTCAGTTCTGCTAACTAAGAAAAACAAAACCTCTGAAATTATTATATGTAATTCGTCTACTCTTGTTATAACACTAAAGCAATTTATTTGTAACATACATCCAGCAAAACTTAGCGCATTTTTTAAAAGAAAATACGCTAAATATGTTTATTGTTATCGTGACTGTTATAAATGTTGGTGACATTGTCTGCACACATTATTGCATCTGGAAAACATTTCGTCCACTTAACTGTATATAGTTGGTAACTTTCTATTTATTAGAGAGAGACAAAGAGAGGGGTATATATGTATGTATATGCCATAGCTCCCCAATGCAAACAAAGGCCTCACTTAGCCCAACAATCATTTGTTGAATATAATTACCTATATATTGTCCGAACTATGCGACCGACCGACCGACCGACCGGCACAGCACGTTAATGAAATAAATAATAGCTTTGTACCTAGTAGAGTAATTACTCCTAGGGGAGTAATCTACAGTCACTTGTTGGACATTAGGTGAATAAGGGGATTAAAACACCTGTACTGCCCCACCTCTAACATAGGTTAATACCATTTCACTCAACAATACGAGATTACGTAAACTGAAACGTAAATAAGGTAGATAGATATCACGTGGTCAACATAGGCGAATTATTGTTTATAAAACAACAATGATAATTATTAATAACAACAACAATAATAATAACAATAATAATAATAATAATAATAATAATAATAATAATAATAATAATAATAATAATAATAATAATAATAATAATAATAATAATAATAATAATAATAATAATAATAATAATAATAATAATAATAATAATAATAATAATAATAATAATAATAATAATAATAATAATAATAATAATAATAATAATAATAATAATAATAATAATAATAATAATAATCGTTAATCCCTGCTGTCATATTTTTATATCTATGTTTCAGTTTCACATAGGTAGGTATGTTCCTTGCAGACGATTTTTCACACCTCCTGTATTGTTGTCTGTAATACTAGCAGATCCTTTTTCGTACTACAATGTTCCATGCAAATAGAAGATCGTCCCTTTTTGAAAGCTTTAAAATATACGTAATTTTCTAATGTAATTCTTCTTGTGACATTTATTTTATTCTATGCAGAGCTCAGGGTAGCTCTGGATTGAGCAATTAAATAAATTGAAAATGCGACTGTAAAATTAATATATTTTATTTATTGTTTACTGTGAAAGATTTTAAGGTACATTTTCAATATGTAAATTTAGACGGTGTTAATTTTTTTATGATTTTGAAAATGCACACAGAAAGCTTTAGGCATACCTATCGTCATATTTTCGATCATAGGTAGCACCATATTTCTACATTTTTAGGTCATAAATATCTGGGCCCTGTTTTAACACTGTGATTGTCATATTCAAATATGTTCCACATTTCTTAACACTTGGTCACACTGGTTGTCTTAGTTACTGAGTAGATGTCGCGGTTCCTTGTCGACATGGTACTGCCAGCGTTCCTCTCGCCGCGCCGTAGCCGAGTGGTTAGACCATTCGCTTCTCACCACAGCGGCCCGGGTTCGATCCCAGGAAACAGCATGCGGGATTCGTGCTGGGCGAAGCGGCGCTGGGGAGGGTTTCCTACGAGTTCTCCGGTTTCCCCCGCCATCTCATTCCACCGGTGCTCCACTTCATTCCATGTCCCATCAGTGTCACCGTATGTAGTAAAAGCGGGCGTTAAACACTACACAAAAAGGGATCTTCTTTATTTCGTCCACCCGTTTGATACTCTTGTTACCTGGTGTCGAGATGAAGAACTACTTGTTAACCTGGAGGGACCCACCCCTATGGTGGCCCCTTGTGGCCTGCGAGCCTCTAGTTGTGTGCCACCATGTCATGCCTTGGGCCCAGGTCTAGCGAGTAAAGTACGAATCAGTGTCTCAAGGTTAGAACCTGCTCCTTTTGAGATATACCTCTCTCTTACCTACAGGCCCGGGAAACTCACGAAAAAACTCAGAGCGATGACCCTACGGGAGTCGAAACCGGCACCTCAGAATGCCGACCTCTCGCACCACCGTGGTTAAACATAGCAGAGTGTTTGTTAGATTCCCTAAAGTAGGACGGGCGTAGATCATTAATAATATTTAGTCGTTTTCATGAAAAGCTTACTCATTTTCGTGATGCATTACGTTCAGTTATCTTACAGCATAACCACAGGCTCAGGCACAGGCACAGGCACAGGTAGCGAGCGAGTGGTGCTGAAACAAAAAGAGAAAACAAACATTAAAAATCCCCTCCCTCCCTCCTCCCTCTCTCCGTACCTCCCTCACTTCCTACTGTTACACAAATGGAGCTTGCTATAATCCCAGCTTGTGCATATTAAACCAGGTTACTCGTCGTCCCAAATCATGAAATATTAACTTGAAAGAAAGTTTAGTGTTATTAGCTTAATGCAGCTTTATGGGTCATTAAGAGTAATAATTTTGGTGCTCTCTGCTGCCAAGGCAAAGAAGGTCAGTAAAAAGTTACGAGTGAGTCAGTCGCTGTGCAACATTTCAATAAAACTTTGCCACGAGTTCCTATTCGCAAAAAGAACCCTTTATTACCAACTTAGTTACACTCGGAAGTCAGGAAATGGCGATGAAAGTGAAAGCTCCGGTTCAAACCGTGTGAGGGGGTTGGGGTGCAAAACAGTTTCATTCTTAACAACACCTTCAGTTTTCACGTTAAATTCTAACGAACACAGAATAATTGAGTACTTATTGGAACATGTAAGTATTTACTTGACACTGCTCCAAAGAAAATGGAAAAGTAAACTATTGGATTTCATCGAAAATAACATCTTATGAGCCCTTCTAGGAGAAATATCCATAAGAGGAGGCTACGTCGGGCGTAGGGGAAAATGAACTCTTTCTCAGTGAAAGTTGAAAGTGCTAAGCCGGTGTCCCACGGTTCAAGTATTTTGACGAAACTCTTTGTATGCAATGAAATTGCACCCAAAAAAAAAAAAAAAAAAAAAAAAAAAAAAAAAAAAAAAAAAAAAAAACACTATCTGTCTCTCCCCCTATGATTCATTTTGGTCCAAAACAAATAACACAAATATTGATTTAGCGATTAGTATAGGTTTGTGATATATTTCCACGAGTCTGTCTCAGTAGGAAGAAAATATGTATTAGAAGTAATAGACGATGTAATAGTTACAGAGAAGAGTACAGGGCACGGGTCGAAGTATATTGGGTCTATATTGAGGTTAGAGGACCCGGAAAACTATCACAATTTTCTACGAACTGGTGAAGAGTTCTTTCTTAACATTTTACATCGTATAGAAGGCAAAATTACACATCAGGACACAAATATGAGACAAACGGAAATAGATAAGGAACAATTGTAATGATTTTAATCTTACTATGGATCGACAGGAGATTTGAACCCATTTCACAACAAAATTTAAACAAACTGTTAACTGGATTTCTTATTATTCATGAAACATAACTATGTGATAACCATCTCAGTAATACATGTCAATACTTACGAAAACTCGTTAATGAATCTTCCAAAAAAATCTGATGTGTTGCACTCACATGACTTTCTCTACTCTTGTACTAACCATTCTTACAAACTCTTATTCCTATATCTTCTTCGTGTTAGTTGAGACAAACATTTGTACAAATTATCTTATTGTTCATTTCCTTGTAGATACAAGGGGAATATTAGAATACAGTAGACTTTGAGCGACAGTCAAACTTTTAAAGGTTTGAGATCCCGTTCTGTTTGCACACTTAACATATAAAAAATGAACAACGATATTCCATTTCACGAAAGTTTTAAGTTTTCCGAAACTGACACACATAACAAGGAATATCTCCGAAATGGTTCACTCTGCAATAAAATTTATTCAGACAAATTGTGTGTTTTAGCGAAACCTACTTTTTTGTGCAGTAATATTTTGTGTATCAGTTATGCAAAAGTAATTCAGAATAAACAGCTGTTCATGGGCTATAGCCAGAAAATTCAAGATATACATTTCATTTGTTATCAAAATATCTCAAACATATGGCATTTTAATCAAAATCTTTTGAGCCATTTTCAAGAAAATCATAATTTTCGAAAAATTGTCCATGCAAAGGTTATTTTAGGCTGGAGGAATTTTCTTCAGAATCTTGGTGTGACATTCTGGCTCAGTGGATATTTGTCGTAGCTCTGAGAGAAAGAAATACTAAACCTTGCAGGCCTGGCCAAGAACAATTGAGCCATTTACATACTCACAAAGATAAAAAGCTGATATATTCACTTGAGCCTCTCATGCGTAAACACGCACGCAGGGATAAAGTTTGGCGGGCTTTTCTGCTTTTTAGCTGAGCGCAAAGGATTATAGCCTTGGGCCAAATTCTCAAAGCTCATAACACCTACCTATATCTCTCAAAGAGGGAGAATATATTTTAAAATCATGGATTGTGCGAAAACAAAACTTTTTTTGCACCTGTTGAACTTCCTTGTAGCGAGGAGGAATAACAAAACACGCGCTCTGGCGCGTAGCTACAATGCCTCCAGCCATACACACAGCACTTTTCCTTTCTGCCGCATAAAACGAACCGCGTACGTATTATTAGTTACTTTTTGTTATCACTGTTTGTACAAACGAGTAACGAGTACAAAATGCGATTTACCGCACTCTACATTTGTCACGACATGCAAGCTATTTATATTAAAAGAAACAAAACAAAAATCTGATGTGTTGCACTCACATGACTTTCTCTACTCTTGTACTAACCATTCTTACAAACTCTTATTCCTTTATCTTCTTCGTGTTAGTTGAAATAAACATTTGTACAAATTATCTTATTGCTTATTTCCTTGTAGGTACAAGGGGAATATTAGAATACAGTAGACTTTGAGCGATAGTCAAATATTTTAAAGCTTTCAAATTCAGTTCTCTTAGCAAGATTAAGAGACGATGTTAACTTGATAGAAGTATATGATTAACTCTACAAAAATTTTACTAAGAGAAATATTGTGTTTTAGCGAGGTCTACATATTTTGTATAGTAAGATTTGGTCTATCCCTAACGGTTTTCCAGTTATGCAGAAGTCATCCAGAGTAAATAGGACTACATAGGCTATAGCCAGAAAATTGAAAACGTACATTTCATTTGTCTTAAACATATCCCAAACATATGGCATTTTAATCAAAATCGTTAGATTCATTTTCAAGAAATTCAAAATGTTCGAGCTATTTTCCATGCAAATGGTAGTTTAGGCTGCAGCAATTTTTTCTTCCAGATCTTTGGATATTAACCTTAAATACCAACTTTGATTTATGCTGTCCACAGACTAAGATACACACACGCGGAAGTTTTTATAAAAATGCTGTTTTTTTTATTCAGGGGACCTCAAAACACATTTCCGGTGGAAATTCGACATGCATTTTTTGGTGGAATTCAATACTTGCTCTACTTACTATATATATATATATATATATATATATATATATTAGGGAAAGTAAAATGTTTCTGTTTTAGGTGTTGGTGTTAAGTCGGAGTACACAGTTATAAATTTATTAAAATCATCAAGCAGATAAACTGTAGACCTGCTGCAAGTGTTAACACAACTATGAATGACAAACTGACAGATTGTAATAAATTTGTGTGTAATTAGACACACTCAGTGAGGTTAATTTGACCCGCTGTATGGTTAGTTGTGCTACGCCACTGACGTAACTCGAGTTCGCACAGAAGAACGAGCCGTAGACTTTCTCATGAGTCACACATTCACTTTAGGACTGGCTCGTGTGAGTACAATGTTGTCCCGGCCATTTCGTCCGTGATTATCCACTTCACACTTCACTATAGCAAACTTGAGTCGACTTGTGTCAGTGCTGGCGCTCGCCGAATGTCGTATGGAAACATCTTAAACACGTAGGTATTGTCTGATATGGTGAGCTGTGCCCTGCTGATAAGATAAGGCGGAGCGACTTTTCTTGGCTCTGTCGAATATCTTCCTCCTTGTTTCTATACGCAGCATCTTGAGACTGTTATACAAGAACATGTTGTACCACTTGACAACGACTCGATGTCATGTGACATACCGACAATGATACTCGCTCCGTCTCAGGTTGTCTATACACCAGTGTTGTCACGCCAACTGGAAACATCACTCATTGTTAACTGCCATCCTCACGATATATGTTCTAGGAGGAGATACCTCAGAAATGTACGAATTTTACTAAACTGTATTGTTTTTCTATTGCCTTAATTAGAGTAATTTTAACATTAACTCTAACATAGATTCGCTTTGAGAATAAAAGTAAACATTTTTGCATACATTTTGAGCGTGGTGTATGGTAATTGGTGGGAATTGGGAATACGTGTTGTAATGCATGTTGAACACGTCAGCTAAATCTGATTCCCCACTCACTCACTCGGTAATGAAACCAATAATTTGGGGGGCTGGTAATTTTTGGCATTTCCTCCCTCCCCTCATGGGGGTGGGGGGTTGTTATCATCCCTGAGACTACCCTGAGCGAGGTGGGTGACGCTTTCACCTTGGCTAATAGAACTGTTCATTCGTTTGTACAGACTCATGATATCTTTTAGGGGATGGGATGTAATTTGTGTTACCTACCCCTCGGCGAGGGTTTTAAAATAGGCTCTCTGTTTCTACAGCGTAATTAGGCTCCGGCAGTTACTACACTGTTTACAATGAAAGCAGCCGTAAATAGGGCGTGTTTTGCTTAATAAGCTCAACAGCAAAAATAAGGGTTTTAAAAACTGAAATTTCACATAAAGAAGATGGCTAAGTTTAAAGTGGTTATAAAATCCTATGTGTAACATTAAACCTGCTCTACGTATGAAAGTAGTAATTCTAACATAACTTCAGGATGGTTATTTTGTTATTGGTATTACGATAAATATCTGCATAGAGATGGCATTACCATGGTGATAGGCACCACAGTGAAACAACTCTCACTTGTTTATAAACAAAGCCTATCCGTTCATCCAACATGTCCAGAATATGGCCATTAAATATCATGTGTCAAATGCACCTGGAAATTGTTGTATTTCAAATTTATTTAGACTCTTGCAATATTTCCAGTAAGTGTGTTCCAAAAGTTTAAACAGCTTTTTCTCCATATAACAATTTTTGTGCTTTGGGGTAAACTTTTTGGCAGTAAATATTGATGGATCAAGTTCAAATTTTCAGCATATGTAGAACATAACTTGTTAAAGAAAACTGTGCATTGGTTTTTTGATCATACTCATACATAAAAGTATATGCTTTTTTTTCCCTTTGTAATTATTAGTAATATTTCTTTTTATTCTATCCTAACTAGGAAAAAAATTCATATTCCTAATAAATATTAATATCTTGGAAAACTAATGCACAGTTTTATTGCATAGGTATAGAAGAACTAGCATACGAAATTTCAGGTCTCTAATTTAACTGCAAACTGCAAAAAGTATACCTTTTATTACTGTTCAATTCTTTCCAAAAAATATAATAAACAATTTTTAGTTTGAAAAGTATTTAATATACAGCAATGAAACATACCAATAGTATATCATTTCATTAAAATTAGTCAATTTGGTACCAGAGTGTCGCCTTAAGACACATTTCAACATCCAGGGAACAATGAATCAGCAACCAGAGGTGACGGCGGACTGTTCTGTCTATGGCGCATGCGCACTCGTGGTAGACCAAGTGAAAAGCTGAAACAGAAGCAAATGAATGTGAGATAAGTGTAAAGGTGTGAACAACAAACGTTTAGGGCAATTTCTCAAATGAGCAGTGTGTTTAATAGCTCTCTAAGAGCACGTTCAGGATCTAATCAAGTGTGCGATCTTTGATTTATTAATCCCATAATTAACTGAAGCTGATAACTTAATAGCAAGCAATTAGTATTAAGTAGATCGCTAAATCAGTAATTCCATCAATAGACAGCAGGCGAGCCTAAGATACAAGCAGCAACAGCAGGCGAGCCTAAGATGTAAACTGAACAAGCACACGAAAACAGCAGCACTAGTAGTTTTATACCATGTTGCTCTTCGTTCGGACAGACCTACGCTGAAACAAACATCTGAACGTGTTTCTTTTGTGACGTGTTTCCGGCGACGCTTGGCTTCCCCATATCACTTAGATCATTCCTCTATTCAGTTCCTTTATTAAGAAGATAGTTATTCTAAAATTTCATTTATATAATTTAGTATTAAATTAATATTATGTTGTATATGGGAGGTACTTACGAATGACAGTAGCCATATATAGTTTGCCTCCGGCTTCCAGCCACACGATAGAAATTTACAATTAGTAATTGTAGAATTAATGAGTAATTGGAAAGTAGGTATTAATTATTGGATATTAACAAATAATAGTAATAAAATATGTTAAAAGTTGTTGTATTGGAATTAAATTAATTGTATTATGGTGTAAAGTATTTCTAATTTTTTTTTTTTATTTTACTCTATCTTATCTTCTCTTATATATTTAAACGAGAAATTCTTGTATATATATTTATTCCGCGCAACTTGGAAACGACTCTAACGATTTCGATCAAATTTTGTACTCTGATACGAGTTTTGCTTTCTAAGTTCATCTATATAGGTGTAATTCCCGAAAAAACGCGATTTAAATAAAAAAAATAACATTTTTTATTCCCGCTTCTACAGTGCAATTCTTGTATATATATTCCCGGTATTTCAGAAACGACTCTAAAGATTTGGTTAAATTTTTGTATACATGCATATTACATTCACAGTGTTTTCTCTACTCACTTTTAGGTAACACATTCACATCTCTTTCTCTACTCACTCTTCTATAAAGAATTTCCCATAAAAAACGCGATTTAAAAAAAAAAGTTTTATCTCCGCTTTTATAGTAAGTCATACCATGTTCTCTGTGTTTGAAATAGAAATGCTGTTACATTCACAGTTTTCTCCTCTCACTTTTAAGTAACACAATTCACTGTGGTTTCTCTACTCACTCTTGTACAAAAAAATCATACAATTTTCTGTATGTTTGAAGTAGAGAAGCTGCATATTACATTCATAGTGGTTTCTCTACTCACTTTTAAGTAACACGTTCACACCGCTTTCTCTACTCACTCTTCTATAAACAATTTTCCATAAAAAACGTGATTTTACACAAAGAAAAATTTTTATCCCCACTTTTAAAATAAGTCATACAATTTTGTGTATGTTTGAAATAGAAAAGCTACATAATATATTCATACTGTTTTCTCTTCTCACTTTTAGGTAACACATTCACATCTTTCACATCTCTTTCTCTACTCACTCTTCTATAAACAATAATGGAAAATAACTCCATAATGGAAAAAATGCTCGACGAAAACCTCTAACTAGGTGCATATCTGGGGTAGGCTTGCGTTCAGCAGTAGAAATGATGGTGTTTATGAAATATTTACATGAATTTCTATATTTCTTGTATCTCGGAAATGACTCTTTTAACAATTGTGACAAAAAGCTTTATATAGTTAACATTCAGGTTTATCTAAATAAGTATCTTTGTCCATAAAAAACAAGATTTCTCAAAAACAGAGGCGAAAATGGACGAGCGAAGCTCGGTCATCCAGGTACTAGTCTGTAAATTATGAATGTTATAATTTAACTTTTTGGAAATTGACAACAAATTTAAAAATCTGGGATATACAGATATATCCCTCAGTTCATCCCTTCTTTCTGGAGGGTGTTAGTCGCAATAGATGTGTCTCCCTTCGTTCATCGGGGTTTTCCTTATGAACCAAGATCGTCCAAGTGGTGTGTTCACTTCCCGTAGTATTAGCGTAATTTTAACATAGGAATATTTAGATGACTGAATCTTGAACGGTCACCGAATAAATCAGTCACAGAATTAGCATAACGAGTAGGAGTTTCTGAACACAGAACCACCAGTTCTAGGAGTGTGTCATTTCTACATGTGAGATACATTGGAAGAAAAACCGCATGCAACAAATTCCCACACATTGAAGAAACTCAAAGAAAACATTAGCAATGAAGTAAAAAATATAATAGTGTCACATTAGAATGTGACACTTCCAGCATCCGGCAGTAGACGGCGCCGAGAGCTTGCTTGCCGAGCAACGACCGGTCACGTGACAGCAGTGGGAGTTCAGCGTTTGACTGGATTGGACAAGTCCTGTTTGGCTGAAGCGACTGCCTTAGCGCAGAGCACAAACGCTCCTGGTTTATATGGTTGAGCACGCATAACTCTTTTATCTTTCACCACTTCAACACATGCAGTTTGTGAGGACCTCCACGATGAATTAAAACATATCCTAGCTATGATAGACTGAAGGAATGTAGATAAATGAACAACTATAAGTACTTTTCATGCCAAGAAAGAGGAACTAAGTAGGTAGCCGACAAAAGATATGAAGGTCATAAATAAATGGCAAAGGAGGACGGAAGGACTTTGGGAAGCCCTGTTCTGTATGAGTGGTCGGTTGGCTGGACAAGGTCTCATTAAGGGGCACTTGGACGCGACATACGTGGCCATTTTTCTCCTCGTCGTCGCGCACCCTCCCCATTCCAAAGTGTCGTAAAAATTGTCGGAGGGCAAGCCTTAAGCATAAAGCTTGTAACCAACTAACAATGCCATAAGAACATCATTTTGTGTCTTGTGCCGACTTTTATTCGAACAAGGGAACAAGAAGAAGGAGGAGGAGGAGGAACAACGTAATGCGGAAGGATGGTATTCTTTATATCTTGTCTAATTTAGTGTCCTTCTGCGTCAAGCCATCAGAGCAAGGAAGCCATTTTCTACAGATCTCGGGATAAGGTTTAGGAATTCCTGAAACTGCCCCATTAATGATACTGGGCTCCTTTATTGCGAGATTTATTTCTTCTGGAAAGTAATGATGTTTCAGGGAAGAGCGAAAAACTGCTCCCTGGTATTCTCAGTGGGCAGAAATTTCACGTGGGAAGCACACATTCAACAGTTTTAACATACCACGGGAAACGGGTTAATATCTACTCGTGGAAATCAACTTTCAGGAATATAATATATTACACTGTGTGTGTGAGTGTGTGTGTGTGTGAGTGTGTGTGTGTGTGTGTGTGTGTGTGTGAGTGTGTGTGTGTGTGTGTGTGTGTGTGTGTGTGTCGACAACATAATTAAAGTCCTAAGTTGGTATTTGAGTTTAATATCATTTAAGGATACGACAGGAAGATTTCGAAGAAAATTCCTCCACCCTAAACAACCCTTTACGTGGAAGTTTGTTTGAAAATTACTAACGATTTAGATTAAAATTACATGCGTCTAACATATATTTATGACAAATAAAATGTATATCTTGAATTTTCTGGCTATAGCCTATGTAGTCCTGTTTATTCTGGACGACTTTTGCATAACTGGTAAACCGTTAGAGATAGACCAAATCTTACTATACAAAAATGTAGATCTCTCTAAAATACACAATTTACGTCACAATAAATTTTATGTAGAGTGAACAATTTCGGAAATATTCCTTATTTGTGTGAGTTTTGGAGAACTTATACTTTTGTCAAATAGAACATCCTTATTCATTTTTATATGTTAATCGTACAAAGAGAACGGAATTTGAAAGCTTTAAAATATTTGACTATCGCTCAAAGCCTACTGTATTCTAATATTCCCTTTGTACCTACAAGGAAATAAGCAATAAATTGTACAAATGTTTATCTCAACTGACACGAAGAAGATATAGGAATAAGAGTTAGTACAAGAGTAGATAAACTCATGTGAATGCAACACATCAGATTTTAAGAGCTGGTTGCCATATGATGGTATCAACATTTCGTCGTCGGTCTGGATAGCTCAGTTGGTTAGACGCTGGGCTGTTGATCCCAAGGTCCCGCGTTTTTTAAAATTTTGACCAAGTTTCGCTGAGTGAGTATCTTCAAATTTATCAGCCAACCTAACTGAGTGAGAGAGAGACGGAGAGTGAAAGAGTCAGTGAGTCAGTAAGTGTGTAAATGAAGGAGTGAGTGAATTACGAAGAGACTTAGTAGTGAGTGAGTGAGTGGGTGAGCATGTGTGACTCAGCAGTCAAATGAGTCAATAAGAGAGTTATTCAGCAAGTGAGTGTGTCAGTGAGTCAGTAAGTGAGTGAGTCAGTGAGTGAGTAAGTGAGTGAGTCATTAAGTGAGTGAGTCAGTCAGTAGGTGAGTCAGTCAATGAGTGAGTCAGTAGGTGAGTCAGTCAGTGAGTGATTCAGTCAATGAGTGAGTCAGTAAGTGAGTGAGCGTGTGAATGAGTGAGCAGGTGAGTGAGTAACTCAGTGAATGAGTGAGTGAGTGGGGTTTAAAGGCCCCTCAAGAAGGCCATTTGGGCCTGCCAATGACAGAGATATTGAAAACGACATTAAAAGTGTAGCAGAGCGTGTGAAAATTACGTTATTATGATTTACTTAGCCAATTGAAGGTTTTAAAGCAAGTTTGAGGTAATCTGAGATCACGCCAGAGTGCTTATTGAAACTGTAGTTATCTATAACAATTGGAGAGCATAAGACAAAAGGGCAAGCAATACGTGCATTGTTTCACTAATTAAGGATTGAATAGCTAGGTAGTTGCACAACGATTTGAGGCGATTATAAACAATTAGAGAGATTAGAGATGAGACTCAGACCGCACTCGGATTGGCTTCAACCGGGAAACACAATTTGCATCGGAAAGCACTTGGCCAGTGCACAAATCAGCTTTTGATCCCCAGTACAAATCCAACAATAGGAAATGAATGGAAAAGTAAATATACTCGAACCAAGAGAGAAAGGAAGGGGGAAAAATCACGGCCAATTTAACGATGGCACAAAGGGCTCTGAAACTTGTTATCTTAACACAAACACCATTTTCAATTGAGCTATAAAAAACCAAATTGGACCACCATTATAACGTTTTGCCGCTGAATATCCTTTACACTACTCCAATGGGGTTTTTTGCTAAATGTGCTATTTTTGGGCGGCGTGCTGTAGCCTTTGTTTAAAATGTAACGGTCAGGGAATGCCCCGGTTCCACGTGCTACTTCATGGGGCATTTTACCAACCTTCTCAGTCGACGCGTACATACCAGAGCGCGGAGCTTTCAGTCGGCCAACTATTGCTATATGTTAGCAAACCTAGGATTATATTTTTAGTTCAAAATTACATTTTCTGTTTTTACTTTCTCTACTACATGTAGTAGACGAACTATTGTATTCCACCCAAAACTTCGATGTCGAGATTTCACCAGAAATTATGTTTTGAGGCCCCCCGAGGCACATTTAGAAAAAGGCCCGCGCGCACGTGTGTGTGTGTCAGTCAGTGCACAGCATAACTCAAAAAACGAATAGTCCCTTAAAAGCCAAATTTAGCACTTTAGTTTAATGTCCTTCAAGGATGCGACACAGAGATTTTTAAGAAAATTTTAAAAAAATGTTGATTCTCTTGAATATAGCTGTAACGATTTTGATTAAAATGTCATATGTATGAGATATCTTTATGGTAAACGAAATGTATATTTTGAATTTTCTCGTTATAGTCTATGTAGTCCTGTTTACTGTGGATGACTTTTGCATAGCTGGTAAACCGTTACAGATAGACCAAATCATACCATACAACACGTACAGGTCTTGCTAAAATACACAATTTATGTCCAATTTTATTTTTTTAGAGTAAACCATTTCGGAGATATTCCTTTTAATTTGTGTGGCTTTTGGAAAACAAACTTTCAGCAAATGGAAGATCGTGATTCTTTTTATATGTTAGCCGTGCAAACGGAATTTGAAAGCTTTAAAACATTTGGCTATCGCACAAAGCCTACTCTATAGCCATACACCCCTTGTACCTACAAGGAAATAAGCAATAAGATAATTTGTACAAATGTTTATCTCAACTAACACGAAGAAGATATAGGAATAAGAGTTTGTAAGAATGGTTAGTAGAAGAGTAGAGAAAGTCATGTGAGTGTAACACATTATGTCACAGTTGGTGGAATACCCGGAGTTGTCCGTGGCTTGACTTTATCCCTACAACATTTAAACTTAACGTTGGATACTACTAAGAGCTGAAAATAAACAAATGAAATAAATAAAAACACGGAAAAGTGCTGTTGAACAACCACAAATACCACAAGATAAAAGGAAGTACAGAAAGCTGTGTGAATGTAAACCATTACATTTCTATCTCATTCATATAGGTACCAAATTGCATAAATTACTTGTAGAAGAGCAATTAAAGAAAGAAGTGTGACTGTGTTCCACAAAGGAAAAGTGAGTAGAGAAAGTTGTACGAATGTAATGTGTTACGGTTTTATTTAACCGCAGAAAGTTGTATAATATGTATGTTGAAGGGCGAATAGAGAAATCAATGTGATCGTGGCTCATGAAAGGAAACTGAGTAGGAAAACCCGTGTGAATGTAATGCGACATTTCTATTTCAGTCATAGAAAATTGAAGAATTGTATTTTGATGCGAGAGTAGGGAATGATATGTAAACTTATTACGGTAACGTCTGCGGCCCGCATTCGGAAGGTCGCGGGTTTGAATCCAGGCTATGGCATTAAATTTTTCAACAGTGATTCCATAGCTTAAAATGATGTAGAGACAAACATTTCTCTAAAAGCATGTGGTACCTCAAAACGCGTATTTCCGTAGTGTGTAATGCAATGCTTGTGTTCTGCTCAGTGTGGACATAGAGGCAGCCGTTTTTGTGCTGCACCAGGCCCAGTCCTGCGATCACTCAATATCGTTGACAAGGTGGCAGCCCTGCCTTGCGCTCGCCTTGCGTCTGTCTTCCCTGACACAAACTCTTGCGAAATTCTATGAATAGCAGATGAAGGTTTTCATAATACAGGACGTGTTTTACGAGGACACGCACAGACATGTGACGACATCTGCAGATGGGAAGAGGAACAACCCTTTTAATCAGCTTCGTGCACAGCAAATATAATTTATACCTTCGTCGACCTCCACATACATACATACAGTGTGCCTGAACATCACAACTGTGCCCTTCACTTTCTCTACTACCTATACATAGCAAGTAGAGCAAGCATTGTATTCCACTCAAAGTTCGATATCGAGATAATTATGAGCACAATGTGTATTTTTACTTTGTCTATTAAGTAGAGGAAGTACTGAATTGCACTGAAAAATTTGATGTCGAATTTTAGCGCAAATATGTTTTGAACACTCCTAAATACAAAATTTTTCTTTAGAAAAAGCTCTGTGTGTGCGTGTGTGTGTATGTGTGTGTGTGTCAGTCTTTGAGTAACTTAACTCAAAAACAAAAACTAGGTTAAAAACCAAAGTTAGTATTTAGTCAAAATTTTCAATGTAAATCGTAGTTTAGTGTTGCGGAATTTTCTCCAAAATCTTCTTTACGCATCCTTAAAAGACAGTAAGATTTGGTCTATCTCTTACGGTTTACCAGTTATATAGAAGTCATCCAGAGTAAATACGACTACATAGGCTATAGCCAGAAAATTCAAAATATACATTTCATTTGTCACAAAAATATGTTACATACATGTAATTTTAATCTAAATCGTTAGTAATTTTCAAACAAACTTCCACGTAAAGGGTAGTGTAGGGTGGAGGAATTTTCTTCGAAATCTTCGTGTTGCATCCATAAAAGATATTAAACTCAAATAGCAACTTTGGATTTTAATCGCGTTTTTTGTTTGCAGTTTCAGGAATTCCTAACCCTTTTTTCAAAATGCCTCTAACGATTTTGATTAAAATGCCACATGTTTAAGATATGTGTACGACAAATGAAATACATTTTTTGAATTTTTTGACTACAGCCTACGCAGTCCGGTTTATTCTGCATGACTTTTATACAATTCGTAAACCGTAAGAGATAGACCAAATCTTACTATACAAAAATGTATATATCGCTAAAGCACACAATTTATGTCTGAATAAATTTGTTTGTAGAGTGAACCATTTCGGAGATATTCCTTGTTATTTGTGTAAGTTTCGGAAAACTTAAATGGAACATCGTTGTTCATTTTTACATTTAAGCGTGTAAAAAACGGAAGCTGAAAGCCGTAAAAATTTGACTATTGCTCAAAATCTACTGTGTACTAATATTGCCCTTGTACCTACAAGGAAATAAGCAATAAGATAATGTGTACAAATGTTTATCTCAACTACCACGAAGAAGATAAAGGAATAAGAGTTTGTAAGAATGGTTAGTGCAAGAGTAGAGAAACTCATGTGAGTGCAACACATCAAAATTTTAAAAATATGTTAGTTAACGTTGAACTATGAGTAGCATTTTAAAGGACAGTACAGTACGATGTTTTCCTCTGGTACATTCACAGCTTGTGAACGAACGCTGTAGGTTTTCTTCCTCTTGCTGAGACATGGATTTGTTTGTTTGCTTGCTCGTTTATTCCCGTAGAGGACATGTGGCATATGGTAGAAGCTAACAAGGTGCAATATTCGGCACGCTTACACTAGATACATATATCAACATGAACTATGTCTGCTCTTTGCTTCTAAAGTACACCTTCAATTGCCTAAACCATTTAAATTATTTTATTTTGTAATACTTTTAGTTTGAAGATAACACATATTTATTTATCATTCCTCGGTACTCGCACTTTTCCGCAAACTTTAGACAGTTCTGCCATCTTACTTCAGAAATTCAAAATTCCAAATGTTCGTCCACTCGGAAAAATACTCGTTATTTTATAACTATGGGAAATAAAAGAAGCACGACCTCTTGTTGCTTCTGTTTCATTGCGTTCTAATATAGATGTTTTAAAGGGCATATTCAAATATAACACAAACAAGGAGAGTAAATCTGTTACAGTGTTGTACTCTCATTACTTTCTCTACTCAGTATCCCACAAGCTATTATTAACAACGCTTATTCTTTTGTCTACTTCATGTTAATGGAGATAAACGTTTGTAGACATGATTTAATTACATATTTTCTTATAGGTACAATGGAATAAGGAATACAGTAAGCTTAGCTAGAAAATAAAAATGTCGCGAAAGTGCCCAAATCAACATTTACATTTTTGTACAAAATTCTGGCAGTAGAAAATTGTATAAACTATATTTTTAATGAGAGTTACCTGGAAAGAAGGATTTTATGTTCATGGCTTGCGTTATTGTCTGTATGAAAACACTGTTTAAAAACATTTAAGTTCTCCTGTTTACAATACAGTTTACCTTATGATAACGTCATATAGTTCATTATCACAAACTATATACAAATAATGCAATTCTCAGAATACTGCACTCTGCACTAATTGTTTATGTAGTATGACTATTTTACTATCAGGTTTTGATTCTTCTGCAGAACTTGTACGCCGTAAGCATTTCGGAGATATTCCTTGTTATTTGTGTGAGCTTTGGAAAACACTTCGGTAAATGGAACATCGTTTTTCATCTTTTATATGTTAATCGTGCAAAGAATGGTTAGTACAAGAGTAGAGAAAATCATGTGAGTGTAACACATTAGATTTTTTAGAGTTGTATTAGCTACGTTATGTGCAGAGAAGGTTATGGTACAGGTACTTTCCATGAATTAACGTAAAGCTGAAGGTTAGGTATATAAAGGTAATTAGGGGATCGGATGTCCATGAGGGGTGGTGTTGGTATGTAGAGGGGGGGGAGGGGGATCGATCTGCATGCATATATCACTCACTGACTACCCTTGTGACCTCAATACGTAGCTACGTGTCGACCCGATTTCATACAAACATGCCGCCGCCACGTTTTTAATGTGACTGTTACTCAAGTACCAGCTAATGAAATATCCAAAGAGAAATGTACCCTCCCCCCCCCCCCCCTGGAACATGGCTATTCATTTGTGACAATGATTTACAACGGGCTCTGTATCCTTCCAACCACACAACCTCTAACTTTCAGCCTTGTTTACCTCCGATAAAACTACAGTTCAAATAAGGAGAGATTAAAATCCTATCTCGCAATGTTAAAATTGCTGACTCAAAGTTCACTTATTAATAACATAAAAGTATCTTGTTTCTGTTAGTTGAGATAAACATTTGCAGAAATTATCTTATTGCTTATTTCCTTGTAGGTACAAGGGGAATATGGGAATACAGTAGGCTTTAAGCGATTCTGTTCTCTTTGTAGGGCTAGGCTATAAAAAAAATGAATAACGATGTTGCATTTGACGTAAATTTAAATATTCCAAAACTCACACTAATAACAAGGAATATCTCCGAAATGGTTCACTCTATAAGAGAAAAATATTCGTGTAGCAAGATCTACATTTTTTGTACAGTAAGATTTGGTCTATCTCTTACGGTTTACGAGTTATGCAAAAGTCATCCAGAGTAAACAGGAGTAGGTAGGTTATAGCAAGAAAATTGAAAAAGTGCATTTCGTTTGCCTTAAAAATATCTCAAACATATACCATTTTAATCAAAATCGTTAGAGCCATTTTCGAAAAAATCCAAAATTTCGAAAAAGTTTCCTTGTAAGGGATAGTTTAGGGTAAAAGAATGTTCTTCAAAATCTTAGTGTCTCATCCCTAAAACGTACTAAACATACGAGCATTGGTTTTTAAAAGGTTTATATTTTTTAGTTATGCTGTCCACAGACTGATACACATACAGACACGCACACACACACACACACACACACACACACACACATGCGCGCGCGCGCACGTGCGCCTCCGGACCTTTTGCATTTTTAAATTCAGGGGACCTCAAAGCATATTTCCGGTGAAATATCGACATCGAATTTTTGGATGGAATACAACAGTTCCTCTACTTACTATACGTAGTAGAGAAATTAACAATTAGAATATTTTGCGGAAGACGAGGAAACACCCGGTTGCATATTACCACCTGCTCCGCTATTGTCGGGTGCGCGTCAAAGAAAGCTCGAGATCAGATAGCTCACACCACTACGTCAATAGACAACACGCGAAAATGGCGGCTAGGAACTAAGGCCGTTTCCACACAGTTCTAAATGCTTCAAGTGCAGGGCTTGTTACGAGTAACAAGGATTTCCAGAAAAATAGCGAGCAATTCGCCTGGAATGCACGGATTAAGCACTGTCAAGAGTTCGATTGTTAATTGTCAGAGGGAGTTGTAGACAGTTGTGCAGTGTTTGTCAAGGTTACGACAGAACAACACAACTGTGAGTTATAAGCTCAGAGTTATGAATTTTGTTGCAGTTTTAAAGGAAATAAAGTGATATAAAAGTAACACAAATCATCATTTCGCACTCTATTGTGGCAAAACAAAAAAGTGAGTACAATTATTTTTCTACAAGTTTACTGTTTTCTAAGCTTTTGCACAAAAACACGGCCACCTTCACTGACGTTAACACTTTTACAGTATTTTGTGATATTACAACTCACAACTGTTTTTTTTTTTCTCCCAGTCTTGAATCACTCCTTTCACTGCCTCTTCACGTTCTCTGTCTGTCAAACACCGACTCTGACGATACACTCAAGACTCGTTAAAACTTCTTCATTTTGAAACGACTTATCTTTCACACCTGTCTCGTACTCAATCACATTCATGTCCCTAACCCTAGCTGCTGTTTCCTCGCCTTCTTTTACAGTGGGGATGACGTCGCACGGATATTTCGTGAACTCCTTCAAACACGCCGACGATGACATAGCTAGAACTTTCTCCAAGGCTCTGGAGAACACACGTTTTTGTTCTGCCGCTGTGATTGTTGTTAGTTACATGCACACAAGCAGTCGCGCGAGGCAGTCTGACCTTGGGAACCGATGTTTGCTTGCCGGCCTGGTATGTGTGTGAAGTAGCTTAGCCCCGACTGTGCTTTGTTATGCGCCGCGGTCGACGTAATGGTGTGGATCGAACACGTGACCTCGTGCAGTTTAGTACGAACCGCCACTGCGCAAAGAGTGAAATTTCACTTCTACTCAATGTGTAATTATGTTATACGTTTTGACTGTATCAATACAAGATGTTCTTTGAATTTCTCGGTATTGGAGCAGTTTATTACTAATTAGAGCGTCACAAACATAAGACCTCAGAAGGATAATTACAGTAATGCCAGAGGAAAACACAGATATTACGTGTTACCTTCTGTAAGGCCCATGAATACAAGAAACGTGTTTGTGTCTTTGAACAGCCTAACTAAACATCTGATGTGTTACATTCACATCATCATGTCTTCATAGAAATGGTTTTGCAACATATTTCCTTGTAGATACAATGGGAATAGGAGATATAGTACTCTTTAACTGTTTTAAGAACTCATTGGTATGTGATGGTTTTAACACTGTTGACTTTCCATGGCCAAAAACATAAAAAGAACGAATAACTACTCCTTGTTTAAGAAAAGTATATCCAAATACAGTACAAGCCAGAAATACCGTGGGGAAAAGTATGCCTCCCGAAAATATATAGTAGTTTTTATTTATTTAGTTATTTTTGAAAGTTGAGTTTATAATGTTCTTCAAAGAGCGGTATATTTTTGGACAATACAGATCAGGGGTTCCTATTCAATTTGCGATCCCGTACACACTAAGCGATGCCGGTGTTTTGGGACACCCTGTATATATTTTTTGACCCAAACGAGGTTACAAGGTCGCCGTATAAAAGAGCCGTTGCAGCACGGACATCGCTATAACCCTTCATCCTTGACAAAGACCTGTGTGCAAGGGGTGCAGATATTAAGGGGGTAGGTAGGTAAGTAAGGGTACAAGTATGAGTGAGAGGAATTTCATTCCACATGTTGTAGTTAGTACAATATTTGCAACCCCGCAGCCCAAGTGCTATTCTTCCTCAGTACTACACAAAGGCCCTGTAAAGTAAATCCCTGGAAAACGTCAAGTACGTATATACACATACAAGCACTGCACACAACGCCATTACACATATACATATGTGTAGATGAAGATATCTGACAAGGCTGCAATTACTGTTTCCACAAGTGTTTCACAATTATGTATCGTCAATTGTTTATAATTAAAAATATAATTGAAAAACGAACCTAATATAGTTTACCAACTTCTATAGTATTTATTGATATTGAAAAGGCTATTGATAGGGTTTCCGTAACATCTAATAAATATTATTAAAATTCTATATAATAATATATAAATAGTAATTAAAGAAAATAAGTTGATTTAATACACTTATTTTAGTAAATAGAGTACTTTCTCTACTGGTAAGTACAGGAAGTATTGTATTCCACCCAAAAATTCGATGTCGATATTTCGCCGGGAATACATCTTTTGAGACCCCTGAATCTAAATATAGCATTTTTGTTAGAAAAATGTCCGGCTGTGTCAGTCTGTGTGTGTGCGTGTGTGTCACTGTCAGTCTGTGGACAGCATAACTCAAAAACCAAAAGTCGCTTAGAAACCAAAGTTTAAGTTTAATATCTTTCAAGGATGCTACACGTACATTTTGAAGAAAATAGCCGTTCCCTAAACTATCCTTCACATAGAAAGTTTTTCCAAAATTTTTATTTTCTTGAAAATGGCTCGAACGATTTTGATTAAAATGTGAGATATTTGTTCGACAAATAAAATGTATATCTTGAATTTTTTGGCTATAGCCTATGTAGTCCTATTTACTCTGCACAACTTTTGCATAACTGATAAACCGTAAGAGATAGATCAAATCTTACTATACCAAAAATGTATATCTTGCTAAAACACATAATTTATGTCTATATACATTTTTTTGTAGTGTGCACTATTTCAGAGGTACTCCTTGTTATTTGTGTGAGTTTTGGAGAACTTATACTAATGTGAAATGGAACATCGATATTCAGTTTTTATATGTTAGCCGTGCAAAGAAAGTGGAATTTTAAGGCTTGAGAAGATTTGAGTATTCCTCAAAGCAAATAATCAAATAACATAATTTTTGGAAGTGTTTATCTTAACTAACACGAGAAAGATATAGGAATGCTTAGCACAAGAGTAGAGAACGTATTATATTTTAATATCTTAAACTTAATTGGTATTTTCCCTTAAAGTAAGAAGTTGGAAATGTGTTTTGGCATGAACAGAGCTTACGTCGCTGAAGAGAGAATCTGGTAAAGCGTCTTTAAAAAGGTACGTTAATGGTGACGTAGGTTGGAGGAGCTGGGAGAACTCGATAAGGTTCACAGAGGCTGAATGTATGGATGGCTTACTGCCTAGGTAATTCTCCATTCCTTCCTTCAAACTTCATTCATTCATTGCAAGGATTTTACCTTATCCTCAAGTGCCAATTCGTAATCCCCTTCTACGCATTTGAATTGCCATTCTCCTTGGCTGGCTGTATTGCACGCTCAGGTAATTTCGCAGTTTACAACGTGGTAACACATTTAAAGAAGGATTTGCTTCCATGTATGTATGTGTTCGTCAAGGTGGAAGATTCTGCCACGCCATGCTTAATCCTGGCATCACTCTGCCGTGAATCTTCCACCTTGACAATACTGTGTCGAGTCTTAATTCTCATCTTTCATTCAAAGACACTATTGTTCCCCTCGTCTTATACAGGAGGTGCCTCGAGGTATCACCTGCCAGCGAACATACACCTACAACGCCATCTTTCAAAAAATAAAGGACATTTGTTTACAAAGACACCTACTTTCTAATGATCTGCGGGCTAATTCCCATGTGATTTGTTATAATAGCTTATTAACTATAGTGTAATTCGAAATTTTCGATATTTCGAATTTTTACTTTCTCTGCTATATTAAGTAGAGGAGATTTCAACAAAAATATGTTTTGAAACCCCCCCCCCCCGAATCCAAAAAACGCACGTTTAGAGAAAGCTCCCTCTGTCTGTGTGTGTGTGTGTGTCTTTCAGTCTGTGGGCAGCGACACGAAGAATGTGAACAACAGTTTTCTACCCTAAACAACCTTTGTTTTTCTCAAAAAATGACTAATGATTTTGATAACACTGCCATCTGTTTAAGATATTATGGCCAATGAAATTTATATTTTGATTTCTTTGGCTATAGCCTATGTAGTCGTATTTACTCTTGATAACCTTGGCATAACCATAAACCGTAAGAGATACAGAGATATCTTGCTGTATAGAAATGTAGACCTCGTTTAAACACACAACTTATATCCGAATTCACTTTCTATTTTGTGGAGTGAACAATTTGGGAGATATTCCTTGTATTTCTGTGAGTTTTGCAATAGCGACCAGCTTTGAAACATTTGACCCCCTCAAAGATTAGTGTTCCCATATTTCTCTTGTACCTACAAGAAAATTAGCAATAAGATAATTTCTGCAAATGTTTATCTTGAACATAAAGGGATAGGTTAGTAAGAATAGTTACCATAACAGTAGAGAGTCATTTTTTACATCTTGGAATCGTATCTTTTGTAGAATGAATTAAATGTACCTATATGTGCCTATATGTACTATACGCACATACACATGCACGCACTTATGCATGTTTTCCTTTCTTGATGCCTCAGAGCATTTACTTCCTGTGAACTCGTTATGGAAATATTGTGTGTAATGTGTTACCCATGCACCTACTTGTTACGTGGTAGACAATATAATAAAAACATAAAAAGGAAACGTAAAACAGTATAAACGCTTAGACATTTGGATAATGCGCCAAACTGTGGAACAAAACCATTCTTCTTATGAAGAAAAGACATGCCGCACCATCTGGAGATTGAACCTGGAACTAAATCAAGAAAGTTATTGAAAACTGAAATAATTTGTTGGGGAAGTGTTGATTATGATGACAGCCGGTCGACACCAGTTTAATTACAAAAGTGTTGCCACATTTTGGAATTAAAAGGGAATACAGTGATGGGAAAGGTGTCAGAAGTTAACTATAATGCTTGCTGTGCCGAGAATAGATTTGGTGGTGAATTCCTGCTGTGAACTTATTCCGGACAAATCAATAGTTTATCAAAGCCCTGCTTTGTGCACTTGGAATCACAGCAACAACTCTCCACAATATGCATTTCTGTGGAAATATGTGTATTAAGTTTGTGGTTGGAATACAATATTTCCTGCAGTAAGTGCGCAGTAGAGAAAGTAAAATAATCCCATTATTTGTTTTAATAATACCGTGATATAGCGCTAGCACGCTTACCAACAGCATTTACCTCTGATGCAACAAGAACAAAAATATTAACCGTCCTCTTTTTTCTCAGAATTAGGAAATAACAATGAATGCACTGCGGTTTATTTAACCAGAAGTTTCAAAGTACGTTTTTGAAATGTAGTACGATTTCATGTCCTTTCCAGTGATGTGGATATTGCAAGTAACTGAACTATCCCGTATTCACATCTACCAACTCATCTGGGCACCCCTAAACATAACAATAATTTCCTTGATGCAGATATAAAATATAAGCAAACTAAATTGTTGATTTTTACCCTTTTCCTCATGAAGCTGCACAATCAGGAAACATCGAAAGCAATTAAGCCTCAGAAGCTCAGAGTGCAAGACGGGCTGATGGCCAGAGAGCGTATAAATGTAATAAATCTGGAGGAGGATAATTCCAGTTGAACTGGCGGTCGGTAAGCCACAAGATATATCCTTTTCCTGGAAAGAGAAGAAAAACAGCTTTTCCACAAAACGAAACTAAGCGTCCTATCCTGAGACAGAGAAGGTACTTAGCTGGCAGGGACGTACGTGCGAATGGCATTGCTGCCAACTCATTTACAATGCAAACTGCTTCACAACGTCAGCCCTGCAAAGTATCATTATCTCTGTCTCTCCCCCTCCCTCTCCCCCACCCCTCTCTCTCTCGTCTTCTAGAATGTTCGACCCCAATCACACATGCCACAAATATGAAAATGAAAGGAAATATCCACGTAACAAAGGATGGTTTTATTGTCATAGTAACACGTCCTCAAGGAACAAGGATATGGGATAAAGTGGGTCCTTACGGAGGACACATGCCTTAAACATCCTCATTATCATAATCTTATATCACAGTTTACACCAGACACCGCTAAGGTTTGTCCGATCAAGTCTTGCTCTGGCACGCTGCTAGATTAGAGCCTCAGCGCGGCTCTCACTGGTGTGATTTATTGATGCCAAACTAACCGTACTAAAACTAAACTAAAGCCACACATGAAGGGCCAAGACACGCCGCCCAGCCGCTGCCCACTACAGACATCATAAATGGGGTGCAGTACTGGAGGGTGGGACCTGTTACACTTGCAGCAGAACACTTTGGTTCTGTTAATTTACTTGATGAATTTAATTTATACCACGACTTAATCAGAAAAACAAAACAAACAGATTTTTTACATTTAAGTGATGAACTCTTAGCCTGACTCACACACAATTATATTTCATAACACAAAAACCCAACAGAAATAATACAATTCCAACAGTTAAAGCATTAACTGATAAGAAATTATGGATAAATAACTTGTATAAATTATAAAATACAGAACATTAAACTATAACATATCAATTTTTAGGTTAGTTTTCTCTTAACCACCCTATGAATATTTGAGAAAGAGGGGGATACAGTTAACAGCACAGTGTTTGTTACAAGAAATAATTTTAAAAAATCTGATGTGTTGCACTCACATGACTTTCTCTAATCTTGTACTAACCATTCTTACAAACTGTTATTCCTATATCTTCTTCGTGTTAGTTGAGATAAACATTATTTTATCGTTAAAGCCATTTTCAGGAAAATCAAATTTTTCAAAAAGTTTTCCATGTAAAGGGCAGTTTATGGTGAAGCAAAAATAAAGTGAAAAAGAAACCATTTTGTCACGATATTATCAAAATCACTACATTTTGTATTCTTCATTCATATATATTAATAACTTTTACGTCATTCGTTACATATCTTTATTAATTAACTGTTTTATGTTAAATATTTACATATGTATATAGTACAATAATTTTAAAAAATGTAAGTTAATACTTGAGGAAGCCTTCAGTAATTTTGATTTTAACTGTGAGAAGATCAAACTATTTAAACGTATGTTATGAGGTGACTAAAAATAAAACAGTCTAATAAAAGGGGGGAAATATATCGTGCGACAAATTATAAAAGGTTTATGCAGGAAATAAAACGAGGTAACAGAAATATCAGCGCTTCTGTTGTTTTCCATGATGAATCAAGATAAGGACGTCCATTAACCTGGAGTAGGAACATCTCTTCCTTCTTCAGCAACCATTAGCTCTTCTCCGGAACATTCTGCTATAATCTTGGGCAGATATGCGACGTCACGCGCTTACATTCACTTGCAAAGCACCTTCCCCCGTTTCTTTGCTCCTCACTTGTTTATTTTTATGATCCCCCTGTGGGAAGGAAGCACAGTTAACGTATGAACTGCAGTCTACACTATTATGTCATTGTCGTTAGTGTCTTACACAGCTAGTTGGCGCTTGTCCCAGAAGAGGTCGCTTCAAAACAATGGCAGGTCAGAGTTAATCTAAGATCACAACATGAACTGAGATCAGTGCGAAACTAATCTAAGATCATCGAGTCTCAGTTGAACTTTAATCTTAGTTCTAATATAATGTTTGACAAAGTCATCAAAGACAGCTGAAAATCGCTGCGATATAACTTTTATCCCACGAGCCCTCGGTTTCCCACACTGCTTAGAATTTTCTTGGTTATATTTCTGTTTTAATATGATTAATGAGGAAATGGGATGAGACAGGGCCCAGAATTACTTTACCATGCTTGGTGTTGGCAAGATGGTGTTACAACTCACACCTCGGGCGCACAGTCTTTTGCTTTAGTTAATGAACCAATCAATAGAGGGAAACATAATACTAATTAATGTAATATTTATATTATGAAATGTATCTTTTCACTCTCAAGGCAATTCTCCCCAATTTGCTGGCTCTTTTGCCTTAGGGTTTGTGCTGTAATATATGTTTTTGTTTTCAATTGGATAGGATACCCTGAAATAATTAAAATATCATGTTAAATAACACATAATTTTTATTGGAAGTGTTTTCTATACTTACTTTTAATTATTAAGTTAACTTCTTCACCGAGAGAAACAGAGAAATATTGGAAATGTGTATTTGCACAAAAGGTTTCTAGCAATTCTTGAGAGGGGGGGGGGGGGAGGCAAATTGAGTACAGAGAAAATATTAATTAGACCAGAGACTATTTTGAAATTTTACTCACGAAAAGTGAAAACTGCTATCTCGTTTCAATAAACTTGGTGGTGGACTACTTTCAACCCAAATTTGATAGTGGTGATATTTATGAGTTATTATCACCGTGATTTTACACCTGAGAATAGCATTTTAACGGCAGCATCAAGAAACCCTGAAATTCGATTAGTGGGCAAGATTGTTTGCATGCCTGAAATAGATTAGTAAATAAATGTTAACAAATTGTATTCGGATCGAATGGATGCGCTGATTTTGATGTGCAAGGAGGAGGATGGGGGGAGAGAGGCGGGAGGTAAATTTCAGGTGATGGTCAGAAACGTGCCTGGAATTCCCGAGTTCATTCCTTCGTTACTGAATTAAATGTAAGGGAACTGAACCGTACGTTTAGAACATAACTCTATGTAGCCATGTGACTATGTATCTATTACATGAATCACTGACCACAATGTACGTAACAGTCACATGACCTCCTGTACTCTTGCTGCGGTAATGTAATAGGGAGGTCTTGAGTTCAACTCCCGGCGATCTATGTGTTTTTCGTGGTGTCCCCGGGTCGTAAGCTAATGCTGGAGTAAATAAAATAAGTAACAATCAATAAATAAAATCTGAAGAACTAAAGTTGATATTTAAGTTTAATGTCTTTTAAGGATGTGACATGAAGATTTTAAAGAAAATTCCTGCACTCTAAACCCACACACAGACACACATGGACCTTTTTCTAAAAATGCTTTTTTTTATTCAGAGGCTCTCAAAACATATATTTCCAGTGAAATCTCGACATCGAATTTTTGGGCGAAATACAATACTTCCCCTACTTACCAGTAGAGAAAGTAAAAAAGCAATCAATTACTATCGGCGGATTGGAAAGAGAGATTTGGACAGCCCTTGTAACAAGTGGGGAAGAGGAACAAGTGAAGAAGTTACATATTGTGCAATAAACTTAACTTTTCTACATTTTCTACATTTCTTTGGATGCTTAAACGTGACGTCATCAGACGGCAAGCTTCTAACTGCTGACGTAAGTGTATTAACATTCGCTAATGGAGATTCCGTTCTGCGCAGGCGTCACCAGGAACACCTTTGGGGCTATATTATAAACATTAAGTGATTAACTACCCCAAGGCTCTTACGCAAGATGAAGTAGGCGATGTCGTAACTACAGACTGTCTCAAATTAATGTGTCCTACCAACTTTCAAACCCTATCTCTCACCAACACAAATAGGTACACATTTATTTTGTCTACTGCGTATAGGAAGTAGGGAACAGTTTCATTCCACCCCCCGACCCCCAGGTTACCCTTTACAGAGAACATCTTTCGAAAATGTTCACTTTATCAAAAATGGCTCTAAGGATTTTGATTAAAGTTCATATGTTTGAAATATGGTATGGAAAATGAAATGCATATTTTGAATTTTAGGGCTATACCACAAGTAGTACTTTTAATCTTGATGACTTGGTACGACTTGGTGCAAAATTTCACTAGAAATACAATAGGTAGTGTACTGAATTATTACTGGAGGTAGCAAAGGGGGAAAACGTTTAATAACTTTAACAGACGCCCATGATCATTAAGCCGCATCAGCAAGTAAGCACCTCACACCACTACGCCGCTGGCTAAGAACAAAGGCCATTTCACACATGTCTAAAATATTTGGAGCTGCTGAACTTGTTTACGAGTGAAACCGAGAAACTTGTATTTTCTAGAAACGGACCGAGTTTATATTTGAGTTGAGTAAGTTAAGGTGAGAGTGAGGTAATTGGACTTTTCATTTGTCACAATAGCTTCTTTACTATTTTCACACCATCTTACATATCAGTTTTGACTTCCCTACACATATTTGTACTAATGACATAGATGCGTATTAAAACGATACAAATTACTCTAGCATACTTGTAAAATGCACTTGATACAGATGTTGCTTTATGCAGCCCAGGTCCAATAAACGCCAGCCAATCAGCAGATAGAGCCAGTAATCATCACCCCACTAATGGACTCTTTGAAATGTTTTACAGCCAGGTGCACCAACCATATGATTGGAACTTTCAGAATTATACAATACGACTCCTGCTAATACAAACTGGAAGTAATTGCAGTTACCAATACACTTATACTAGGTACTGAACACAAAAATCTGATGTGTTGCACTCACATGAGTTTCTCTACTCTTGTACTAACCATTCTTACAAACTCTTATTCCTATATCTTCTTCGTGTTAGTTGAGATAAACATTTGTACAAATTATCTTATTGTTTATTTCCTTGTAGGTACAAGGGGAATATGGGAATACAGTAGGCTTTGTGCGATAGTCAAATGTTTTAAACCTTTGAGATTGCGTTATATTTGCGCGGTTAAAATGGTTCATTCTATAAAGAATTTAATTGGATCATGTATTGGATTGGGTCATGTGTGCCGCCGATATAGACTCTGTAGGAGGAGGTACACAGTTCGAAGCCCGTTTGTAATGTAGATAAGTCAATGCGCCCGTTGTTCAACTTAAACTCTTTTATCAATTGAGTGTTTGTTAACGCAGTGATTACATTATCAGCACTGTGCGTGTTGTACAGGTGCACCAACTGAACCGGCAACAAGTTAAACACAAATCAATTAGTTTACAAGAGCATGTTGCTAAACCAACATAGAAAAAAAACAGTACATATTTCATGAAGTTTGCAATAACTCCCAGGTGAAATTAAAATAATTAATTTCTGTTCAGTCTCCATGAACACATAACAGATTTGCCATATTCGGTTTGAAAATTGCATAAAAGGAAGTAGGAAAAGGAACTGTGGGCCAACATTTTTACAAGCATGACTTGGTTTGTTGGGGGTGGGGGGTGGGGGTGGGGGTGTTTTTGTCGATATCCCTGAGGAGGCGCGCCCGGGAGGTGGGCGCGAGGTGTAGATGGCCGATCCCCACTAAAGCGCCTACCTTGGGCGCAGAGAGTGGCGCCTCCGACACGGGTGTTTTTGGATGACGGAATAAAAGTAGTAAAGGATAGAAAAACATAAGTCAACAGACATAAGGAGAAATGACTGCAGAGGGCAGGGTCCCTAACAACTGCCTATTGAAGCTCCCCGATGGCGGCTCATACAACCAACAACCCTCCCCTTCAGCCCTATACATCCCTTAGGGGGCGTTAGAACCTGGGACCCCCCGCGATCCGCAGGACGATTATACCGTGAACCACACACACGAGGAAACATGTGAGTAACCACAATCAAATGGCAATATTAGGGATTTTCTAGAACATTCGAGAAGTGCCAGACAGCCAGCTTGTTTGTAGAATTTTAAGAAAGGTTTGTGTTACGTTATCCGCACTATAGACTAGGCAATAAATTAGAAGAATTGCAGTTACAGACATGAGTGTACGAGTGTGTCAGTAACTGTGAGACAGTTGTGTGTGTGTGTTTGTGTGTGTGTATGTGTGTGTGGTAAACTGATCGTAAAAGATACATCGCGTCGAAGTAAAGAAGTCTTAATGAGTGTTGAGGACTGTATCGTCAGTTAGTGTATCAAAGATAGAGAACGTGAAGAAAGGCACTGAAAGGACTGAGTCAAGATTACAAGAAAAAATTGTAAGTTGTAATATCACGAAAGAGTGTAGACTACATTAACATCAGTAAAAGAGACTGTGTATTTATACAAACGTTTTAGAAGAAAATAAAGCGACAAAAAAGTAATTGTACTTTGTTTTCCTCGCATTGGTGTCAGAAGTGGGATTGTTGCTCTTGTTACAATACTACATAACACGACTTCAGTGTGTCTGATGCAGTATATTCACTTGGTAATATAGCACTTACTGTGTGTAAGGCGAATCTACAGAAATGTTGGACGTTCCAGAAGAGTGCTCGGAAAGCTTGAAGGAAATTCACCCCCATCGTGTTGTGGCAACACTGACTGCTTTTTCTGCATTTAGGGAGTTCAAAACAGTTTCACTGAAATGTTCCGCTCAGTATGACACAGACTCTAAACACCTTGATTACTCTTCTCCTTCTTCTCCACCTGAACTATTTCTTTTATACGTATTTAGTTGAGAAAATAGCTAAAGACTGATAAATCACGGATAACTCTGGAATATGCACTTTAAATTTTACAGTTTTGCGTAACATGATATGATCTTAAGTTAAGGAAGCAAAAACGTTTTCTTGAGGAATAACCATAAACATAATTAAAACTGCTGATATAGTTGTCTCTTGCGAATTGTAACCTTTCCGATTAACCTCAAAATTGTGGAAAAACATGTTTTTTACTTAGAAATCCGAGCTTTAATCATAAATAAGCAAACCAGAAAAGCTTCAAATCATTAACTCGTTTACCTTTTACTATAGATGCACTGAACGCTTTTTTTTTTACTTTACTTTAACTCGTTAAAAAGCCTGCACATTTGACGGATGTAATTGGTACAAATAAATGTTGGTTTTGTGGTATCTTAGCGTTGCCACTCACACACATTTCAGCTGAAAGAGCGGCGAACTTCCTCTGCGGCACTAATTACATCATCATCGTCATCCCGTGTCAATCAGACTGATAAATAACACGCTTCAAAGGTAAATAAAACCTGCACAGCAATCACTCTAAAAGGTTTAATGTATTTCAGCACCTCACTCACTCGTCTAAACATTGCACCAGACACAAACAAGGTGAGTGCATCTCTCAAAGGTAAACACACGGCTCAAAGGATCTGTTTTATCATTTACTAACAGAAATACCCGGCGTTTTCTTTGTTTCAATGATTTATCACTATAAGGTTTAGGCTTAGCCTGCACTCGCCGCAGACCTTTAAAAGAAATCTGATGTGTTGCACTCACATGACTTTCTGTGCTCTTGTACTAACCATTCTTACAAACTCTTATTCCTGTATCTTCTTCGTGTTAGTTGAGATAAACATTTGTACAAATTATCTTATTGCTTATTTCCTTGTAGGTACAAGGGGAATATGGGAATACAGTAGGCTTTGTGCGATAGTCAAATCTTTTAAAGCTTTAGAATTCCGTTCTCTTTGCACGCTTAACATATAAAAAATTAACCACGATGTTTCATTTTACGGATGTTTGTTTTCCAAAATTCACAAAAATAACTCCGCAATGGTAAACGCTACAAAAAGAGTTATTTGCAATTAACTGTGTGTTTTAGTAAGATCTACATTTTTGTATAGTAGGATCTTGTCTATCTCTTACGGTTTATCAGTTATTTAAAAGTCATCCAGAGTAAACAGGACTACATAGGCTATAGCAACAAAATTCAAAAAATATATTTCATTTTTCATACAAATATCTTAAACATGTTGCATTTTAATGAAAGGGTAGTTTAGGTTGGACAAAAATATATTAAAGTGGAATACCAACTTTGGTTTTTCAGGGATATTTTGTTTTTGAGTTTTGCTTCTCACAGGCCCACACACACACACACATACACTAGCGCACACCTTTTGTTAAAATGTTTCTTTTTATTCAGAGGTCCTCAAAACATTACTTTCCGTACTTAGTATACGTAGTAGAGGAAGTAAAAACGTTATCCACTTCTACACTGAAAACCACGTGTCTTTGTATCTGAGGGTGGGAGGGAGGGTTTTAATTAAAGTGGTGGGCGGGGGGGGGGAGTCTATAGAAGCACTTGTCACTGGAACTACGTATAAGCAAGTGAAGAAGAAGAACTTGAGATGCCATCTGGTGTAACCTCAGGCAACTTCATGCAACACAACACTTGTCTAACAATACGCTATCTACACATCGATGTGCACTACAACAAACTTTATTATTAGTTGCCAAGTTGGCGAGCGTGTCTTTCTCGAGCGGTAACGGCTTAATAATAAATCTGCACCGTCACAAACTGCAGCAAGCCACTGCACCAAGAGGTACAAAACCCAACGTTCTTGTAGCTAGTACACACATATACAGGCTGGAAGGAAAGTCGTTACTCTAATTTAAACCAGTGATAGATCTCAATATTTAGAACACATTTTGTATCTTACCTTTTTGTCTCTGAACATTTGCTACGGAGATATTTTAGTTTTGTTGAGAACAAGCTGACAAAGGTGCGTCTTGATAACATAAACACAAACCCGGCCCTGTCCTTCCGTGTTTACTGTGCGAGTGTAGGCCAATCACAAGCGTTAGCTCCCAAAACATTATATGGAACCGAAAGCGCCCGACCTGTTTACAACCACCAACCAGCTCACTTTCCTGATCAACCTTAACACAACTTTGTCGACTTCAAGTCTGAAAGAGCTGCTTGGAGTATCCCTTTACATCTTTTAAGTGATTAATTATTTTGAAACCCTGTGTGATGTCAGAAATAAGTTACTCTACGCATCTTACAAGTAACAAACTGTGATCTTTGTACATTCTTGTGGAATTACACATTCAATTTGCAAAAACATTTATTAATGTCCAAATAATTATTTTGTAGAACCAACAATATCGTACATAATCCTAGTTATTTGTGTGAGTTGTGGATAACTTCTAACTTTCGTGAAATGGAACATCGTTATTCATGTTTTATATGTTAGCCTGCAAGGAAAACAGAATGTTAAAACTTTAAAATATTAGATTATCGCAAAAAGCAATAAGATAATGTTTATCTCAACTAACACGAAGAAGAGTTTGTAAGAATGGTTAGTACAGGAGTAGAGAAAGTCGTGTGACTGCAACACATCAGATTTTTGTTTTAATTGTTTCCATTTTTGACCGTTAAACTTGATTTTAATTATTTATTTTATGTACTATATGATATGAATAGTGAAGTTAAGTTTTAATGCCCTATGTATACAACCTACCGCATTCTGTCTCACAGTGGCAAAACTGTGCACACAAGGATACAAGAAATATAAGTTGGTAGTTGTGGTAATAAGAAATATTATAGAATGTGTTAACTTCCGTTAGAAGAGAACTGATTAAATGTAGTAGGATAATGAAGTGGTAGAAAAGTAGCGGGACGGATTTTGCCGTTTTTGTCACCATGGTGTCAGGAGTGGGACTGTGGTTTTGTTACTATATTATAACAAATGAATGGAGAGGTTTTATCTCGCGAGAGAGGACCATATCCTTCCCTAAAGCAGTGCTTGGTATTCCAGAAGCAGGCACTACCCGATACTTGGTTCTAAGTAGTGCATTAGTATCGGAATATGCACCACCTTCTGTCAAACCAACTTGTTCTCTGAGACAGCAGCCTCCCTCTCGGGGACAGATAGTACGAGGATTTCATCTCTGCCTCCTGGGAATAAGGGTGGGGGGAAGGAAGGAAGCAAGAGCGAATTGATGGCGGCGGATTCACACCAGCTGACGGTACATGCACACACACACACACATACACAAAAAGCAGAGGAGCGCGCTGCCGAAGGGAAAATGTTTTTACATTCACAGCAGCATCTAATGGATCGTCTTATTCCTTGCTCAAGGAGATCCTCATTAGTAGGCAAATTTCTTACACTGCGCAAGTACACGCGATAACATGCGCTTCTAGCTGTTTATATCAATACGCGTCATTAAAGAAGAACCAGGCTTATTTAACCACCTAGCCGGCTATTGTATTCCACACACAAAACTTCCATATCGATATTTCACCGGAAATATATGTTTCCAGTCCTCTTGTATAAAAAAGCATTTTTAGAAAAATATCCTAGTGTGTCCGTGGACAACATAACACAAAAACGAAAATTCGGTTAGAAACCAAAGTTGGTATTTGAGTTTAATGTTTTTCAACGATGGGACACGATTATTTAAAAAAAAATCCTGCATCTTAAACTACCCTTTACATGGAAACTTTTTCGAAAATTTTGATTTTCTCGATAAAGCCTATAACGATTTTGATTAAAATGCCATATATTTGAGATATTTTTATCATAAATGAAATGTATATCTTGAATTTTCTGTCTATGGCCCATGTAGTCGTATTTACTCCGGTTGACGTTTGCATAACTGGTAAACCGTTAGACATAGACCAAATCTTACTATACAGAATATGCAGATCTTGCTAAAACACACAATTTATGTCTCAATAAATATTTTTGTAGAGTGAACCATTTCGGATATATTCCTTGTTATTTGTGTCAGTTTCAGAAAACTTAAAAGTTTGTGAAATGGAACATCGTTGTTCATTTTTTTATATGTTAAGCGTGCAAAGAGAACGGGACCTCAAAGCTTTGAAAAGCGTACTGTATTCCAATATTCCCCTTGTACTTACAAGGAAATAAGGAGAATAAGAGTTTGTGCGAATGGTTACTACAACAGTAGAGAAAGTCATATGAGTGTAGCACATCAGATTATTTGTTTCGTTTTTGTTTTGTTGTAAAATCATTTTTCTTTTTCGGAGAAGAAGGTTATTTATATGTAATTCGTTGCATTTGTATTTCAAGTATAGAAAATAGTATGCATTTTATGTGGAGAAGAGAAGGTATGTCACGTAAAAGAAAAGCGAATAGAGAAGATAATCTGATATTAATCTATTGTATAGTAAAATGTATAGCATAAGAATCCCCTCCATGACAAACTACATATAATTGCTGAATTTCGCGATAATCGGTCAAGCGCTTGCCCACTGATGTTTCCTGGCCTCCTTGTATTGTGGGAATGACGTCACGAGGGCCTTTGGCGAACTCCTTCAAACACGCCGGCAGTGACAAACAGATCGATCTCGAATGCAAGAGAAAAAGCTCCAGTTGTATAGCCGGTTCATTGTTGGCAGTCATGGACACAAACAGGCGCCCGAGACATAATCTACAACCAGTCCGTCCTTTGTTGTGCCGAGCCCATAGATACAGCATAAATTATGTCTCCAAGGGGTTTTGAAGTTTTAGCAATGGTAAAAATCAAACTAAATTTAAATTTACATATCAAAATTTAATAATGCACGGGGTGAGACCCGAACAGAGGGTGTGTAGGTTCAGATGAGAAGAGGCACTCGAAAGAGGTTCACGGTGGTTTTGTCAGACATTTGGGGTGGAGAAATAATGCTAACCCTGAGCCCTTTATTAGGGGCAGTGTGTTCGGTTGGCCGAAGACCCGGGCCGAGTTTTACAACACACAGACTTACCCTGGTGAACGTCAGACGGTGTGGCGGCGATCAGACCAGCGGACGGGCGTCGTGATTAGACGTGTGTCGAGAACAGACGCAATAACAGAAGGATGGACAAGGGAGTGTGAATCACCCGCGTTAATAAAGCTCCTGCCTGCTTTTTCAGTATTCTGATGTTATGGAAACTTGGCCTGGATTACCTCTCGTCAGTTTTGGGAGCGGGATTTGTTTTGATCTTGGATTTTGCCGCATTCGATTTGTACATTTATCGATATTTGTGCTTCTACTAGTATTTTTATGTAATATTAGACTGTCCGTCACGGTCGTCACACCCTAGGAGGAAGGATGATATCAAAGTACAGTCACAGCTAAAACTACAGTGGGTCCCTAACATTGGCAGGCTGTCCTTCAACCCGACGAAGTTCCAGGTCACCACACAGAGAGCGCGCCACCAGTCAGCTCCGGCTGATCAATCAGTTCAGCCGAATGCCGTGTTTGAAGAGCGCAGAGTCTACCGCTACGCATCCTACCGGAGACCTCGCTGACACAACCTGAAAAGAGGAGACAGAGAGAGAGAGAATTAAATGAAAGAAAGTATTTCAAAGATGGAAAGCAAATATCATTCGCAGCCTCAGTGACCTGGCAAAACCCTCCGAAAAAATCCAAGATCAGGAATGTCGGCTTCGGCAATCGAACCCACGACCTTCCGAATGCGGCCCATAGACGTTACCCCCTGAGCCATTCCACTTGGTCCATGGTGAACATAGAGAAATTAGAATGTAATTTTTTAATAAAGTTATCAGTTAATCTCCGCTTAAACTTGAGTTGTGGTTGAGATAGGAATTGTGCATAAGAGAGGCGAGTTAGACGTGAGCGGGCCTGTAAATTAGTCCACACGCACGTACGCACGCACGTACGCACGCACACACGCACGCACGCTTAGCCAGCCAGCGAGCTAGTGGTATTATCAGAGGCAAGCAGTACGTATAATGTGTCCTGTTATCAGACTACGTACGCACGCACGCTTAGCCAGCCAGCGAGCTAGTGGTATTATCAGAGGCAAGCAGTACGTATAATGTTTCCTGTTATCAGACTACGTACGTACGTACCGCTTAGCCAGCCAGCGAGCTAGTGGTATTATCAGAGGCAAGCAGTACGTATAATGTTTCCTGTTATCAGACTACGTACGTACGTACCGCTTAGCCAGCCAGCGAGCTAGTGGTATTATCAGAGGCAAGCAGTACGTATAATGTTTCCTGTTATCAGACTACGCACGTACGCACACTTAGCCAGCCAGCGAGCTAGTGGTATTATCAGAGGCAAGCAGTACGTATAATGTGTCCTGTTATCAGACTACGTACGTACGTACCGCTCTCTGCAAATGGTATTCTAAAATGCACACAAGTATTTTACGACTATAAGGAGATATAATGGAATGCCTCGTCGTCATTTCCCCGTCTTGTAAGATGGGAAATAAATGGTCTGGAAACCATTCTCATAGCTCCCGCAGATACCACGAGCGATTATCTGACTTCACATGTCAAAGAATGCAGAAAAGGGAAAAATTGACAGGAACAATGAATTGTCATATTACAAAAGCAAAGCAAATGTGCTCAGTGAAAGGAATGAAAGAAATCAAAGAAAAAGGCAAAGCACGAGAGTATTAAAGAAACTGAGAAGTAACGAAATAGGAAATTTCTGATATGCTGCATTCATATTCCTTTCTCCACTCTTTTACACATTATCCTTATCTGTCATGTATTAACAAAATACCACATCTGACACCAATGTGAGTAAAACACAAACTGCGGCAACTTTTACTGATGTTTTATTTTGCTTCTAAAACTGAAGCAAATACACAGTTCTATTAACACAGTCGACACTCAGGCCCCTTACAACCTTGACACACACTTTCCCGTCTTTCAGTTCTTTCTATCTGTCAAACTGTTGTCTTCGACTCTTATACTCACTAAAACTGCTCTTCAGTGCAACTGTGACGTAATGTTAAGTGCCTGTAGATGTTCATGTCGACAGAAACGAGTCTCTCACGGTGGCTGCGCGCGCATACAGACACACACACACACACACACACACAGACACGCACACACACACACGCACACACACACACAAAACGGACTACTAACATCATTCCACATTCCTATTCCATCAGATAGAACCACTATTCTTCCCTTTTATCTCCCAAACTGCCCCTTTCTCATACAGGTGAGAATGACGTGGCAGGAATTGTTCTGGAAACTCCTTGCTCCACCCGGTGTTTGGTGGCCGCCAAGTGGTGTGAGGTAGCTTAATCTTGAGTCTTTAAGGCGTACACCCGCGACCGGCATCACAATATCATAAGTTCTGCCATAATTATAACCGTGAGTGGTTCACGAAAGAACGACACTGTCCAAAATATTTATTAACTATAATAGTGAACATATAGTTACTCAAAATGTCTCCCACACAATCATTTATAGCAGCACGTATGACATTTAAGTACAAATCCTGCACTGTTCATTTCAAATGTTGTTTTAGAATCCCGTGTTTTGCTCTCGATGACGTCACATAGTTGGTAATACAGTGTATTCAGATCTGGACCTTCTGATGTGCGACAGCCTTCTGTACTAGGCTCTCTTGTATAATACTGGCTTTTTCAATACTTTTGACTTGACCATCATAAAACCTATTGTATACTCCACTTCTCATTGTACCTACAATGCTGTCTCTGGACAGCATAACTCAAAAACGAAACGAAAAGTCCGTTAAAAAGCAAAGTTGGTATTTAAGTTTAATGTCTTTCAAGGATGCGACACGAAGTATTTGAAGAAAATAGCCCCACCCTAAACTACCCTTTACATGGAAAATTTTTCGAAAATTTTGATTTTCTTGAACATGCATTTAACGATTTTGATTAAAATGTCATGTTTGAGAAATTTTTGTGAAAAATGAAATGTATATCTTGAATTTTCTGGCTATAGCCCCTGTAGTCGTATTTACTCTGGACGACTTTTGCATAACTGGTAAACCGTTAGAGATAGACCAAATCACACCATACAAAAATGTAGATCTTGCTAAAATACACAAATTTATGTCTCAATAAATTTTCTTGTAGGGTGAACCATTTCGGAGATATTCCTTGTTATGTGTGCGAGTTTTGGAAAACTTAAAAACTTTCGTGAACTGGAACAGATTTGACTATCGCACAAAGTCTACTGTACTCTAATATTCCCCTTGTACTTACAAGGAAATAAGCAGATATCTCAATTTGCGCTGGAATGTCAGAGAGAAGAAATGTTAACAGCCAATACTACATGAGGAAGAAATGATTAGGTTTCCTGAAGACGAAAGTTAGGCAGTAGCTACTTCCAAGGTTTAATGGCTTTTCGATAAAGCGCCCCTCCCTCCCTCCCTCCCTGCTATCTTCCACCCTCTTCTTTAACTGCCGGAAATTAAAACTTAAAAACCTCATTTTCCTTCTTTCAGGGAGTAAACCAGCATGACGATGAATGAAGCAAGGAATATATTATAATATACCCCGCGCTGAACGAACAACATAACTGAGGCGGTCGGGCGGATGTACCTACTGAACTGTTCAGGAAATTCGACACTCTGAAGCAAGAATAATACTGCTACTTCCAGTAATAACTCGATGTGATTGGGCTTTTATAGCTAACACTTGCGCAGTTCAATAGAATATCATTTTATTCCTTCTTCCCCGAGAAGATGTAAAATTTTAAGAGCAGTGTTTCTTAAAATTACTACCAGTGCCATAACATAAGTCGTGAACAAGACTGTTTAAAAATCTTAATCTTGTCTGCCATAACCTTATCCTTATAGACTGCCAGACCTTCCGTATTTTATGCAAACAGTGAAAGTTTCTCAGCGCATGCGTCCAACACAGTTGGGAACGATGGGATCATTGCTACCTTACTTCCACAGGTAAGTTGAAGCGGATTGGCTACCACGGAACTGTGTTTGTCATTCAGGCAGGTCAGTGATAAGCCCTGGAGTACCTGAGATAGGCGTAAGGTTGGGGAAGTCTAAGGGAGACTATTTCCCAATAAGGGTGCCCCTTAGGTGCAAGGAGAATACACTAGGGTTTGAGTGATGTCAAATATTTTAAGAGTGGGCGCTATATGATGACTTTGAAATTCCATTCTCTTTGTATGATGAAGAGAAAAACGATGACTAACGACTACCCATTCTACACAGGCTATAAGTATTGCAAAACTCATACAAATAACTAAAGAATATATCAGAAGTGGTTTAATAAGATCTACATTCATTAGTTGCTAGTATGTAAGTAAACCACGTTTAAGGGTGTAAGGTGAACACAGTTGAGCGCACCCCTAACTCTGCCTGCTGGAGCACTTGGAGGGAGGGGGAGGGAGGGAGAGAGGGAGGAGGGAGGGTGTACATCCAAGATGTTACCTTCATTGGATTGTCTCTCAATTTCACGCTTTGCCTACATTTCATCAGTACCTTCGAAATTGGATTTTATTAGATAATCTTGCATACTCACCGGACAGAGTTCTTCTGACCTCGATTTTCTCCATCACATGCCCCCCCCCCCCCCCCCCCCCCCAATGATACCACATCTCGGAGCAACAGAGCGTTTCACCGACGCTGCCGAACCGAACCATTGCACTGACCTCATTTCCATACTTGTAACCTGCTTTAAAAAGTAGTTAAGGATAGCAATATCTGGAGGAAAACCCGTCCAAACTGACACAATTTATAAACATGGCTACAAGTCTTCTGGGAGGATTTTCTTAAACATGTTGGAGTCGCAACTTGAAACCCAAGTACAATACGGCGACTCTATACCCAGAGTCTTTGAGCTAATGCATTCGCTACCTAGACTAGAGCTAGGACAAATATCCTCTTGCTTGCAATGTGTGCGCGCTGCGAGTATGTGTGGATGTGTGGAGAGGGGAGGGGTAACCTGGAACTGTAAACATCTCAGTCTAACAACAAATATAATTTAAAAATAGATACATACTATGAACATTTGTAACCTCTTACCTCACTCAGGTGAGGCTACTATTTTGTAGGACAGATGGCAGGACTGTAGTACTCATAGCTGTACATTAGATTAATTCAATTTCACGATACATTGTGCATATTTCAATCCCACGTATATGTGCAGCTTTTGTCAAAAAGTACGCGCTTTATATAAATTAAAAATATGCTACATTTTAGCTAGCAACATTTCAAAGATGTACCTATTATTGGCGAAAAGATACTGTTTACGTCACTACATATTGGGATACTAAGAGATGACGGTAGAAAAAGCCATCTTTAATCAGCCATTTCAAAATAAAATGTCCTGCTTGCGCTTAAAGTCTAAGAGATTACATTTACAAATTTTATATGATTTTATAATGGAACCAGCGCTTGAAGTAATGTCACTTGGAGCATCATGTTCCACTACTTCATCACATGACGAGAGTGCTTACAAACACTACCATTAGAAATCACAAACTGCTAAATTTATTGTAATAATAGCGTCATTTGTTTTTACATTATTTATCGGAACTAAAAACTTCTTTTACTTTCGCCATTAAGTTTGCTGTTAAAAATCTGGACGTTAAATGCGACGAATCAAATACACGTTAGAAAACTGTAATTAGTCGCAATACAAATAGCTCTCAGCGTACAGCAAATTCATTCTACACTTAATGCAGGAAACGTTTTATAATTTGAAAACATTAACTTTGTATGTAACACGGAGATCGCTGCGTGCAGTTTTTTGCCCCACTGTCGCCGTACATACGGAATTTTAACTCCCATTTCAAGTTCATGAACAATTAAAAAGAGCACAATGAATTCACGCAGTCTTTTGTGCAGGGGACAGGCCTGTTGGCCTAACAGCACCAAAAAAATGTAAATAAATAAAAAGCCTGTGGAGCTCAGAATTTCTGGAATGATTAATGAAAATCTGTCCCTGGTCCGGCGATTTGCTGGAGGAACTGGAGCGGGCTGGGGCTGGAGGGGGGGGGGGGGGAGCGATGAAAGGGGCGCTTTGTGTGCCTTTGCTAGCTAGATGAGTGAAAAACAGTGTGGCCAAAATAGGGAATTCATTACAATTATATTCAGGATAGAGGTCGTCGCCGTCGCTTAACGGTGTCATGCGCACAACTCATTCATCGTGAAACAAAAGCCAGCGATTACACAACTGAACAAAACATGGCAGGCAGCTAAACTGAAAAAAATGCACGTTTCGATTCGTCTTGTGACGTATGACACACCATTCATCACAAAACTGTCACTTCACTCAAGTGTTCAAACAGCTGAAATTATTGACTGTAAGATTTGGCAGGGAGATGGATAAATAATTGTAATAAGTAATTTTGTGACAGTACAGAAAATAATTAACACTCAAAACAAAGTTTTAGTTATTTACTCTTCAAGTTTGTGTCTCTGACATTATATGTAGATGCAAATGTAAATGTAAAACACATAATTTAGGTCCATTTTTTTACAGGAGTTGCTAAGAGTTTTAGTACATGAGTAGAGAAAGTCATGTGAGTGCAACACACAAGATTTTTTAGTTATGTGTACAATAGAGAATATTACACAGGTGTGTTGTTTTGAACAGGAGGAAACCCGAGGCTATCAGACCATTGAAAAACACGTCACAATGGTGGACAGATCAATTGTCATGGGAAATTATGACGGTTCATTAACAGATAAATATGTGCATTGTTTTGCCTTTGTTTAATGTCGCTGCCCTTATAGATGAAAACTATAAACATTACAATCACATCCATACGTGCAGTCCAAAAGAACTGTTATCAATGTCAAGTGTTGTGTGGTGAATTTAGTACCAATTTATGTAAGTGAGTGGCTTTCCCCTGAATCTCATTCTTTTTTAGCCCTTTTTGGCCCACATTTCCTTCAAGTACTGCCAAAAATTTGAACATAAAGGAGGGCGTTTTAAGATAGCACATATAACATTAAAAGATTGCACTAGATCTTTAAAAATAGCAACTTGAGGTCAATTTCATAGATGTTCAGTAATTTTCCAGTCCCAGAGTCCCTTAAGGAGATATACCGGGTGCAAGGAAGTCATTACATTAATTTAAACCAGTGATAGATCTGGGTATTTGGAACACATTTTGTATCTTATGTTTCTGTCTCTCACCATTTCCTAAGTAGATATTTCAGTTTTGTCGAAAACAAGCTATGGGTCCTTAAACCCTAGAGTATTGTTTGAACGTGTATTGTTGCAGTTACATTCACACCTGCCAAACATAACATTTCGATACGTGCCGATTTGGCCAGGATTGTAGCCACCTCAGCGGTACGGTAAACGCACTGCATGACTGTTTTGTTGACATCTGATGGCACAACGCAATGCAAGTCGCTGACATGTGCAAGGACTAACCCCATCAACTCAGTGTTGACATTCACATCACCGAAAAAAAATATATATATAATATATTTACAAAAGATTAAAGCTAGCGAAAAGAAACTTAGTATTCTTACATTTGCATCTATCTGTCAGGATATTGCGGACGTATTAAGATGACCATTTAAATCAGAGATTGTTTCTCAATTAAACTTACTGAACTGAAGTATATTTCATGTTGCAGAAAAACATGTAGGACTTTAATTCCCGCATGTTCTTCAGGAGGTTATGTTCTCGTTCTGCAGTTGTTTCATTATTGTAGCTTGAAGGCTTCTTGCTCCGTCCAATTAAAACCACTGTAATTTTTAATTTACTACACATACGTATCACGACAATAATTATTCCGTCCTGTTTATTTTTTATAAGTTTGAAGCATATTTGAAAGAAAACATAGCGCTGTTGTATGAGATTGGTTCCGCGCATGATAATGCAGACAAATTTGTGATTTTAATAGAACCTTAACGCTGCTCCACCGCAATGATATTGTTTCGTTTCACGTATAAGCTTTCCAATTTAATCTGTATGCAAATGTGGCGGAATATAAACGAAAAAGTGCTGTAAGGGATGCCAAATTGGATCATATGCCGCGCTGAATTCTGGGAGAAAACCAACCATCTATAGTCGGAATATTTGTTATTAACGTTCAATATGTTAGTCTGCCAGTTGGTGCCAAAACTAAACACAAATATAATGAATATAATATTAAAAAAATCTCATGTGTTGCACTCACATGACTTTCTCTACTCTTGTACTAACCATTCTTACAAACTCTTATTCCTGTATCTTCTTCGTGTTAGTTGAGATAAACATTTGTACAAATTATCTTATTGCTTATTTTCTTATAGGTACAAGGGGAATATGAGAATACAGTAGGTTTTGAGCGATAGTCAAATGTTTTAAAGCTTTGACATTCAGTTCTCTTTGAATTGCAAACATGAAAAATGAACAACAATGTTCCATATGACGGCTTCCACTATATCTCACATTTTATTGAGATTTTTGAAAGAAGCCTTCTTATATGAAGAAGAACAAGGCTATTTTACAAGGCTTTACTAAGGAGTGAGTAGAGAAAAGTATTTGAATGTCACACATCAAAATTTTGCTTTAAGTAAATAATAAGTGTTTAGGAAATATTGCCCTGCCGGCCCCAAATGCAACCAAAGGTTCAGACATACAAGAAACATTTCAATATTTAATTTGGTTCCTTGTTCTGTTTCATTAAAGAATACGTTCACAACAATAAGTGAACCACAGCAACAATCACACACAAACAATACATGCATAAAACATTTTGTTTTGGTCTAGTAAGAGAAGCAAGTGAGCGGCTGACACTTTTGAGATTTCTCAAGGCAAGTAAGTTTTTGTGTTTATGTGTTACTCTGCGTGCCTTCTTCGAGGAGGAAACTATTTTTGCATTTTAATGAAGTCATTTGGATCTATATAGCGGAGGGAGGGAAGGCTTTAATGAGAGAGACGTGTAATACCATGAAAAGAGAGAAACCATTTCTGTCTCATTCTCTTCTTCTTCTTTATCCTTCCTCTCTTTTCCTCCCCGTCCTCCTTTTCTCTAAGAATCTCATTTCCTGCCCTTGATTTGGGTGCGGTTTTGTTAACGTATTGTTGCGTTACAGAGGTTTTGTATAGTCTTCTGGACTTTTCTGCAGTTAAAGCGAAACAAGCAAGGAAGAAAGAGAATTCATCGCTTTTTGTAGACGCTTGAGAGAATTGTTTGACCTCTTACCAAGCGATGCATTGTGTTTCTTTGGAAATGACACAAGGCAATATAACTGAATTCCTAAATAGTGATACATGCGCATATGAAGGTCGGAGTATGTATGTGCGCGCGCATGCTTAATACTTCTAGGCTTTGCGCACCGATTTCGACTGATTTGTGTTGAATGCTGCACGATGAAGTTGGCCATGTTTGTTGACATTGGATGTTATGCGATCTCAAGGTCCGCATATCATTTCCAGGACTTGGTGATATTGTTATGGGATAACCTACGTCAAACTTTCCCCACTAATGACTCCTACGTCTTCTGATAATATATAACATATATATAAATCTGATAATCTCAAAGAATTAATAAATCTATATTTCACATGTATTGATCACTTCTGTGAGGGGAGTAGTTGGAAATAACGCTACAACCTGGCACGGATAACTTTCAATACAAAGCGAAATTTACGGTCCAACTTAGAATTCCTCTTCATTTCACATAATTAATCATTTAATTTTGTGTAATAACTACACAAGCTCGCAAGACAATTTACATATTTGGAGCCCAAATGACGTAGTTGTCCCTTTAACCTCATTCAATCACTCACTCGCTCTGTCTATGTATGTATGTATGTTGTTGTTGTTGTTGGTTTATTTAATGACGCTGTATCCAGTGTATTCTGGATTTCCGCGTCTGGTGTCTTTGATGAAGTAGAGATGTAGATGTAACATAAGATGTAATTTGAATATACATATGTTCTTATTATGCTGTTAGTATTATAGTTTCATTTTACATTTTCTGAGGAAACGAAGAAGAAGTGGTGCTATATAACGTATTTTCCAATTTAGAAGTGAGGAAATATTCCAAGGACCGTGTCCAATACGTGCACATATGTGTGAATATAGAGATGTCGAATGTTGGTAATTTTTAGGGCATTGAAAGAATATGTGATCTGCATCGCCAAACTGACCACACTCACAGCAATCTGTATCGCGTTTTCCGATCTTAAATAAATAAGCCGGGGTGGGTGCTACGCCTAATTTCAATTTTGTTGCCAGAGATATAGCCTCTTTATCTACATTTTCCACTGAAAACCATGGTGTTTTAGATGATCTAGGCAGATGGAAATAAGTATCGATATGATGAGTAATATGTTGTCGGACGTCCTGGATGTGTATTCCTGGTGATGGATTTGGGGGAGAATTATTGGCAGCTGCTTTGGCCAGTTTATCTACGTACTCATTACCTGTTATGTTGGAATGGCCAGGTATCCATATCATATGTGTCATGTTATGTCGTTGATCTAAAGAATCTAGTTCGTGGAAACATAATATTTCCCACCAATCAAGAGAAGGTTTTATTTGGAATCTATTAAGAGTTTGTATAGCACTGTAGGAATCGATACAGAGTAGGATTGTGGAATTATGTATATGACGTAAAGAATATAGAGCTTGGTATATTGCGTATATTTCTGTTGAATAATTAGAAAAATAACGTGGAAGAGTGAATGAGTCTTTGGTATCCGTGGTTTGATTGAAATATGCAGCTCCCGCCCCATGGTCAGATAGTGGTCCATCAGTATATATAATCTGAGGGGGTGATTGTAAAGATTGAGAAAACTGGTCTAGGAAGTATGCAAACTGTTTAGGGGTAGTAACATCATGTTTTTGCCAGTTAGACAGAATAAATTTGGTTTTCGGGATCAGCTAATCATATTTGAGATAATATAAGGGAGGTCTCCTATGAGACATCCCTCCCTGGAATGATTTGAAAGCTTTAAATATTTTTGAATATATCGGTGTCTGCTTCCGTGATCCTATTTTGCACTGTAAACGGATATTAAGGCCTAGTAGCAATTTAGAGAACAGCGGTGTCTCTGTAAAGAGAAAGAGTTTTGCTATAAAAGGAATAGTTAGGGTTATCTGCCGTTCGGCGAAATTTTGTAGTGCTAATTCGGCGAAAACTTTTTGAGTAGCAGGTTTACCGCCGATCCCTAAAATGAGTTTACCAATTTGATAAATTATGGATGTAATTTTATTTTGCATTCCAACTGGATATGCAGTAATAGTGATGGCTCCGTAATCTATTTTCGATTGGCAAAGGGCTTTAAATATGATATATAGGTATCGTGGGTGTGCTCCCCAATGTCGACCTTGTATGTATTTAAATATGGGAAGGGTTGATCTAAGGGTGGAGTGAAGATAAACAGCATGATTTTTCCAGGATAGTTTATTGTCAAAATATAAGCCTAGGAATTTGGTTGACTGCGTGAGAGGTATAGGATGTCCGTCAATATGTAACGGTGATTGTAAAATTGGTGTGCCGCGTTTAAAGAAAATAGAATGACTTTTACTAACATTGAGTTGTAACCCTAGTCGTATGAGGGTTTGCACTAACAAGTCTAAGTCATGTTGTAACTTATGTGTCGATAAACGGATTTCCTGAATCGTTGCCGGAGAGTAAAGAAGGATATCATCAGCAAAAAGGAGCAGTTGACTCTGTTTAAAAGGAAGAGTACTAAGTTCCTGGATATAAATAATAAATAGTAGCGGACTTAGAGGAGTACCTTGGGGTAATCCTTGAGAACTGTAGCGAATTTGGGTGTATGAGTATTGTAGATTTAATTGAATTTTACGGTCAATAAACAGGTGGTAAATACATCGTACTATAGGTGCTGGAATGAAAAGTTTCCTTAAAATAGGGATGAGGATGTCCAACTGTACAGAATCGTATGCGTGGGAAATGTCTAAGAAGTGGGCTAGAAGTCCTCGGTTGTGGGTCCAATTGACGTGTATGTCATGCGTTAGTTGAAGTAGGTTGTGATGTGTGGAGAATAGTTTTCTGAATCCGTGTTGTCCTTTGGGCCAAAAACCGTAACGTTCCATATAAAACGTGAGTCGGGTTTTTAGAATTTGTTCAAATAGTTTCCTTAGTGTGTTGGCTAGGACAATCGGTCTATAGTGATTTGCTGCCCTTCCTGTTTTATTTGGTTTCAGAAGTGGTATGATGTAGAAGTGTTGCCATGAATCTGGGATATGACCTGTGTAAAGAATGTATGAATACCCATGTGTAATCAAAAGATTTAAGGTATGTGGAAAGTGTTTGATCATTTCGTATGATATTCTATCTGGTCCTGAAGCGGTGGATTTATGATGTGAATTAAGTGCATTAGATAGTTCGTGTGTTGAAATTGGTGACATGAGTGCTAGTGCACCCTCAAATAAAGGCTCTTCCTGTGTCACGGAATTCAGAAAAAGAGGATTGTTACGTACCGAGTCTGGAGTGTGTTGTTGAAGATGTATGTCCATGACTATGGGATTAGTAGGGTGTCCGGTATGTCGTGTGAACCAACGTAGTTTACGCCACATTGTGGAGGTAGTAATTGATGGTGACAATTCCGTACAGAATTTTCGCCAACCTTTGCGTTTATGGTATCGGATGATGCGTCGAGTGGATGCGAATTGTGCTTTTAAAACTATAAATTGGTTACAGGTTGGTGTTTGACGGTATTGGTTTAATGCTAATCTACGTTTAGCAACTGCCTCGGAACATTCTGGAGACCACCAAATGGGTTTGTACCTAGTTGTATTGGAAGAGTGTATCCGAGTTGGAGATATATGTGATAGTACTGTTGCTACAATGAAAGACACGTGATCCATAGAATGTTGTGTTGGGTATGATTTGTTAGATGTTAATGAAGTTGCTGTTAGCCTGTTGGTAAAATCATTCCAATCCAGTATTTGTTGACGAGGAATGGAAGGTCGACGAGCATCTAAAGTAGGTGGTTTGTCTATATTTATAAATATGGGAAATTGATCACTTCCCATAGAATCAAGTCTTACTCTCCAATGGGTATTTTGCCATAGCGATGATGATATCAGTGATAGATCTGGATATGAGGGAAGTTGATGAGGAGGACCAAATCGGGTTGGTGAGTCGTCATTAAGCAAAAGGAAATGTTGGTCTGTTAGCTGATGAAGAAAGGAAAAATTATGTTGGGAACAACGAATTTGGTTCGGAGTAAGGCCAAGATTAAAATCGCCACAGATTATGGTGTTTTTGTTTGGAAGTAATGGTATATGATTCACCCAGAAAGTACGAGAAATATAATGTTGTGGTGCATTATAGATTGCTATTAGTTGCAGACTAGGAAGTTGGAGCAATATGGCCTGAAATTGCTCGTCGAAACTGTTGATTGTTTGAAAAGACGACACCAACAAAGAAGGATGAAGAAGAACCATGATTCCTCCTCCTCCCCCATGCAAGCGATCGTGTCGGATAACCTGGAATGGAGGATATCGAAATGTTTGTTGAGGGGTTAACCATGTTTCTGAAATCACTATAATGTCTATGTGATATCTCTCTAAGAGATGTTGTAGATCGTGTAATTTTGGCTTTATGGAACGGGCGTTCCATTGAACTATCGTGAAAGGAGCCATGCTATGAGTGTGATCAATTTAGTTAGCTCTGATTGAGGATATCAATTTGCATAGAAGTTGATTCAAGGCCTCGCTCGGAATGGGTTGATTTTTTCTGGTGAGTTTTCCCATTTCTTCTAGATAATTGAAGAACAGTTGACTGTCCACTTTTTGAGTGGACAAAGGAGAAAGGGAGGGTTTAATAGGAAGTGTCTCGGAAGATGTCTCCTGGCGTTCTTGGTTTTGTAGATATATGGGAGTATGTGATTCACGGGTACTGTTTCTCCCCGTAAAGTAGAAAGGTTGATTGGACGGAATCTGGAAATGTGGTTTAGTGTTATTCGATTTGATTCGTTTGTGTTGTGGAGGTGTCTGGGGTATCTCGAAGGGTTTATGTTTGTAAGGTCTTGTAACAGTATTACGAATTATGATGTGTTTATCTGGGATGAATTGATTCATTTTGGTAGAAGCGGGGTTTGTGTTGTGTGGATCTGTTTGGCTATGTAATTTACTAGCGTATGACTGGTCCCCACGAATTAACTGTATAGCTTCGTATCTTGAGATACGTAAGGATGATATTTTATCAGTGATTGCTTGTTCGCGCAGAAAAACTGGGCAATGTTTGTCGTTAGCACGATGTGGAAGTGTGCAAGATGTCGCTATCACAATCTGAGGTGATATGGTTGTCTGCACAGCGCATACATGTGGTATTACCACGACATGTTTTGGTAGAATGACCGAATTTAGCACATTTGAAACATTGTAATACTCTTTCTTTGTAAGGTGAAATTGGAAACTGGCTGTAATATAAGCGAAACTTTCGTGGGAGCATTTGCGATCTAAAGGTTAATAGGCATGTTTGAGTGGGTTCGTAGGTTATTGTCCCATTATCTGATAGCACACGTCGTTTAAAACGATATACATGTTGGATTGGATAACCTTCTATAGTTTGTCCATATTTTTGGATTTCTGTTTCTGTGATTTCAGTGTCTATGTTATGTATAACTCCTTTTGTGTGTATATAGTGATGTGGTATATATGCCTTCAGCTGGTTTTTCGAAGCAAAGTCTGAATTGAGTAATGCATTCGCGGCAGATGCGGAGGGTAGAAATACTTCTAATCTATTTTTTTCCTGTTTTTATAATTTTCTCTACTGCTAGATTTTGGTGATTTTCGAATATTAGTTTGCCCAATTTAAGTGGATGTAGTTGGGTTATGGTACCCACTGAACTAGTTAATACTACTATAAATGGTGCAGTATCTTGATTATCGTAGTGTAAAGTTGGTTTAACTATTTCTGTATTCGATTCAATTACGGGGGAGATATCCATAGTCACTGGAATATTTTTCTCATGTTCGAGAACGTCCGAAAGTGGCGGGGGAGCCTCCCCCGCCATAAGGAAATATAAGTTACACTAGCACACGCGTGATGAATATGTGCACCGAATAGAAATCAAAATGGCTACTACTCGACACTGAACTAAAGTCACTGAACACTGCTTTCTTGTTACTATTATCGAGCTTCAACGTTACTGGAATCTGAATGTAGTATAAGGTTCAAGCGATTGCTTCTTTATAACTAGTTTTAAACTAAAAACTGTGATGCGATGAAATCGAATCTAAGCTGGCAGTCACATCACCATCAACAATGGTCTATATATGTATTTGTTAACGATAGTCATAGTAGCTCGAAGATTACCAACAGAAGAATAATTACTTACCTTTTCACTACCTCACTAAATACCAAACGAACATCGAGTTCGTATTCAACTGTTAATCTCCTCTTTGACATTGGTCATAGATTAATTTAAGTACTTAAATGGTATATTTGCTCTGATGCTGATACTCACAGGAAAGTAGGAAGTGCATGAACAAATAATGGAACGACAATAGTTAACAACTTATTACATTTATTTAATATTAATAAAATGCATGTGTTACAAGAAACAAGTAGGAAGAGGTTATTATCACCATAACTTAACTCTATAAATAATCCATATACTTTATGATTACAAATAAACAAGTGCTTCTAGATCCAGTCTTCACTACTAACACTGTCTCACACCAACTACGTCACTCGCTTCCATTACGAGCACAGCGTAAATCTGAGCAACTATCAGTTTTATCTACATATTTGACAAATACACAATGGAAATAACTAAAATTTTCACTAAATAATAAGAATAAAATGAAAAATATTCTTGTATAGTTTAATTATAATAAATTTTGAAATAGATTTTTAAAAAATTAATATATAAAACACGTGTATGTTAGTATTTCACTAGAATGAATCCTTCACCACACTCCCAGTCGCCCTACCTTCCAGTTCATAGACGCAATCCTACCTCACACCTGATGAGAGGCCACAGTTTGTTCTTTAAAATACACTAAAATTTAATTTTCTGACGATGCTTTTTTAACAGAATAACACTTAAAAATATAAGATAACACACATTTCCAAAGTGCAACGGGAGTCGGTCTAATGCCGCCATCTGTGGATAACTGGATTATTGTCACTGCGTTCGATGCGTTCTGTTATTATTTGTACCACGGCGTTTCACTACGTAACGCACGAGGAAAGTCAGGAGCTGCGATAGGCAGCGATTCTGGACAAGAAAGCCAACATTCCCACTGGATAACGCGAGAGGCTGGTTTCGTAAATTATTATTAATATTAATATTGTTATTAAGAACTATTAATATAATCTACTATACCTAGCAAAGACTATACTTATACAAGACGCACGTGTGGCGCCTATATGTCTTCTTACTTCAGTAAAAAGACATTTACATATTGGAAAAGCTCCTGAGTCACGCGAATGAGAGCTTACAGAATTCTACAGAAATGTATACAAGGCAGAGCAGGGAATTAGAAAACGAGGGAAAGAAAGCTCAAACATTAGAAGAACGGAATGCACAACTGGAGACGTCTTTGGGCAACCTGCAGAAACTGCAACAAACATCTCAGGGGAATTACAGACAAAAGCAGAGGAACTGAAAATGAAACACGAGGAAATGAAAAAGAAAGATGAACAACTGAAAAATAAAGACGACGAACTGAAAAAGAAGGGTAATCAGCTTACTGGTGAAAGAAAGAAAAATACAGAGCTTCAGAAGAAGGTTCTTGAAATGCAGAAAGAAGTAGAGATATTCTCATATACAGAGCAACAACAAGACGCTTCTGGAAGCTGAAACGCAACAACAGAAAACAGCATCAGCATCTATCTCAGTTAAAAACACAAGAGAAGAACACTGAGCAGACAGAGAATCAGTTGAAGATATGCAATGAAGAATTAACTGGTGCTAAAGAGCAATAGGGGACTTTGGGATTTACTCAGATTAGCATAAGGGTGACAGCTCGCACCTTGTTGACTAGCTCCCCTGTATAGAGTCGCACACTATCAGAAAACACGGAAACAAAACACAACCTGCAATACATTCATGTGAAGTTCAGCTAAAATATAGATTTTTTTTTTTTTTCGTATTCTAAGAAAACAGTACAAATTTTCAGCTCTAAACTGATTATATATAACATATGTTACACGGGTAGTAAGTCCTTTAATTTTCTCATTTAAATATGGCGGTCCAAGGACACGCAGCTCACGTTGTCGATCCGCTGCTGTTTACGTTTCCCACTGAAAGAATAAGCTCCCTTGACCTATGCAAGTCACCTACAGAGAGAGTTTACATGTTTATTGTTTTATTATTTTGTTCGGCTTTTCAAACAGGGTTGCTATAAAACTGAAACTTTAATTAATGTATAATAAAAACAGGCTTAACCCTATTTCAGTTTAATCCTTATACAGAGGCATTTATAGTTAATAAACGAAGCAAAAGGTTTTAAAAATTGTGTAAATATTGCTATCTTATTGTTTATAGCATCATGAACAAAAACATTCCCTTCCAAATGAATCGAAATTAGGTATGGGATTCTTGAGACTGTCTCATTCGGAAAATAAAGCAAATGTTACTAAATTTTAATTCATTTAAGAGATAATTTTCTGAAAAAATGCTCGTTTTACAGCAACTGACACATGTATAAATTATTAATGATTTTAAATAATGAAAGATGAAATTTGTTTTTCTTCGTCCGATTTGAAATGGAATGTCCGAGGCAGCTCTAACGGCAGATTGTCACATTGCCCGGCGCCTGCACCACATGTGACGAAGGTGTCCACCAGGTGTAACGGAAAATGGACGTGGGATTAGTTCAACTTTCACCATGGATTTCACTTAGTTCACGCTTGCCATCGATGATTCTACTGTAACAAGGAATTATCACCAATTAATATATATATATATATATATATATATATATATATATATATATATATATATATATATATATATATATATATATATACATTTTATTCTTACAAAGACGTCATGTTAATGACATAATTTGTAGAAATTATTTTATTGCTAATTTCCTTCTAGGTGGAAGAGGTAAATACAAGATTTAAGCGATAAATAGATATTTAAGAGTGGTCGCTATATGATGACTTTATAAGTATTGTATGTAAACTTCTGAAAAATAACAAGCAATATCCCGAAATGGTTCACTCCAAGACATGTTAACTTTGTGTGTTTTAAAGATCTACATTTTTTGTATAGTAAGATTTGGTCTATCTGTTACGGTTTACCAGTTATCCAAAAGTCAAGTTTATGACAGTTAATATTGCTTAAGTATATATTACTTACAGCTTCTTCTTCAGCAGCAGTTATTTCTTCATTGCACATCTTCAACTGATGCACTCTCTCCTCACATTTCTTTTCCTCTATTTTAAACCTAGAAGCTCATGACGATTTCTGTTCTTGTAGAAGTTGCGTTTAGCAGTTGCCACAAGATCGCCATTCTTTATCTGAGAAACGCTTCTATGTTTCTGTGTATTCCAACAACCACCTTCTGAAGCTGTGTATTCTTCTTTCTTTCACTGGAAAGCTTTTTGTTGTTCTTATACAGTTCTTCGTCTTTATTTTTCAGTTATTCATCATTCTTCAGCCCCACGACTTTGTTTTACAGTTCCTCTGTTTTTGTCTGTAATTTTTGCCTCAAATGTTCAATGCTGCTTTTGTTGCAACTTCTGCAGGTTGCCCAAAGATGTCTCTAGTTGTGCATTCCGTTCTTCTAAGGTTTGACGTTTCCTTCCCTCGGTTTCTAATTCCCTGCTCTGCCTTGTGTACATTTCTGTAGAATTGTGTATGATTTCCTCCGCGAGACTCAGCAAGTTTTCCAATATGTAAGTGAAATAACAAAATACATTAAATATCATATCATCTCTCTTAGCTACAATACATTATATTAATAGTAATATTCATAATAATGATAATAGTCAGCGTCTGTCAGTGAACACAGGAACCTATATACCAGATATGGAGAAGCAAATATTAAAATACGGAGTTTTGCAGTACAACCAGACCATGTCACCTTGCTGGAATCCTCGGCTGTTGGTTTGCCTGTCGTACCGGGTCTTCATGCGGTCGCTCGCCATCTGGATGTTCTGACGAGCCATCTCGTGCATGTCGTGGAGATGGTCTACTAGATTCTCCACATACTCGGTTGCCGGCTGTTTCGTTTCCGGGGGCCTCCCAAAAGCCAGGTCACAAGGGAGGCGTAGCTCTCGGCCGAACATTAGGCTTGCTGCCGTCATCCCAGTGGTGTCGTGTGTCGACGAACGGTAGGCCAGCAAGAACAGTGGTACCTTGAGGTCCCAGTCTCTCTGATGGCTGGCCACGACCTTCCTCAGGTGCTCCTCTAGGTCTTGATGTAACTCTCGACCATGCCGTCCGACTGTGGATGTAGGGGTGTTGTGCGGGTCTTGTTCACCCCAAGTCTTTGTAATGCCTCCTTCATTAGGTGCGACTCGAAATTGATGCCCTGGTCGCTGTGGAGCTCTAACGGAACCCCAACACGGCAGAACAGCTGTTCCACGAGGCAGTCTGTAATCGTCTTCGCCTCTTGGTTCGGGATGGCACACACCTCCGGCCACTTGGTGAAGTAGCCCACAGCTACCATCAGGTACTTGTTGCCTCGATCGGACACTGGGAATGGTCCAGCTATGTCCACGGCGATGCGTTCGAAGGGCGCTCCGACGTTGTACTGCTGCATGCGACCCCGGCTCCAAGTCTGGGGGCCGCGACTCGCAGCGCACACGTGACATTGACGGCACCAGTTCTCAGCGTCTGCTCGGAGCCTCAGCCAGTAGTAGCGCTGTCGAAGTTTGTCGATCGTCCGGTTTGCTCCTAGGTGTCCACCCGAGGTACCGGCGTGCACTTTCTCCAAGACTTCCGGGACCTTACTTCGGGGAAGTACCAACTGCTCTTTCTGGGTCTTCCCATCAGGTGATTCCCATACCCGGAACAGCACGCCCTCTTTGGTCCTCAGCAAGTCCCATTGGGCCCAGTACGACTTGTATGTAGCGCTTCTGGGTGCGATGTCCTCCCAGGTTGGTCTCGTCCCTGCCTGCACTTCTCTCAAGAGTGGCCCCAAGTCGGCGTCCGGTAGCTGCTCCCTCCTCAGGCCCGCACTATCCCATCCATCCGCAGGCACTGCCATGACCACTCTGACAGCTGCGGTACGCTCCTTCTCTTCCACTCTTGCGCATTGGCCGCACTCTTCTGGGCAGGGTCTTCGGGACAGGGCGTCTGCGTTGCCGTGGCTCTTCCCTCTGCGATGTTCGGAGGTGAAGTGGTACTCCTGAAACCTCTGGACTCAACGGGCTGTCTGGCCCTCCAGGTTTCTAAAGCTAAGTAGCCAGGTTAGAGTGGAGTGGTCTGTCCTCAGGTGGAATGGCTGACCGTACAGGTACTTGTGGAAGTGCTCCAAGGTCTTCACTACCGCCAGTGGCTCTCGTCGGGTGACACAGTAGTTCTTCTCTGTCTTGGACAACGTCTTGCTGTAGTAGGCTATCACCCACTCGTGGCCGTTCTGGACTTGGGATAGGACGCCTCCAATGCAATGGTCGCTGGCGTCGGTGTCCACAATAAAGGCGTCGCCTGGTTGTGGGAATCCCAAAATAGGAGCACTGCAGAGCGTCCTCTTCAGCTGCCGGAAAGCGCCTTCGGCGTCCTCCGTCCACACATAAGGTCGGTGTTCTTCCGTCAGGCGAGTGAGGGGTTTGGCGATGCTGGAGAAACCCTATATGAAGCGGCGGTAATAACTGCACAATCCAAGGAAACTGCGCAGTTCTCGCTTATCCTTTGGGCGAGGCCAATCTCTCACGGCCTGTGTCTTCTCCGGATCTGTGGCCACTCCGGTTGGTGAGACTATGTGGCCCAAGTAGTTGACTTCCCTGCGGAAGAGCTGGCACTTCTTGGCGTTCAGCTTCAAGCCGGTCGCCTGCAGTCTCTGTAGCACCTTGCTCAGTTTGTCAAGATGGTCTTCGAATGTCTTGCCGACGATGATGTCGTCCAGGTATAACCGGCAGGCGTCATAAGTCAATCCTCTCATTACTGACTCCATGAGGCGTAGGAAGGTAGCTGGTGCATTGCAGAGACCAAAGGGCATAACTGTGAACTGCCAAAGCCCTTGGCCTGTCGAGAATGCGGTCTTCTCCTTGTCTCTTGGGTCTAGAGCCACCTGCCAGTAACCCGATTTCAGGTCCAGGGTTGAGAACCACTGCGCACCAGCAAGCGTGTCCAGGGTGTCGTCAATCTGGGGTAAGGGGAAGCAGTCCTTCCTGGTGACAGCGTTCAGCTTCCTGTAATCTACGCAGAAGCGTAGCTCCCCATTCTTCTTCTTCACCAGAACTACAGGGGAACACCAAGGACTGTCAGACTCTTCGATCACTCCCTCTCATGTCCTCCAGCATGTCTCGTACCTCCGCTTGTTTAGCCAACGGAACGCGTCTAGGTGGTTGCCGAATATGCCGGGCGTCTCCGGTGTCGATGTGGTGAAGCACGCGGTCCGTGCGGCTGTAATCGCTGCTGCCATGGCTGAAGACGCGCTGATATCGTCTCAGCAGTTGTTGGATCTTCTCTCTCTGTTCAGCGGTCAGGTGGTCGGCCGCCGTCTCCAGTAAGCCTTCCAGCCGGGGCCCCAGGTGTTCCGTCGGCACCGGCTCCTGGGTCTTGTCTATTGGTGTTACGCTGACCACGGGCTCGCACGCCCCCGACTCCGTCCCGGCCTGGACGTCGTGATCGGTGTCTGTTGGGTTGAGCAGTCTCACCGGCACCTCCTCTCGGCACGGCAACAATGTCCCGGCTACACAGAGCCCGTGCACATGCGTCTTCCGGTCCAGCAGCATGTTCTTCTTGCGCTGGCCTTCCAGTCGCGCCGTCACTACCATCTCGCTTCTCGCGGGGACAACTACGTCTTCCCTGAGAATGACCCTGCAGATTCCAAGGCGTTCTTCGGGGTGCCGGAGCATTACTTCCTCTCCCTTAAGCCGCAGAACCTTCTTGCCGATGTCGACCGTCGCCTCGTGGCTCCTGAGGGCATCCAGGCCCAGTATCAACTCCTCAGCCACCTCCGCGACGAACACCCACAAACGCAAGACACTTCGCCCCAAGGTCAACTGCAGCAGGGCCTCCCTCTCCACAGGTGAGGTGTCACCTGATGCCGTCACTAGTTGGTAGGGTCGGCTCGGTTTTCTCGACGGCAAGCCCCTGGCTACGCCAGGTCTGATGACAGTCACGGCTGCTCCAGTGTCAACAAGCACACGCGGCACGGCTTTCCTCTCACCCAACCGTCCGCGATGAGGCTGTCATCCATCCGTCGGCTGACGGCGCGCAGTGTCACTCGAGGGGATGATGGTGATGGCGCCATCGTGCCCCTCGCCACGCCGGCCAGTACTCGTTTTCCGGCTGCTCTTCTTGGTGCCGGCAGTCTCTCATCAGGTGTCCCGGCTGGCCACACCCCCAACACACGCCACCTGGTCTTCGTCGGCGTCCCTGGACTGGTCTGCGGTCTTCATCGTAGCGGACACTCCTTGTCTTCGAGGTCGGGGTAGCAGTCACTTTGGCCGCTTCCATCCTTAATGCGGCCGTTAGTGCCTCGTGGATGGTCTTGTAGTCGCCGAGCATCAGGCGTTGACGTATCTCGGCATCGCGTACCCCGTCGACGAAGGTATAGGCGGCTTCTCGGGATACGAATTCGGAGGGGAGGTCGACCAAGGCTTTGCTGGCCAGCTGTTCGATTGCCAGGGCGAACTCCTGCAGCGTCTCCACTGGCAGTTGCATCCTAGATTTCAGTTGGCTGCGGTAGGCTGCGGCTAAGCGGTGGTTTCCGAACCGGTTCTCCAGGGCCTCCCAGATGTCCTTGGATGCCGCCGCTGTCTGGACCGCGTTCAGCACCTCTGCGGCTCGTCCCTGGAGGCTGGCTATCAGCTGCGCGGCCTCTTCTTCTGGCGACCATTAGTTGTGCTTGGCCACTGTGTCGAATTGACGGCGCAAGACCTCAAACGTTGACGTGCCATCGTACTTCGGTGGTTTGACGCGCGTCGATGTTGTGTCGCGTGCTGAAGCCTCGGCCTTGTAGTTCTTGAGCTTTTCACTAAGCATTCCTTCCACCATTGCATTTAGCTCCTTGGCGCTACCGTCGACCCTGTCTTCGAGAACGCTAAGCCGTTCCCCGACATTCTCCAGGGCGTCAACGCGTTGGCCGAGGTCCTCCATCTTTCCACCGAGCTCTTCCACCTTTCCACCGAGCTCTTTCTCATCCTTCCTCACGCTAACCAGTTGCTCGTCAATTTTCGCCGATAGCTCCGTCTTCATCTCTTTCAGCTCGGCAGCGAGGTTGTCGTTTGCCGTCTTCATCTCTGCTTTCAGCTCTTGTAAAAACCTCACCAATGTAGCCTCCATCGTCGTGTCCCGCTTCTGACACCAGTGTGACTTTGGGGGGTGTAAAGTAAAGAAGACAGATGTAGTCGAGATAAAGAAACTTTTATTTCCGTAAACAGTAACTTTGTACACTCGTTGCAACAGCAAGAAAGTCTTTACCGATTCACCAACAGCACGGCTCCGAATTAGTAACACAAAAACTGTCCCTTCTCACACTTTACCGCTATTTATATCTCCCAGGCACTATTCTGGAAACTTCAGGAAAGTTCAGTTATTATTGCGGTCAAATACAAAGCAGAAAATTTCAGAAGTCTCTCTCCCTTTCTCTCTTTCGGTAAGCGCCCCCACAATGCGGCCATTCTCTGTTTCTTCCCTTCGGCTCCTTTGCGGTAGTGCCGACAATAATGCGATGGGCGACAATATGAATAAATCACAAAGCTTTATTAATATATGTTTGCGGCGTAATTCAGACATAAGATAGCCACAAAATAAAACTTATGGCAAAGTACTAAACAAGAATCCATTTTGATTAAAATTAGAACCAAGAAATGTAGATGGATAGAGTATACGTACACTTAGAAAGACAATTGGAGCCATAGGAAGCGAGGGAGGACCTAGGAAAACCTAGAAAATAATAATAGAATAAGAGATATCAGCCAAGGGAAAGACATAGAGTGAAGTGAAAAACTTGCAATACATAAGAAAAATCTGATGTGTTGCACTCACATGACTTTCTCTATTCTTGCACTAACCACCATTCTTACAAACTTTTATTCCTATATCTTCTTCATGTTAGTTGAGATAAACATTTGCACAAATTATCTTATTGCTATTTCCTTGTAGGTACAAGGGGAATATTAGAATACAGTACACTTTGTGCGATAGTCATATCTTTTAAATCTCTGAGATTCCGTTCTCTTTGCACACTTAACATATAAAAAAATGAACAACGATGTTCCATTTGACGAAAGTTTTAAGTTTTCCAAAACTCTCATACATAACAAGGAATATCTCCGAAATCGTTCACCTTACAACAAAATTTATGCAGATATAAATTGTATATTTCAGCAAGATCTACATTTTTTGTATAGTATAATTTGATCTATCTCTTAACGGTCTACCAGTTATGCAAAAGTCGTCCAGAGTAAATACGACTACAGGGGCTATAGCCAGAAAATTCAAGATATATGTACATTTCAGTTGTCATAAAAAATATCTCAAACATATGACATGTTAATCAAAATCGTTAGAGCCATTTTCAGGAAAATCAAAATTTTCGAAAAATGTTCCATGTAAAGGGTAGTTTAGGGTGGGGCTATTTTCTTCAAAATCTTCGTATCGCATCCTTGCAGGACATTAAAGTTAAATACTAACTTTGGTTTTTAACGGAATTTTCGTTTTTGAGTTATGCTGCCCACAGACTGACAGACAGACACACACAGACACGCGCGCACACACAGACACACACACAGACACACACACAGACACACACACAGACACAGACACACACACACAGACACACACACAGACACACACACAGACACACACACAGACACTGACACACACATACACACAGACACACACACAGACACAGACACACACACACAGACACACACACACAGACACACACACAGACACAGACACACACAGACACAGACACACACACACAGACACAGACACATACACAGACACACAGACACACACACACAGACACACACACAGACACAGACACACAGACACACAGACACACAGACAGACACACACACAGACACACACACAGACACACACAGACACACACATACACACAGACACACACAGACACTCACACACGCGCGCGCACACACACACACACACAGGAGTGTAATTGGCTCCAAATTTACACATGAAGTGTTTTTCCCACTCAGGTGCAAAGACGTAGGCAAGTTTGGGCGGTTCAGGCTGCAGTCTGCGAGGCACCTGTAGCGCTGGGCCATCATGAACTGGGGCGCTATGCTTGGGGTACACGGGTCGAGTGGCTAGCTGCCCCTCAGGGCCACGATTCACACCACTGCTCCAGGGGTAGTGTTTCAGCCTCTGGTTTCCAGGGCCGCGTGTTCAATCCCAGCGGAGCAGTATGGGTTTCTTCGGTCGTAAAAGTGCTTGGCACGGTTTCCTTTGGAAGGGGAGTAAAGCTAGAGGTTCCATGTGTTAGGTTTATGGCTCCCAATCACAAACAACAATGCATTGATTAACGCAGAAAAACTCTGAAAACTTATAAGGCGACACTCGAAATTTGATTTGGAATATCGTTATTGGCAATTAATTAATTAATTTTTACTTCCTCGTATCGTAAGTAAACTATTGTATTCCACCCAAAAATTTGATGTCGATATTTCATCAGAAATATAGGTTTTAAGGTCCCCTCGATCCGTGTGTGTGTGTGTGTGTGTGTGTGTGTGTGTGTGTGTGTGTGTGTGTGTGTGTGTGTGTGTGTGTGTGTGTGTGTGTGTGTGTGTGTGTGTGTGTGTCAGTCTGTGGACAGCATAACTCAAAAACGAAAAGTCGGTTAAAAACCAAAGTTAGTATTTAAGTTTAATGTTTTTCAAGGATGCGACACGAATATTTTGAAGAACATAGCTCCACCATAAACTACCCTTTACATGGAACATTTTTCGAAAATTTTGATTTTCTTGAAAATGACTAACAATTTTGATTAAAATGCCATATGGTTGAGATATTTTGATGACAAATAAAATGCATATCTTGAATTTTCTGGCTATAGCCCCTGTAGTCGTATTTAGTCTGGACGACTTTTGCATAGCTGGTAAACCGTTAGAGATAGATCAGATATTATACAAAAAACGTAGAGCTTGCTAAAATACACAAGTTATGTCCCGATAAACATTCTTGTAGTGCAACATATCAGAGTTTTATATCTCATTGCGGTTCTGAGAGGAGTCACTCGGTGCAGAAGTAACACAAGCTTATGGTGCAGAAGTTGGACAGATTAGCTGTGCTGCTTTGCTCTTTTCCCACAAAGTATGGCTGTGTTGGTCCTATAGCATGGAAGATAATGCTAATTGCTACAAAAATGACTGTTTACGAGGTTAAAAATGTTATAAGAAAACACAGGAGGTACTTTTAGACAAAAGCTACACATATACGTGGGATTGAAATAGGCAGAATGTATCGTGAAATTGAATTAATCTAATGTACAGCTACGAGTACTACAGTGCTGACATCTCTGTTACAAAATAGTAACTGAAGTTGCGGCTCAGCTAACGAATGATCTTGCATGGCCCTGATAAGTTATGAACGACACACAGTTATACATTTATCAAACCCATGGTGAGATGCATGGTTTTAGAAACTCAAGCACAAGTAGGAGGCTTCAGGGCAACATTAAGCGATCTTCCACGTCCAATATACAGAGAGAGCAAGAAAGTTCCGAACTGGCTGCGCTATGTTTTGTCTGTACAACAATTGAAGCAACAATTGGCAACAACTGAAGGTGTGTTTCAGGACAGAATTATTATTAGATTTGTGGTCCGCCGACCTAACTGAAATGCTAGTAACTTTTGAGAATAGATTTCGTCGAATTTAATTACACTTTGCTAACAGTAAGTTTGATTAGCCACCCGGAAGTTTGAATCTGCAGTCGCTAGGGTCTCCTCGGGTCCGACCACTCTTCGTGGCCTCTCACCTCACACCACCTCTTCAGGGACATAGCCTACAAGCCTGGGTCCCCCCTTCGATCGTTGTCCATCCTATCAATAGCAGTAAACAAAACGATAAACAAAATGTTACTGAGGAGTTCAAACAAAATACTCACAATGTTTAGGTTTTGAGATATTAGCTGCAGTGTTGTCATCGTCACAATGGCTGCTGTCGTGTAAATCCTTGTTCATTTGTTCCAAAGTCGTCTGTGATTCTGCATGGCGTTCAGAGTCTATTCTGGTCGACGGTTTTTTTCCACCTCTCTCTCCAATGCGCTGCGTTTTTCTTCATATTTCTTCGACGGTTCCTGTAACAACGTAAGTTTAAAAGTCAATTTTCTTCTGAGATCAAATTACTATAGCTAAGTTATACAGATAAATTACATAAGAATACTTTCACCTTAAACTAGTTATTGTAAAATTATCAATGGGCCACTATAATGAATGTTAAATGTAATATTTTAGAAATAATAATAAAAAAAAAAAAACGATTGAACTGGTTAGGCATCTCAAAAGATGAAGAGTAATAGAATCCTAAAAATAATATTGGATAGAAATTTCGATGGTAGGAGCAAAATTAATTTGGACTGAAAAAAAAATCTACTGGATTGTAGAAGAATCCTCAATAAAATCAAATCTGAAGTGTTGCACTCACATGACTTTCTCTACTCTTGTACTAACCATTCTTACAAACTCTTATTCCTATATCTTCTTCGTGTTAGTTGACATAAACATTTGTACAAATTATCTTATTGCTTATTTCCTTGTAGGTACAAGGGAAATATTACAAAACAGTACGCTTTCAGCGATAGTCAAATCTTTTAAAGCTTTGAGATCCCGTTCTCTTTGCACCCTTAACATATAAAAAAATGAACAACGATGTTCCATTTCACGAAAGTTTTAAGTTTTCTGAAACTGACACAAATAGCGAGGAATATCTCCGAAATGTTTTATACAGCAAAATTTAGACATAAATTGTGTGCTTCAGATAGATGTACATTTTTTGTAGAGTAAGATTTTGTCTATCGCGTACGGTTTACAAGCTATGCAAAAGTTATCCAGACCAAACAGCACTACATGGGCTATAGCCAGAAAATTAAAAATATGCATTTCATTTGTGATAAAAAAACTTTAAATTTTGCATGTAAAGCGTAATTTAGAGTGAAGAAACTTTCTTTCAAATCTTCGTGTCGCATCTTCAAAGATATTAAACATAAATACCAAATTTTGTATTTAACTGACTTTTTGTGTTTTAGTTATGCTGTTCAACATGCAGATTTTTAAGACAATTCCCTGAAACCAATTAACCCTTTAAATGAAATATCTTTTTTGAAATTTTCGATTTTTTCAAAAATGCCTCAGACCATCTTGTTTAAAACGCCATGTGTTTAACCTACTTTGATGAACAATTAAAACTATATCTTGAATTTAATGAGAGTAGCCCTTGAAGTCCTGTTTTTCTTAGTGGTTATTGTATTCCTCAACTGCAACTTCGATTTCATGCAAAGAGAACATAATTTCAAAGTCATCAGAAACCGATTTGATTTGAGTATCAGTTATGTGACCCTTGTAGCTAAATTTAAAGAGTGATAAAGGTGCATCTGTATTATCAAGAACATAAAGGAACGAACGCTTGTAAGCGCACTTTGTAGAAGAGCGAGTAGTGAAAGTGTTATGAACACACCAAATCACATCTCTCTTACTGGCAATGTTGGGCCCAGCAGAGGCAGTTCATTTAAATCAATAGAAGCTGTAATTGCTACGTTTCCATGTGGAACTCAAATCGATTTAAGATCTCATCCCCGATTGAATACTGCATGGATTAGAATATCGAATGTAATCGGAGCGAAATTTTGTTGTAACACGCTGCACGCTCGTCATTTTGTTTTCTTACCGGAAGTGATGTAAAAAAACACAAGAAAGTCACTTTTATCGTTTGTATGTCACAATATATTCTTCTGCAAAACATTCCCTAACCTCAAAACCTTCTTAAAATACGCACAATATTTTTTACAGATTCGCCAACATAAACCAAGAGACCAATATGAAAGATTGAGTTATTTATGCTGGAGCGTTGCGTATTCAGATCGACCTCATTTCAGACTGAATTCAACATGGAAACGCGGATAGTATTCAAAATAGGATTGCACTCAAATCGATTTTAATTGCCCATGGAGACGTAGTAACTGTATGTGTCAGAGAGAGAGAGAGAATTCACAGTAATATCAACTTAAAAATTAAAATCACTGTAAAACGTGTAACATAATTTGTATTGAAGAATTGTTCCAAAGATAAAAAGCCGCAGATATGATCTTAGATGTTAAATGGAACATTAAAAGAAAAGTATAGCTTAACATTTCCAAAAAGCGATTTACAGCATTTCCTTGGGATAATAAATGCTGACTTACTGTGTCGGTTCTGTGATCTCAGATCTATGTCCGGCAGCTGACTGGTTTAGAAGTGCGCTTGGACTGGTGTATAGCGATTTACAGCATTTCCTTGGGATAATAAATGCTGACTTACTGTGTCGGTTCTGTATCTCAGATCTACGTCCGTCTGCTGACTGGTTTAGAAGTGCGCTTGGACTGGTGTATAGCGATTTACAGCATTTCCTTGGGATAATAAATGCTGACTTACTGTGTCGGTTCTGTATCTCAGATCTACGTCCGGCAGCTGACTGGTTTAGAAGTGCGCTTGGACTGGTGTATAGCGATTTACAGCATTTCCTTGGGATAATAAATGCTGACTTACTGTGTCGGTTCTGGATCTCAGATCTACGTCCGGCAGCTGACTGGTTTAGAAGTGCGCCTGGATTGGTGTATAGCGATTTACAGCATTTCCTTGGGATAATAAATGCTGACTTACTGTGTCGGTTCTGTATCTCAGATCTACGTCCGGCAGCTGACTGGTTTAGAAGTGCGCCTGGACTGGTGTATAGCGATTTACAGCATTTCCTTGGGATAATAAATGCTGACTTACTGTGTCGGTTCTGGATCTCAGATCTACGTCCGGCAGCTGACTGGTTTAGAAGTGCGCTTGAACTGGTGTATAGCGATTTACAGCATTTCCTTGGGATAATAAATGCTGACTTACTGTGTCGGTTCTGTATCTCAGATCTACGTCCGGCAGCTGACTGGTTTAGAAGTGCGCCTGGACTGGTGTATAGCGATTTACAGCATTTCCTTGGGATAATAAATGCTGACTTACTGTGTCGGTTCTGTGATCTCAGATCTACGTCCGGCAGCTGACTGGTTTAGAAGTGCGCCTGGACTGGTGTATAGCGATTTACAGCATTTCCTTGGGATAATAAATGCTGACTTACTGTGTCGGTTCTGTGATCTCAGATCTACGTCCGTCTGCTGACTGGTTTAGAAGTGCGCTTGGACTGGTGTATAGCGATTTACAGCATTTCCTTGGGATAATAAATGCTGACTTACTGTGTCGGTTCTGGATCTCAGATCTACGTCCGGCAGCTGACTGGTTTAGAAGTGCGCTTGGACTGGTGTATAGCGATTTACAGCATTTCCTTGGGATAATAAATGCTGACTTACTGTGTCGGTTCTGTATCTCAGATCTACGTCCGGCAGCTGACTGGTTTAGAAGTGCGCTTGGACTGGTGTATAGCGATTTACAGCATTTCCTTGGGATAATAAATGCTGACTTACTGTGTCGGTTCTGTATCTCAGATCTACGTCCGGCAGCTGACTGGTTTAGAAGTGCGCTTGGACTGGTGTATAGCGATTTACAGCATTTCCTTGGGATAATAAATGCTGACTTACTGTGTCGGTTCTGTATCTCAGATCTACGTCCGGGAGCTGACTGGTTTAGAAGTGCGCTTGGACTGGTGTATAGCGATTTACAGCATTTCCTTGGGATAATAAATGCTGACTTACTGTGTCGGTTCTGTATCTCAGATCTACGTCCGGCAGCTGACTGGTTTAGAAGTGCGCTTGGACTGGTGTATAGCGATTTACAGCATTTCCTTGGGATAATAAATGCTGACTTACTGTGTCGGTTCTGGATCTCAGATCTACGTCCGGCTGCTGACTGGTTTAGAAGTGCGCCTGGACTGGTGTATAGCGATTTACAGCATTTCCTTGGGATAATAAATGCTGACTTACTGTGTCGGTTCTGGATCTCAGATCTACGTCCGGCTGCTGACTGGTTCAGAAGTGCGCTTGGACTGGTGTATAGGGAGTGTGAAGTGACCTTCTGACCTCTGTCAAGCACCACTATCATACTGATGACCTTAGCGAAGGTTATTATCAGCGCACTTCCTCTGAAGATAACTTTGTAGGGAGAACCGAGCGAGTAACATGTAAGGTTCGGATTTGGCAGGTCCCAGGTTCGATTCCCGTGACCGACCTTCCCGACCCGCGTTTTTTCACAGTTTCCCCGGATAGCTAGGCGAATTCTTGTCATTGTAAATACAATGGAATAAAGGAATGCAGCAAATAGTAGAGGGGGAGTAAAAGAAAAAAATACATGATTGGAGAAAAGTATAATTATGTTAACATTGAAGCAAATAAAAAGGAAGGTATAGCTCGTAAATGGATAACTGCCGAGAAGAAAGTAATAGACGTATATTGTGTACTTTAACCAGATCTGCGTTTTTACTTTTTCTACCACGTATGCTAAGTAGATTTTGAGGTTAGGGAATGTATTTTAGAAGAATATATTGATAAAATCTTTGGCGGATTGAAACTGGTGCAACAAAACTTCGATCCGATCCCACTTCTAAGAGCATCAGTTTGATCTGAATTCGCGTTTCGGTGCTGTATTCAATCCGGAATGAAAATTTAAATCACTTTGAATTCCACAAGTTAGTACGTAAACTGCAAAGCGATTATTTTAAAGAAAAATCCGCCTATATGATCTTAGATATTAGAGGCGGTATATATGGAAGCTAAACATACTCACTTGGTCACCTAAAGTTTCCCAAAAAGCAGCCCACAGCACGTGTGTGGTTTTACACACAAGAATAGATGTTATTTGCCTTGCTCGGCGTGCGTTGCTATTATATCAAACTCAGACCCACATTCGACTGTTTACTGTTTTAGAAATGAGCTTGTATTGGCTTATAAATAGTGTGACCTTTTGCCCTTATGGTCAAACATGACGTCTGTTCCCAGACAGACAACATCCACAAGCTTCGGAGAGAACCCTTATTGCATTCTATCAACAAATACTGCAGAACTTATGTTCTGGCTATAGTCCATGCACTTCTGTTTACGCCTGATGACTTTTACATTACTGGTAAAGCGTAAAAGGTAGAACAAATCTTGCTATACAAAAAGTTACATTTCGTTAAAACAGAACTTATGTCCGAATGCATTTTTTTGTAGAAATGTTTGGTATATAATGCCTGAGTGTTGCACTTTGAAATGTTTTAAATGTGATTCAAACGCGAGAGTCGATCTATTTGTAAAGTGCAAACATTTTCAAATAAAAGAGCAGTCTTTTGTTTTTAATTAATTGGGTGTTTCAATAGGTGTTATGTGATCAATTTGTTAAGTTACCTCAAAGCCCAGCGAGGAACATTTTACAATAAAAAAGTCAATTGGATGATTGGAGAGCGGTTATAATGTATGTTGTTAAACACCAGGCAGGCAGCCAGCCAGCTACAGAACTATAACTCAATTTGTTGCGCTATCTGTGATGCCACCATTATTCATCTAATTCACTAATGATTACGGAACTAATAGCGGATTAAACGGTTTTTGTTTCATAGAAATTCAATGTTGGGATTAATTTGCCGTGAAAACGAGAGCATCACAATTGTTTTAAACACTCTTGATCGCGGCCTGGATTAAACTTTTCATTATTTCGGTCGTGCATTTGGCTTTTCATTTTTCTCCACTGTTTACCAATTGACCGAACATCTGACACTCTAACATATGCAAATACGGGCAATGGATCTGATTCCAGTTTTGTTCCACGGAAATGTAATCTTTTAAATACTATACGTAGCATTGGCAGTATAAAGAGAGTAAATGTCGCAGGTTCCATCCCTAATGGTTTATGCAATTTAAAGTGTTATTTAGAAGCAAATACCATCGCTCTGAGAATGGCAAAGAAGCTTTAGGCGACGACTTCGGCTAACTGGAAGCAATAGGAGCAATAATAAAGGAACATTATTAACTCCTGAAAGCCTCATATTTGCTCTGAGATACGAGCCAGCCTCACATATTTTCCCCAACTCATTCCCTATAAAGCACTTAACCTTATATCTTGAACAGTTCCACATTTGATGGAAAGCTCGAAGGATAGTACGTTGTATTGTGTATCAGAAGCGTTTTTAACTGCGAGCAATGGCCAGAGATGACGATGACCAACCCTCATTGTGAATTGTACCTACGAGTAGTGATTAAAACGCATGAATATGCAACAGCTAATTACATCATTTGCATTACATAAAGCTATCAGTTGCGTTTCGAAAACTGCAATATTATTCCAGCTTTGCAATTATAATGTACTTTTATTTCTGGCATTATCTTTGACTATTGCAGTCGTTACACTGTAGTTTAACACATCCAATCAGATAGCCAGGTTTTCTATTATAAAAATGCAACAAATGTCAAAACCCATTGAACGATGGGTAAAATGCACAAAGACAGCTGAAAATGGCATCCTGTGTGTATACACAAGATGTGTTGTGCTGCTTATTTTCAAGATCAAGGATTCTTTAGGATACTTCAACTCGCTTGAATCAAACATCAGTATCGCGGGCACAAGTGTGAGTATTAGCAACAATTTCTATCTTGGTTTGACTGAATAATACTTAAAATACAATCGAAACACAAAACACGGCCACCGATAATATCTGTAGCCTGCCATATCGCAGTGGGTTCAAAAAATTACCAAAGCGGAAAACAAATGCCGGGCAATCAGCGAAGTTTCATTTATTCATAACCTAACTTTACGTTTGTATCTAGCGCCGTTAGACTAACTAATACCTCTAATACTGTGTATATTAATGTGCTATCACTACACAATTATTAAGAAGATAGAGCAGTTCTAGCAGAGTGAGTAGAGAAAGTCATTTGAATGCACGTATTGCTTATGTTTTCAGATGCAAGCTTAGAAGATGCCGTTGCTTGTGAATAACAACACGATAATTAAAGTCGCAACAAAAGCACAGTAACTTTCACTTCTTGTTGTTGTTAAAACTCATTGTTTGTCTGCTAAAGTGTATCGCAACTTGCTTTGGTAACAGACAGACAGACAGACGTGATGAAAGTAAAAAGAGGTGAATTAACCTCTCCAGACATGAAACAAAGAAACAGCTGACAGACGTGAAGCGAATAACAGCCAATATAAATGCGTATTAACCGTGACTGATTCTAAGAACATATGTAATACCGTATTTTACATATTTAACACACCTTAATTTTCAAGCTAGTTATTTTTATAGAGCGAACCATTTCGGAGATGTTCCTTTTTATTTGTGTAAAGTTTTGGAGAACATATTTCTGTCAAATGGATTATTGCTATTCACTTTGTATATGTTAAATGTGCAAAGAGAACGGAATCTCAAAGCTTTAAAATATTTGAGTATCGCACAAAGCCTACTGTGTTCTAATATTCCCCTTGTACCTACAAGGAAATAAACAATAAGATAATTTGTACAAATGTTTATCTTAACTAACATGAAGAAGATATAGGAATAAGAGTTTGTAAGAATGGCTAGTACAAGAGTAGAGAAAGTCATGTCAATGCAACACATCAGATTTTTGAAGTGTGATTCATATTTAAAAGAAGCCAGTCGTGTTACCAGTTTAATCCCGACTGTTTGTCCTTGACACTGCTGCTTGTGAAATATATGAACCATGAAGAAAATATCGCTGACCTTCTGGTTCTTATCAGAAGAAATGGAATCGTTGCTCTCTCAATATTATTTTCTTCTCTTTACATTAGTTACATAGGAGCTGGTATTTTTCCAACTTTGTTGGAATTTGAAACATATGAATGTCAAAACTGCGTGTTTGTGTGCAGATATTTACCTTCAAACTCTATAAATACTGTGCACTTCATAAATGTTTGGTTAAATCTGGGACTGAAATTTGAATTTTATATATTTTTATAGATATAAAAGCAATACTTTGCACACTTACTGGTGTTTATGTCATAAACGATCACACTGCCTTATAATTTTGAGAGAACCAATCATTCAATTTATTCACAATGCCAAAATACCTTAATATTCAAAATATTCCGTGCACATCAAAAATTAAAATATCACAGAATTAATTTCTAATCGCCCAACAAACACCACTGACCTCTGGCACGAAGAGAGAATAATTACTTTTAAATTAATAAGTTCTATGCTTTGGTGAGCATTCGAAGTATTTTTTGAACTTCTTTGTGTATTTATTTATTTAAAGGTAAATAAATTTTAGAAAATTTGATGTCACATAATTGAAGCAGAATATGCACAAACTAAATATTGTCAATTTGAAAATTTTTCGGTCATTTTTCAGTCCCTTAAATCTTTCTCAAATGCGAACTCCCTGTTTCCTTCCTTTATACCGTCCCTCCCTCTCTCCCTTCCTCCCTCCCTCCTTCTCTCCCTCCCACTCTTCCTTCCCTGCTTCCCTCTGTCTTTCCCCCCTCCCACTCTCCGTCTTTCCCTTCCTCCCTTCCCTTCTATTCCTCCTCCCGGCCTCCCTTCGTCCCTCCCCCTCTTCCTTCCCTGCCTCCTTGCGTCCTTCCCTCCCTCCCTCCCTCCCTCCCTCCCTCCCCACGAACCTCCCTTCCTTCCTTCCTGTTCTTCTTTTGTAAAAGAAATACTGTTTATTGTGTCACGTTAGAAGGGAATATAAGACACCATAAACATTGCGAAATAGAATTTTCGCTAAAATGTACTACTTTCACCTGTTTCTTCCTTCCGTTACGAAGTTCATGTAATAAATAGAAACTATTGCAAATCAATGTGTGACTTCTGTTACACTTTTCTCATTCAATTCATTATTATTTCTTGAGCATTTATTGCAGTAATTGGGAGTCTAATCAAATTTGCTATATGCCTACACTTTCATCTATTCTAGTCAGATGGACAAAACTTGTCTGAGATGCTGCACTTCTTGGAATTAATAACTTTTCCTTTCATAAGAAACCTCACGAACGTATCTTTAATTAAGTGAAGTTGTACAAAAGCTCCGCTGTCTGTCTCTCACAATTACCATTTATTGATAACGACCATTCAGAAGAGAGCTTCAGTCTATACCTAGCAAGTTAGATTTATTTAATTCCTCCCTTATAAACATATTTTTGTCATGTGGCGTTTTAATTAGAATCATTACAGCCATTTTTGAGAAAAAAAAAACACACACACATACACATACATACACACACAATAATTCCCTCTCCCTTGAATGTTTGTGTTATATTGTACACATCTTTATATAAAGAAATACGCTAACATCAAACTGCACAGCACGTGTAAGGCGGGTATAAATGTAGTTTTCCACGGACTGAGTGTTTCACGACTTTATAAATCGCTAGCGTCTGTTCTCTCTCTCTCATTTTGCAATCAATCCGCGGCTATTCATTTCCTTTGATGTTGGATGAGATTTCAGCCATAACGTGAACAGGCAACTGTCAATTTCCTATCACTTGCTATTGACGCTGGCACCCGCTCTGACGGGGCGGTTTTAATATCACTGCTTGCTTCTCATGCCGATTAATAAGAAACTCTCATTTTTACTTTCTCTACTGCGTATAGTAAGTAGAGGAGGTGTGGCACTGCACTCAAACATTCTATGTTGAGGTTTCATCGGAAATATACGTTTTGAGGCCCCTTGAATGCAAAACAAAAACATTTTTAGAAAAAATCGTTGTTCATTTTTTATATGTTAAGCGTGTAAAGAGAACGGAATTTAAAAGCTTTAAAACATTTGACTATCGCATAAAGCGTACCGTATTGCCATATTCCCCTTGTACCTACAACGAAATAATACGATAATCTGTACAAATGTTTATTCAGTGTATTCATTGAAAAGTTACATTTGTGTGAGGCTGGGCCTTATGTGTAGATTTGCAAGTGGAGTTACTGTGCAATGTCAAAGCCCCACTCTGTGAACGCTGCAGCAAAGCTACAACGTAACCGGATTTCCACAGGAATATATTGTTACAGAAAAATAGAGCTGCCGGATGCGGACATTTTTTATTCGAATGAACGCATACATACATAAATCCTTATGGGGGAAACACGGACACGGTGCATTATCTCGGTCAATCAGACCACATGCAGCACGGTAATGAGAATACCTACCTGTAACATCCGATCCGATCCGATCCGATCCGATCCGATCCGATCCCCAGAAGCATTCATGCATCGTTAAATGTAAACCGCCCATTATGATCCCTATCAGTGTCATATGTCAAATCTTTCATCACGCCCAACCTTTGTATGGTCACAGCTGATGACAATGTCATTGGCCCTCTGGGATCATCACACTCGCAGCAAAACTCATTGATTTGCATACCAAAAGGAAGCATCACCCTCCCTGACGTTTTTGTCTCGAAAGTGAAATCTGCAAAGCAGAACTACTCATAGCTTTGTGATGTTGGTAATTCTGTCATTGCACCACCACCACATTACTGTGACGTGGTTCCACTTACAAATATACTCAGAGAACAAAAAACCCATGCACTACCTGCTCGGTGTTTTGCCTGTCCACATCCTCGGCGCTCGTGGACATCTGCCGCCATCATAAAAAGGCGCAGATGAAACCATCTAACACTTTTAAACATGCAGCGAAGTGAAAAAATGAATATAGCAATACAGCTGTCTTTAGGCGATAGTCAAATCTTTTAAAGCTCGACATTACATTGTCTTTGCTCGGCTTTTGTATAACTGGTAATACATACACAAGATTCTACTACACATAACATATAGTCTGGTTAAAAAAAGAGCGGAAACATTTCTGTGGAATGAACCATTTCCGAGATATTTCTTGAATTTTCCAAAACGCATACGGAACAGCTTGTTCGATTTTTATATGTTGGACATGCAAAGGGAACGCAATTTCTAAGCCATTACATTGCGACCAACTGTTAACACATGAATATAGCTCAAACTCTACTGTATTCCCATACTCCCCTTGTACCTACAAGGAAATAAGCAATAAGATAATTTGTACAAATGTTTATCTCAACTAACATGAAGAAGATATAGGAATAAGAGTTTGTAAGAATGGTTGGTACAAGAGTAGAGGAACAAATGCTAGTGCTGAAGACATTTAAAAATGATAAAACAGAAATGTGCAACCAAGTGAAGTGAACTTGACTTGTAATTTGTTCACTTGGTGTCAGGAGTGGGATTTGTAAAACATCACAATATATAATAAGTAAGTTTACAATTAATTGCGACATACAGTGACTTGGCTTTGCCCTCTCAACATTTCGATTACACATAGTTTTAGCCCACGTTTCGACGACAGAGAGCAGCCAAATGAAGCATTAGTCTATTGCAACCGCACATTCACTAAGTACCTTGTCAAATAAAATATGTGGTGTATTCAATGGCAGCGGCGCTTTATCTGAATCACGTAATTTACACCAACCGCTCAAAGGTCAAGGTTCACGTGCCCGTCTGCCTGGCCGGAACGTGCATGTACATATAATTCAGTTTCATACATCTGCTCTCTTCAGAATATCCTACCATCACTTAATTAATGCTTTACGTTCGTTCGGAAATAAACAGCTCATTTCAACAAAAGCCTGGGGCCCTTGCAGGTCGATAACTTGCTCATCTGCAGCCAGAGGGAAAACACAAGATGGTTTAATATAACTTCACTCTAAATTAAAGAGAAATACTTAAATTAAATCGTCGACTTCATTATCTTGTTATGAAGGCACCTTAGTGAAAAAACAGGCACATTTTGTGTCCTCAGGCATTCCTGTCCAAAGACAAAGGCTTTTTTACATTAAAGAAAGAACATTTATTCTTAATTGGAGAAAAGCATATCGCTAATGGCGATCACTTAGTGCAATTACTGCTATCCTGAAGAAATAAAGGTTTCGAAAATAACTTTCCATAGTAGATTCGTGTCTAATATATTGGCAACCAATTTACTTAAAAATGCGGTTCTTGATAAGAACTGTATCTCAGATTATAACATGTAAACGAACTACTTGCATAGACAAAGGAAATACGCCGTCTTTTAAGAACATTTAACAAAAATTTAGAATCAAAACTTATGTCGATGGAAATGCATTCTGAGATGTTCAGAATTGGAAAAGATAACAATGTTATAAGAAAAAATCTGATGTGTTGCACTCACACGACTTTCTCTACTCTTGTACTAAACATTCTTACAAACTCTTATTCCTATATCTTCTTCGTGTTAGTTGAGATAAAAATTTGTACAAATTATCTTATTGTTTATTTCCCTGTAGGTACAAGGGGAATATGGGAATACAGTAGACTTTGAGCGATATATATGAAGTTGATAAATTCCAACACGGTTGACCGATCAGAATAAAAATTTTCACATGTAAGCATTTTTCATGGAGAAGGTTTTTATGCTATACATTCGCATAATTTTCTCTACTCGCTTTTCTTATGGGTAACACATTCACAAATCCTCTATTTGCCCTTCAACATAAAATTAATACACCATTCTATGATTGAAATAGAAATGCAATGCTTTAAATTTACACGTATTTCTCTACTCACTTTTCTGTTACCAAACAAAATAACATTTCTTTGTCTACTTCCCTTCAGAATAGAATTCACAAACGAAGTATTACCTCATTTAGGCATGGCCGCGCCCAATCGCCCGATGCACGACGCTTTTAATCAAAAGTTACAACGCGAGGAACTTACAATCTCAACGCTTTAACTCCGGGTTTTCCGGTTTCCCCCGCCATTTCATTCCACCGGTGCTCCATCTTCATGTATCATCAGTGTCACCGCCTGCGGTGCCGTAGTAGTAAAAGCGGGCGTTAAACGCTACAACAACAACAACAACTCAACGCTTTAAGAGAATTAGTTCCCATAAATATTCCGCAAGAATATGCGTGTCGAGTTGCAGAATGATCTATCTAGAGAAATATTTTCAAGACTGCTCATTGACTTCGGAAATGACAAATTTCCTTTAGACATTTTCACTTGCTGCATTAACTTTCCTGACAGTGTTTGTCAGTTTACTGAATCAAAAACTGAACTCATTCAAAAGGTGTTCCCAAACATTGCTGAGAACTACATAGATCTTATCTGGTTGAACGAAGGACCTATATTGGCTGCTAAGAACATGAACGTAAATGAATTACATTTTAAAACTCAATATGAAATTGCCGGTGAATTGAGGACATAGCAATCAGTTGATTCCGCTACAAACCAAGATGATGCGTCAACCATGGACCAGAACTTTTCAACTCGCTGGATTTGCTAGGATGGCCGCCTCTGAAATACGTTTATATTCAATTTTTTTGTTTAAATGACATATTTGTTACTGTATATTATCTGTTCTGGTGACCATTCTCATCGCTATATATACACTTTATAACCGACGCTATCACCAGAACTTGACCAAATAACATAAGTTTGTGGGACTGACCTCCACAATGCAGTGGCTCATGACGTCTGTCGGGTCAAACTTATAATTTATAAATTTGGGCATGGTGGAGCATAAAGTGATGTAGAATACATGAGGAGAAAACCAACTTCACTATATATGTATTATTTTCCGTACTCAGAGAGACAATGGCGGGTCTGTTCGTGTGAATGACACTGTCAGATCCACCCATCCTGTTAAGTAATCAGTAATCAGGCAGATGTGCACGGATAATCGCATTTGACCGACCACACGTCCATTGATATACCCACCTATCCATTAACACACGTGGCTAGATAGATACAGATTCCTTCAACGTCTGCATGTGGAAACATTGCTGACAGCTGTGGACAAAGTGAGTGACAAGTTCATACTGAGGGAAAAACAACCTCAAAATCCTTGTTTTGGCTTCATCCTGCACATCGACCATTTGCTGCCGTAATACCAAACAATTAATGACTTATTGCTTCTATCATCTACTTGCACTAACCAGAGAATCTATTGTATTGCAATGAAACAAATCTGATGTGTTGCACTAACATGACTTTCTCTATTTGCACGAACTATTGTCACGAACTCTTATTCCTCCACCTTCTTCACATTACTCGAGGTAAACATTTCAAAAAATAAAAAGGTATAAGTATTGCGAAACTCACGAAAAATATATTTTAATATATTTTAATCAAAATTGTTAGAGCCATTTTTCAGAAAAACAAAATTATCGAAAAAATGTTCATGTAAAGGGTAGTTTAGGGTATAGGAATGTTCCTGAAAATATTCGTGTCACATCCTTGTAAGATATTAGAGGTAAAAGTGGTATTATGGAACTCCTCTGTGTTTTTGGACTATAGTTGGTATACTGTCAGGTTAAATGGGATCTATTTGCTACGAAGGAATTGCTCAGTTCATTGCGTTGATAAGTCTAGCTTCAATTCTTAACATGCATGTTTCAGAATTGTTGAAAATAATGTATATTTGTCAGTTACCTAAATATGCTGGTTATATGGAACCCCTTATTACGCATAATGCGAGAAGACGCACAGAATACGTATTACAAATATTACACTAAAACATTCTTTAACAGAGTAGCACAAAGTGAAAATGACCACCTACTATCATTAGATACAGATAATATGTATGAAATAATAATAATATCTAAATAGTTATGCTTGTCATTTTGATGAAGGAAGACTTAGAAATGATTTGACTGAGTTTTATGTTAGTGAAGAATTCAAAGGAAAAAGTTCATTTGAGCTACTGGTAATACTCTCTGAAAAGTCAATGGACCATCGTTGTTCAGTTTTAATACGTTAACCTTACAAATAGAATGGAGTTTCAAGGCTTTAAAAGATTTGATTATCGCTCAAAGTCTACTGTATTCTAATATTCCCCTTGTACCTACAAGGAAATAAGCAATAAGATAATTTGTACAAATGTTTATCTCAACTAACACGAAGAAGATATAGGAATAAGAGTTTGTAAGAATGGTTAGTACAAGAGTAGAAAAAGTCATGTGAGTGCAACACATCAGGTTTTTTATTTTACTTTTATCGCATAATGTGTAATTTATAAATCAGATGGTAGCGTTACGTATGCAGATGTTTATTTCATTCTTTATGTTAATCGAACCAGTTACCTCGCAAATGTGAACTACAGAGTCAACCTTTGGCTTTATTGACACTTTAACATCGATCCGTTACTTGCATCTGCAGTCTGGTTCCAGAGCTTCCTGCTTCAGGTAATATGAGTCTGCTGTATGATAACTAAATATACTTCAAACTCACTCCCTATACCCAATAGAAACATTTTAAAACTCCGTTCATTAAAACCTTTTAAATGATATCATCACTGTGTATATACACTGTTTTGAAACAAGGTCTTTTGATGGAATTGACATTTGGCAGTGCTCAAAGCCATTTTTGTGATTCATCACTGCAAGGGAGGGAAGGTTCACAGCAAACGTGCTCCTTGTCGCTAATCAGCAAGGAGCACAGATTGCACTCGCAGCTACAAGATTATCCACGTAATACCAGCCTGCTGTAATGAGTTCCCACTGTATTTCATTTCACACTCGCTGCTACAAGATTATCCAAGTAATACCAGCCTGCTGTAATGAGTTCCCACTGTATTTCATTTCACACTCGCTGCTACAAGATTATCCAAGTAATACCAGCCCGCTGTAATGAGTTCCCACTGTATTTCATTTCACACTCGCTGCTACAAGATTATCCAAGTAATACCAGCCTGCTGTAATGAGTTCCCACTGTATTTCATTTCACACTCGCTGCTACAAGATTATCCAAGTAATACCAGCCTGCTGTAATGAGTTCCCACTGTATTTCATTTCACACTCGCTGCTACAAGATTATCCAAGTAATACCAGCCTGCTGTAATGAGTTCCCACTGTATTTCATTTCACACTCGCTGCTACAAGATTATCCAAGTAATACCAGCCCGCTGTAATGAGTTCCCACTGTATTTCATTTCACACTCGCTGCTACAAGATTATCCAAGTAATACCAGCCCGCTGTAATGAGTTCCCACTGTATTTCATTTCACACTCGCTGCTACAAGATTATCCAAGTAATACCAGCCTGCTGTAATGAGTTCCCACTGTATTTCATTTCACACTCGCTTCTACAAGATTATCCACGTAATACCAGCCCGCTGTAATGAGTTCCCACTGTATTTCATTTCACACTCGCTGCTACAAGATTATCCACGTAATACCAGCCCGCTGTAATGAGTTCCCACTGTATTTCATTTCACACTCGCTGCTACAAGATTATCCAAGTAATACCAGCCCGCTGTAATGAGTTCCCACTGTATTTCATTTCACACTCGCTGCTACAAGATTATCCACGTAATACCAGCCCGCTGTAATGAGTTCCCACTGTATTTCATTTCACACTCGCTGCTACAAGATTATCCAAGTAATACCAGCCCGCTGTAATGAGTTCCCACTGTATTTCATTTCACACTCGCAGCTACAAGATTATCCAAGTAATACCAGCCTGCTGTAATGAGTTCCCACTGTATTTCATTTCACACTCGCTGCTACAAGATTATCCACGTAATACCAGCCCGCTGTAATGAGTTCCCACTGTATTTCATTTCACACTCGCAGCTACAAGATTATCCAAGTAATACCAGCCTGCTGTAATGAGTTCCCACTGTATTTCATTTCACACTCGCAGCTACAAGATTATCCAAGTAATACCAGCCTGCTGTAATGAGTTCCCACTGTATTTCATTTCACACTCGCTGCTACAAGATTATCCAAGTAATACCAGCCCGCTGTAATGAGTTCCCACTGTATTTCATTTCACACTCGCTGCTACAAGATTATCCAAGTAATACCAGCCCGCTGTAATGAGTTCCCACTGTATTTCATTTCACAATCGCTGCTACAAGATTATCCAAGTAATACCAGCCCGCTGTAATGAGTTCCCACTGTATTTCATTTCACACTCGCTGCTACAAGATTATCCAAGTAATACCAGCCTGCTGTAATGAGTTCCCACTGTATTTCATTTCACACTCGCTGCTACAAGATTATCCAAGTAATACCAGACCGCTGTAATGAGTTCCCACTGTATTTCATTTCACACTCGCTGCTACAAGATTATCCAAGTAATACTAGCCCGCTGTAATGAGTTCCCACTGTATTTCATTTCACACTCGCAGCTACAAGATTATCCACGTAATACCAGCCTGCTGTAATGAGTTCCCACTGTATTTCATTTCACACTCGCTGCTACAAGATTATCCACGTAATACCAGGCCGCTGTAATGAGTTCCCACTGTATTTCATTTCACACTCGCAGCTACAAGATTATCCAAGTAATACCAGCCCGCTGTAATGAGTTCCCACTGTATTTCATTTCACACTCGCAGCTACAAGATTATCCAAGTAATACCAGCCTGCTGTAATGAGTTCCCACTGTATTTCATTTCACACTCGCTGCTACAAGATTATCCAAGTAATACCAGCCTGCTGTAATGAGTTCCCACTGTATTTCATTTCACACTCGCAGCTACAAGGTTATCCAAGTAATACCAGCCTGCTGTAATGAGTTCCCACTGTATTTCATTTCACACTCGCTGCTACAAGATTATCCAAGTAATACCAGCCTGCTGTAATGAGTTCCCACTGTATTTCATTTCACACTCGCAGCTACAAGATTATCCAAGTAATACCAGCCTGCTGTAATGAGTTCCCACTGTATTTCATTTCACACTCGCTGCTACAAGATTATCCAAGTAATACCAGCCTGCTGTAATGAGTTCCCACTGTATTTCATTTCACACTCGCTGCTACAAGATTATCCACGTAATACCAGCCTGCTGTAATGAGTTCCCACTGTATTTCATTTCACACTCGCAGCTACAAGATTATCCAAGTAATACCAGCCCGCTGTAATGAGTTCCCACTGTATTTCATTTCACACTCGCAGCTACAAGATTATCGAAGTAATACCAGGCCGCTGTAATGAGTTCCCACTGTATTTCATTTCACACTCGCAGCTACAAGATTATCCAAGTAATACCAGCCTGCTGTAATGAGTTCCCACTGTATTTCATTTCACACTCGCAGCTACAAGATTATCCAAGTAATACCAGGCCGCTGTAATGAGTTCCCACTGTATTTCATTTCACACTCGCAGCTACAAGATTATCCAAGTAATACCAGCCCGCTGTAATGAGTTCCCACTGTATTTCATTTCACACTCGCAGCTACAAGATTATCCAAGTAATACCAGCCTGCTGTAATGAGTTCCCACTGTATTTCATTTCACACTCGCTGCTACAAGATTATCCAAGTAATACCAGCCTGCTGTAATGAGTTCCCACTGTATTTCATTTCACACTCGCAGCTACAAGATTATCCAAGTAATACCAGCCTGCTGTAATGAGTTCCCACTGTATTTCATTTCACACTCGCTGCTACAAGATTATCCAAGTAATACCAGCCTGCTGTAATGAGTTCCCACTGTATTTCATTTCACACTCGCTGCTACAAGATTATCCACGTAATACCAGCCCGCTGTAATGAGTTCCCACTGTATTTCATTTCAGAGCCGTAGCCATAAAATGTATCACTTGCTCCATGAATTATACATTTCGCTTCTAGCCAACGCTTATTTAAATTGACGCGACTTCTGCAGAGAATGGATTCAGGTAAAAACCTATAAGGAATGCTTACTGTGCATTTAAATGTATTTATACAACACGACCGTTATAAACAGCTACTGTATCTAATAGCACAGGTAATTGGCTAATACGAAAACGGAGGTAGAAACAGCGCAAATGAAAATCTTTTCTGGGGTGCTTTGAGGCGTGGTGGTTTGATGACTAAGGGGTGGTTTTATAGGCACTAAAAACGCACTATAAATGACAAAGAAAAAAAGGCGTTTAAATAGGCGCTAAAATTTGATAAATAAATAGAAACACAAAATATGAGTAAAATAGTCACTTAAAATGCACTGTATTTCTGGAATTAATCTGTTGTTTTTCTTTCGCCTGCACGTCAGAGAAGGACCAGGCAGACATTGACTGGTTACGCCAGTAGCCGCATTATCACGTGATCTGTCCATCTTGGGGCTGCCTAGCAACGAGAGATCACGACCTCCTGGGCGACATAGAGTTCATTGTGGCCCTTTCCAAACTTTAACTCAACACTTCGACTTTCTGCTGTCTAAGTACTTCAACTTCTTAACGTGTTAAACTGATTCACTAATTCACGTGCGAGAAATACATGGCAAATTAATAAGCTAAAAAATAAAAATAAAATTAATTAAGCACATTACTTTTAATTATTGAGCTGTTATAAATTAATAAACCGTTAATTTATTTCATAGTTATGAGATTAAAAATATTTATATAACATTTTTAAATTAATAAATAGAAAGCTTTCGTGTCGATATGCTACACTGTGTATGTTTTTCTTTAAGACAGGAGAAATGGTAGCATTAGAAAAGAAGGAAAGCAAAATTTTAAGGAAAATCTTGGGTACAATTCAATTGTTGCACTCACATGACTTTCTCTACTCTTGCACTAACCATTCTTACAAACTCTTATTGCTATATCTTCTTCGTGTTAGTTGAGATAAACATTTGTACAAATTATCTTATTGCTTATTTCCTTGTAGGTATAAGGGGAATATTAGAATACAGTAGACTTTGAGCGATAGTCAAATCTTTTAAACCTTTGAGATTCCGTTCTCTTTGCACACGTAACATAAAAAAGTGAAGAATGATGTTGCATTTGACATACGTTTAAGTTTTGCGAAACTGACACAAATAAGAAGGAATATCTCCGTAATGGTTTTCTCTAAAAAAGGAAGAAAGAAAGAAAAAAACTATTTGGGCATAAAACGAAATCTATAGTTTTTATACAGCAAGATTTTGTCTACTCTTACGGTTTACCAATTATGCAAAAGTCATCTATAGTAAACAGAGCCACATAGGGAATAGCCAGAAAATTCAAGATATACATTTCATTTGTCAGAAAAATATCTTAAACATATGGCATTTTAATCAAAATCCTTAGAACTATTTTCAAGAAAGCAATATTTTACTATGTAAACGGTAGTTTAGGTTGCAGCAATTTTTTTTTTAAAAAACGTCGCATTTCTTCAAGGACACATACACACAGTCAAAGCCCTTTTTCTAAAAATACCTTTTTCTTCAGAGGGCCTGAAAACATATATTTCCGGTGAAATTTCGACATTGAATTGTTGGGTGTACTTCCTCTAATTTACTATACGTAATAAAGCAAAACTGAGAGTTTAGACTGAAGAAAACTGAAGATCTACATAAAGGTAGAGAATGTGAAAAGACTTCTGATATAATCGGGAAAAGAAGACTAAGGTGGTTGGATTATTTAAGCTTTACTCATCCATCATCATCATCATCATCATCATCATCATCATCATCATCATCATCATCACAAACAGCACCTGCACTATCAGCAATTAGGCAGGATTTCATCTGGGGACATCTGAAACTTGAGCTCACAGGTAGGTACCGTGAAGCCATCTGGTAATGTGACTGTTACACATCACAGTTTTCTATAGAGCTGTTTTTCTCATATGTTGTGTGTGATTACCAGGGAGCGAGCAGTGCTGTATTTCAGGTGAGCGGTGACACGATTTGCTGAAATATGCAGCAGCAGCAGCAGGAGCTCTCTCCTTCTGCTTTCTAACTCGAGTTTCCAGGATCTTGGAATCGAATTTGATGGATGTGGTAGAGGAAGGATAATCTGTAAAACCCATTAGTGGAGGGAGCTCCAGCAGCCATGCTGGCGAATTCATTGAATGATAGATGGGGTGTGTGTAGGTTACAGCATCATCCATCGTAACTTGTCGCAGGTTCCCGTGACAGGCCCCTGGCTCTCCCTAGGAGAAGCTCTTACTCCCCCCCCCCCCCCCCCCCACCCTCGCTCACTTGTCTTAACCTCCACACTAATCGTCGCACATTTCAATCACAAGCAAGCACTGATGTTCTTAAGAAGCACCGTTACGTCTTTGCTTATGTACTGAACTAGGGAAAGTGACACCCACACAATCTGCACTGTTGCCAGCCCAAAATAACACCGACAACACTTAGTATGTTGTGCGGGACGGCAAACTGACCAGTTTTCAAATAGGAACCCCTGTCCACAAACGCACGGTTTGGATCCTTTAGAGCATCGAAGTCTGAGAGCGAATAATTGTGAGTTTGTTAACATTCGTTTTCGTATGTTAATATGGAATATTAAGTTTACGAGACAAATCCTCATATATTGGAAGAACTAAAACATATACCGTATTTTATCACATAAGCACCCCCCCCCCCCCCCCGTCGCATATTTCCCTCCCCTATGATTTTTCATCACTAAAAATTATTTACCTATTAAACATTCCATAATTCCCTCTCTTGGTCCGTTCTTATTGGAGCGGACTTCAAATGACTTGATAATGAACAACAATCGACGCAGCGGTGCCTGTCACGGACAACAATGGACGCAGTGCTTGCCACAAAAACACTCGTATTGCCATTGTCACAACGTATCGTAAAATTGAAATGTGACGTTGCAGATGTGTTTCTAAGTCAGTTTGTTACAAGTCGTCATATTGTTAAGAAGAGTTTAAAAAAATGGTGTTTCTTGTGCCATTAATGGTTCTGACATACTGTGGAATAGTGAACATGAAGATGTGTTATCTGAGCCAGATATACATGAAAATAGTGATGAAAGCGAGGCCGCAGAATACTCAGAGAAAACAATGAAACAATACATTGTAGGCCCAATGAAACCGTAATATGTAGCCAGTTCATTCACAAATTACTGTATACCTACCTATATAACTTTTACATAATGCTACTACATATTTCCCTTCCTTTCTGAATTCCTAGAAGCACCACTCGCATAATTCCCTCCCCAGTGTTTTCAAGCAAGTTTTTCGAGAAAAAAAGGGGAGTGGGGAATTACGCGATAAAATACGGTATTTCAACTTTTTTGTAAGCTAGCAGGGATACCAACAGAATTTGGCTATGGTGTAAGAAGAAGATTAGTGGCATTTGGGGATACCAACATAACCGAACTTTAATTTAATGTTCTGTGGGTTTAACTAACCAGACGTTTATAAACTAGCGCTCATTTAGTTTGGTTTAACTAATCCTCCAGCCAACGTTTATAATGCCTGTCTTAGATCAACAGTTAGACAAACGTTCTATTGCATGAATGGAGGTGGTAAATATACGTTAGGATATCTCATGCTGTAAATGCCCTAAAGAAGCTACAACTTCACGTTTTCCATGAACATGGGGGAGAGATGCAAATTAGACGGACTGATTGTATAGGATGATAATTATTACGTAGGACTGTGCTGGCGCTGCCTATATGGAGTTCAACAGCTACCTCCTGCGGACATCTCCCGTCGTGAAAAGTGCCCCCAAGTACCTACTGAACTATGACGTATGTTGGCCCCGACTAAACGCTGGCGAAACGAGAACTGTGTATTTGTGCACACGGACCTTTTTCTAAAAATGCTTTCTTGGATGCAGAGGGTCTCAAAACATATATTTCCGGTGAAATCTCGACATCGAATTTTTGGGTGGAATACAATACTTCCTTCTACTTACCAATAGAGAAAGTAATATAGATTTTCTTTCCAAACGTGAATATGTACCTTAAAACGTAGGTTATTTTAAATATGCCGGTTAACTTATGAAAAGTGAGGAGCATTTCGTCCGGACAAAAAGTTTAATTCTCTCTGATATAGCAGCAGTAGTGGTTATCATTGTTGGGGGTGCATGATTCACAAAGGGATGATTCCATAGGGAGACAGCTGCATGCCGGAGAATGGTGGTAAAAAGAGCATAGCTGCAGACAAAGGCAAATGTTGAACATAATTTCAAGTGTTAACCCACACGAAACCCCTAACCAAGGGTAATCCAGTATCCGGGCGTGGGGCGGAGGCCCGGGGGGGGGGGGGGGAGGGGGAGCCTCGTTATCTGAAACAATGGCTGTTGCTGCTATGCTTGGTTTGGCGTCAAGGAAACCGGGAAAAAACGTGCGGAGGAAGTCGCATACGATTCTAAATTTTGCCAAAAATGAAACGACAAAAAACAGAATGGGGAAAGTATACAGGTTCATTGCTCGCCGTTCATTTAAAGTTGAGCAAGTCAAGGGCTTGGTGTAATTTTAATATAAATGCCACCAGAATGTGAATGCATTAATCATTTTTAAAGCGGTGAAAGTGAATATTTTCACTGGAGGACAAGGTAGTCTGAAAATACAGAAGTTGCACCTTAAATTAGCGCTGCTCTTTAACGTCTGAGTAGTTTTTTTATTTTTTTTCCCTAATTTTTATGGCGATTCATAACACTGAAAGTCACGTTTAAGTTTCAAATTGAAAAGTAGTGCTATTTTGATTGTTGATCAATTGTAATGTGTAATAAATTGTTTTTTGGCAGTTTATGGGATATACTTGGTGACACCGAGTATCAAAAAATACCCTAGTACTCAGTGGCGGCTCGCAGTCAAAATTGTAGGGTAGGCAAAGTGTAACAGTAACCAAAAAAAAAAAAAAAAAAAAAAAAAAAAAACAATAATAATAAACAACCCCGTTTATCCGAAATATAGGGGGCGAAGTCATTGCGGATAACGCAAACAATATATTGTTTGGTTGTTTAATAAGAGCAGAGTGAATGAGTGTGACTTTACGGACGAATTACCGCCAAAACTAAAATCACGAGTGTCGGCAGACTTTTTTCCAGGGGGGGGGGCACATGTTGGAAATTTGTAATCATAATATTAAATCATTATTTTGCTGTCAAAATTTATAGTATTTGTTGCAGATAACCGTATTAATTTGTGCTAAACAAAAATTGTTCTTTACATCAAAATTAAAATAATAGTTTAAAAGTCAGTTACTGACTGCACATTAAGTTCACCAACTTCCAAGGGGGGGGGGGCGTGGCCCCCCTTGCCCCCGTTTCGCTACGCCCATGACTAAAATAGATTAAGAAATTGAAAAATTGTCTGACTGCAGCTTTGTGTTAAATAGCTAAAACACTCCTCTTTTCATTGTCAGTGCGCCGCGAAAGCGAAATTTGTAATAGTTCACTAATTAAGTCGGTCATACTGGTATTACACAGAGATAACGACAGATGCAGATCTCTGAGATCTTCGTTCGTGGAGTATGGCTGAACAGAACACCTATATGACTGTTCGGAAAATGTCGCATAATTTCGGATTTGGGCCGGCAAGTGTTCGGACTGCTGGCAGACGCGTCTACGCATGCTCGGAGTGCATATACAGACCGAATGTTTCCTTATCCCTGTTCAAGGGCCTCGTACTGAGGAAATGGGGCCGGGCAGGCAGAGGTTAAGCTAGCCTGCTCTCCACTACCCAGGTTCCATGCGTACCATTTCTGCCGCGCGTTTCAAACACGCAGCGCAGTTTTGATGAATCGGAATTGAGATTAAAGGATTTGACCATGCGCTGGTCATTATAACCGAGAAAACTTTTCTTGAACTGCAATTTAGGGGAAAATGACGGTTCAAATGATAAAATGCAGAATCATAGTTAAACATTATTTGTTGATGTATTACGATAGGGTAGGCAGTGCCTACCCTGCCTACCCTGAGGAGCCGCGCCTGCTAGTACTAAATAAAAAATACGCAGGTGAATATTTGTATATGGTAGTGACGTGCATGAAGGAAGAACCTGGTGCACTGAGTGAACGAAGAAATGAAATAGAATCTGGTGCCGTGTTTGAAAGACTTGCTGGTGAAGAAGAAGAAGAAGAAGAAGAAGAAGAAGAAGAAGAAGAAGAAGAAGAAGAAGAAGAAGAAGAAGAAGAAGAAGAAGAAGAAAGCGCGCATCTACACTCAATTAGTAGAGAAGGTGCTGTTTCATTTCAGCAGGCTCGGCTGTAAAATGAGTTTTAAAATTAATTATCCCTAGTACAGTAACTTAAATCCCTTCTTCTCACAGCGTCTCCTCGAGGGAAGAAAACAGAGTCACGAATAGATTCCTTGCACCCTTATAGGTACTGCGCCAAGCATACGCTACATTCATATCACTTTCTACACAAACTCTTCTTCTACTAGTACTGCTTATCTAACAAATCTGATGTGTCGCACTCACATGACTTTCTCTACTCTTCTACTAACCATTCTTACAAATTCTTATTCCCACATCTTCTTCGTATTAGTTGAGATAAACATTTGCAGAAACTATCGTGTTTCCTTATAGGTACAAGGGTAATATGAGAATACAGTACGGTTTCTGGGATATTCAAATCTTTTAATTTTTAAAATTCATTTGTTTGCACATTAACATACAAAAAAATGAACAGCGATGTTCGATTTGACAGAAATATGTTCTCCAAAACCTACACAAAAAAACGAGGAATATCTTTGAAATGGATCGCTTTACAGAAAAACATATTCAGACATAAAATTTCTGTTTTAGCAAAGCCTACATCTTTGTATATTAAGATTTGGTCTATCTGTTACGGTTTATCAGTTACGCAAAATTCATCTATAGTAAATAGGAATACATAGGCTATAGCCAGAAAATTCATGATATACATTTCATTTAACACAAAATATCTTAAATATGTGGTATTTTAATCAAAATCATTGGAGCCATTTTCGAGAAATTAAAAATTTTCGAAAACGTTTTCTTGTAAAGGGTAGTTTAGGGTGGAGCAATTTTCTTGAAAATGTTCGTGTCGCATCCTTGAAAGGCAGTAAGACTAAGAGAATTAGAGTGTGAAGTTTGGGGCACATTTATTATTATTGTTGTTGTTATTGTTGTTGTCGTCATTATTATTATTATTATTATTATTATTATTATTATTATTATTATTATTATTATTATTATTATTATTATTATTATTATTATTATTATTATTATTATTATTATTATTTGCAACATTGCTGCGTCAATTGAAGCGTACTGTGACGTCATACTAGCAGAAGCAAAAACGCAATAAAAATAAATTGCACGCCTAGCTCGATGGCTCTTGAACCGCTGTGTATTTTTCACCTGGTCGGTCCAAGCATTAAAAAGATGGAAGCTTTTTGTCGGGTAGGTAGGGAGGGAGGGAGGGAGAGAGAGGGAGGGGGAGAGGGAGGGAGAGAGGGAGCAGCAAAATGTGCATGTTGTTTGATGTCTGCCCCCTTTCCACCAATTTGCATGTGACACAGACACACACGTTCGTTACTGGGTCCATGCCCAGCTTCGAGCCATTGCACAATCACATGCATGAGGAAAAAATTGTTACGCATAAAGTGCAACGGAAAGCCAGCCCCATTTCTTGTTACGAGTGTGCACTTCTGTCCTTCAAATTCTAATTAACGAACATGTACAAAGGTTTCTCATAAATAACCTTTAGTCTTCTTTCTAACGATTACAAGCGAACCTTAATAGAGATGAACATTTGTAGAAATCGACTTTTTCTGGTTCCTCATATTCCATTACTTTCTTTCCTCGGTTACCAAAAACAAGTATCTAAAGTGGTGTTATATATCCGCTGCAGAGGGCAGCACAATCTGCAGTCTTAACACAACACCAACAGATGGCGTGAGACTCTTTATTCCCCGACAGTCATTGTCAAGTTGATGTAATTTTATAAATAGAGCGCTGTAAGTTCTTTTCACTATTTTAGCATTAAAATATCGCCTGCATATATCATTATGTATGAACATTCAGTCGTATTCTTGAATGTATCTCTTTTTTTCAATATTTTTATAAGATCATATATGTAGTTGTTTAAACACACCTATAGGTAGGTGCAATTGAAATAAGGATCATTTATACACATTTGAACATAGAAAGCAAGGAAATTACATTCTCAGAGTTTAACATGGAAGTTAAACTCAAATTTGCACACAATGAATTATTGTGCTATTAAAAATGCAGACAACCAAAAACGGTTTAAATTATAATGTCCTAAACCCTCAGGGACTTCATAATTAGATTATTGTGAATTCGGTTTCCAAGTTTTGATGAACATAAAAAAAAAATATTTACAATGCTGAGACTCGAACCTGTGTCATTGGGGGTTAAGCGCAGAGGACCCGTTACAGTCCTATTCAGCTATTTCGAGACTTCCTGAAAGCACGTACCACGTCCAATAGTAGGACTTGTATGCCTGGCGCTATGCCATTGCCACCTCGCAAGTTTGCGTGCTTGATTTAGCCTTTTAAGACAGTTTTAATCATTTGCTGGGCGATTTAATATTATTACTTAAATGGCAAAAGCTGTTATGTATATTAATTGAGATGCACGAGACGTAGTTCACGCAAAAATGCAAATAAACTGTTGTTTAATAATATGTCCGTTTTGACTGTACGGGTCCATGATGGATGAGGCGTGTCTAAATTTTTCCTAATTTTTGGCAGCCAATCCCTGCTCTAAGTACAAGAATCCACCATTTTCTTTTTAGCTGACGTTGTTAGTGTACTCTTATGATAGGTCCATTTTTTCCGAGGCGTTTACTGAATTACGTTGCTATGTATACTCTAATAAAAAGTTTGTAAAATCGGCTGGAAACCGGAATTCGCTCTCAGTAAACGAGTCGTATGTTTTTGAGGTGTACTTTAGCGAGGAGTACGTTCTGTCCCTTAAACCACTGTTGCTCTCAATTTTGCGCATTCCTCTCTTTAAGAATGTCAAGCAATACATTTTAGTAAGCGCAAAACTGGGCTAAGGCGCACATTGCGTTAGATGGGTGGCCTACCTTCCAAAAAAATAAGGCGCGGCTGACTCACCTGGTATGTATATTATATATTGCTTAAGCCGTAGTCAGAGATTTTAAAATTTGATCGCTGTATGAGAACTTTGGAACTCTATTCTCTTTGTGATATAATAATAATAATAATAATAATAATAATAATAATAATAATAATAATAATAATAATAATAATAATAATAATAATAATAATAATAATAATAATAATAATAATAATAATAATAATAATAATAATAATAATAATAATAATAATAATAATAATAATAATAATAATAATAATAATAATAATAATAATAATAATAATAATAATAATAATAATAATAATAATAATAATAATAATAATAATAATAATAATAATAATAATAATAATAATAATAATAATAATAATAATAATAATAATAATAATAATAATAATAATAATAATAATAATAATAATAATAATAATAATAATAATAATAATAATAATAATAATAATAATAATAATAATAATAATAATAATAATAATAATAATAATAATAATAATAATAATAATAATAATAATAATAATAATAATAATAATAATAATAATAATAATAATAATAATAATAATAATAATAATAATAATAATAATAATAATAATAATAATAATAATAATAATAAAACTTTCCCCTGGAATTGCATACCTTTCGAATGCTGTGCAATAAAAGGCTAGGGTCGTACCAAAGGGACCAGCTAACCACCAACTCGTGTTTTTATTATGTTTTTGCCCAGCAGTTGGCTTGTAAAACAGGAAAGAATTGTCTTGCAATAAAAAGCAAATAATGTGGAGTAGGAGGAGGAGGAGGAGGCTGAGGCTGGTGAGAAGAACGGCAAACTATAGCATCTAATGAAAATACTAAAGCGCCTAGTATGTATGTGGGAGCGAGCATGTGTCTTTGTCAACAGCAGGAATTAAAACCAAACGAAGCGTAAATAAAGGGTCTGTTAGGAGGACATGAGCAATATTAGGTAGCTCCGCCCAAAACCGAAACCGTCGCACAGTTCGCTCCTTGGCCCGTAGCATTATCTGCTTTTGTAACTTCAGTGCACATTATTTTCTTTAAAATAGCCGCCTGTTTTAGCTTTAGTTGCTTCTGAATGTGGAAGTTTAACACACACAGCCGCAGTACAATAAACATTGGGGAATACTTGAGTTCAAATTACCTACTGTGTCCTGGCGTAGCGCCGGGCAGTCGGAACCGTAAACAGATAAGTGACAAGCTGGCCAAGCATAAACACAGCTATTCCAAGAATTAGAACTATCTTATTGTTACTAAGACAACGATTTTACAATCCCATTCCTGACACCAGTTGACAAAATGACAAAAACCAGTCCAGCTACTCATTTTTTTAACTTAATTTTTTCTACCTGAATATACAACACAGTTCTGTTCTAGTGATGCGAACACAACTCTCAGTCTTTCGGATATTACAACTCAACTGTTCTCTTCTCCTAACCTTGACCCGCTCCTTTCTGACTTTCTTTACTTTGCCTCTCAAACAGCTGACTGACGATACAACTCTGTAATCATATTAACCGCTTTGTTATCTTCCTTTCGACGCGACCGTATGCACACACACAAACACACACACACACACACAAGCTAAAAACTGACTGCTCACTTTGCCTCGCCTCCTTATGTAGCGACAATAACATAACATGCACCTTTCTCGAACTTCATCTTTACTGGAGTATCTCCAAATACGCAGACCGCCGGATGCCTGTCGAATAACCTGGAAAACCGTTAAAAACCGACAAACCAGACGCGCAAGTCAGCCTGACCACAACCATCGTTTCTTGTGCGCCGCGGCCGGCGTCACATGTTTCGACTTGTTGAACGTATTTAAAATGCGACTAGTTAACACTGCAAATGCTCATATGTAGAGGGGTGACAGAGTGAGTGAGTGAGTGAGTGAGTGAGTGAGTGAGTGAGTGAGTGAGTGGCATCTATTACATTTAAAGTTGTTTTTTTTTTCGTATAAGAAAACCTTGAGAATAGGTTTGATTAAATCGAATTTGATTAGAATTTGCGTATATTTCATTTGATGTTGGAAAACCATGATCTTTGTTTATTTACACACAAAGAAAACGTAATCCACCAGAACTTTGCATTAAATGTTAACCGCATTTATCTTTTGATGATACCTTTGATAGTTTTTGAGGTTATGTGTCAAGAATTTAGAACATTTACAATTTGTGGGTTACTTTCTGATCTAATGTAACATGAATGAGTACTTTGTCTTGCCTTGGAAGTCTTACTTGTACTCCAGTTCCGTAAAAACTCGAGCAAGAGCTGTGATATTTCTGGTGCAGTACAATTATCTCTACATTTAACTCGATCGTGACTTGTCGCGGCGGGCCAAGTAACATTTATCAAGATCCAAGCCGACGTGCTGTGATTAGGGAAGCAAGGGAGGAAGGTGAATATTAACGTGTGCCAGTTGCCACTGTACATGCAACAAATTGTACCCTCCTCCCCTCTCAATTCATTTTTATTCCTCTCTTAGTCTGCTACTCTAGTGTGAAAGGTTTACGTGATAATCCAGGAGAGTTCTGTGTTAATTCAAATGACCTTTTGAACCATTCTTCATTACACAATTATCCTTCTATTTGACCTCTTGCATATTCCCTTCTTGCTATATCAAGTGATGGGTTAGAATGTGAGAAGTTTAAAATTACTCTTTCTTCGTACTGCAAGGGAGAGAGAGGGCAAGAAAGAGTTCTATTTTATCTCAGAAATATATAAGTATTTGAAAATTGAAACTAGTAACGAGAAATATCGCGGAAATGGTTAAGCACACAAAAACGTTACGTAGGTATGGTAAACTGTGTTCCTTATGGAGTTCTAAATACGCATGTTGTACTAACTTTAGTCTGTCTCCTACTGTAAAAGGATCCCAGAATGCAGAGCACTCCATGGTGGTGCAAATCTTCACACTAAGCAGCAGTTACTGGTAAAGGTGATAAATTCACGGTGTGACCTAAAATTACTACCACACTTCTTATCTTTGCTTACGGTTTACTTTGTATTAATCACTGCAATATAAGCTTTATTATTTTCTGTCCAGGTGAGGTTAATGTTTTTTAGTTTCAAAGACATCGCATAGCAGCCAGCTCTTAAAACATTTGACTGTCGCTTGAAACCTACTGTATCCGCATATTTCCCTTGTACCTACTATTGATACACTTCTTAGTCACTAATGAACACATCTTTATCATACAAGATTTGAAAATGCTTTCGTAAATCAAACACAACGTACGTATAACCAAACCGCCACTGCAACACAATGCACGGCTGGGGGTCAAAGAGAGAGACAAAGTCCGCGTATCGTGGAAGGAGGTAAATCCAACCTTCCCTGTATCACAAAGGCTGGATAATATTCTTTATAGCTACGAACGAATAAAATGGACTTTTTTAGTATAATAAATTGTTAAAACGATGTTTCCAGATTCCGAGAAAAGCGAGTCGTTTATAAAGTCATCTCTTTGTAGAAGCTGGTGTTGTTGCAGAAGAAGACGCTTGTTTCAAGATAAGGTAAGTGTTAAAGATGTCTTTGTTTTCATACACTGCTCCCCTCTCACTCACTCTTTATTTAACCTCCATACAATAGAAGCAAGAATCTATGAGACACCATAACGTTTCCGCAGGCCTGGTTGCCTGTCAGCTGCTGCCTTCTAAAGTACGTGCAATTGCAAAGTCTAAATTACAGACTCATTACGCGGAAACAAACGAGCAAACAGAAGCGTCTGCCCCAATATTCCCGCCCACTTTTGTGTCCCCGCTGTAAATTAAACGGCTTTTTCGCAGTGAAGCTATAAATCGCTTGTTGCTGGATGCAACAACCCAGTTACCCCCCCCCCAACCCCCCTCCGCCGCTGCTCTAAGAATTCAAGTTTCATCACCACCATAAATTCTCAGTTTGCGGAGCGTGAGATTACTCAACAAAAACCATTCTGCAAATTTAATATTAATGAAGGGCTTCAACATAGTTGTGCGAAGAACAAGGGTATTATCGTACAGCAATGCTCAAATTTATTGCATCTCTGCTTCCCCGCAATTTGGTGACCATAGTGCACAAACAGATCAGTTTCTCAGAATGGCCACCGCCGCCAAATAGGCTGTTACCGGATCGCCCTCGCTTTGTTACAACGAGCAAATCAAATGATAACATCTGGGACGATAAAGTGTTACCTTCTATACTACGTGAAGTGGACATAGAAATAGGAGACATACGGAGGGGATTCGGCAATGAAACCAGCCATATTGTACCCATGTCCCCAATGGGGCACCACAAGAGCAAGGATGAGGTGAGAGGACATACCGGGCGGTCAGATTCACAGTAACGGTAGACGTTGACAGAAGTCTTTCTCTACTGCATATAGAGGAAGTATTGTATTCCACTCAAAAATTCGATGTCGAGATTTCACCGGAAATATATGTGTAGAGACTCCATAAATAGCACAAAAAAAAGTTAAAAATTTAAAAAATCCGTCTCTGTGTGTGTGTGTCTGTCAGCCTGTGGAGAGCATAACTCAAAAACGAAAACTCGGTCAAAAACCAAAGTTGGTTGAATGTCTTTTAAGAATGCGACACAAAGATTTTGAAGAAAATTCAACAAACCTAAATTACCATTTACATAGAAAATTTTGATTTTCTTGAAAATGGCTCTAACGGTTTTCATTAAAATGTTATACGTTTGAGATGTTCTTGGAACAAACGAAATGTCTATCTTATCTGGCTATAGCCCCTGTAGTCGTATTTACTCTGGATGACTTTTACTTAACTGGTAAACCGTAAGAGATAGACCAAATTATAGTGTACAAAAACTGTAGATCTTGCTAAAACACACAATTCATGTTCAAATAATTCTTTTTGTGGACTGAACCATTTCGGAGATATTCCTTCTTATTTGTGTCAGTTTTGGAAAACATACTTCCGGCGGATGGAACATCGTCATTCATTTTTTTCTGTTAACTGTGCATAGAGAACAGAATTTGACAGCGTTAAAACATTTGACTATCGCTCAAAATCTACTGCATTCTCATATTTCCCTTGTGCCTACAAGGAAATACGCAATAACACATAGTTTCTGCAAATTTTTACCTCTATAGAGTAGAGAAAGTCATATGAGTGCAACATATCAGATATTTAACCCTTATTATCCACCTTTAAAATAGTCTCTTTTTATCGGCAGGCTTTCCAACTACTGGAAACACAGGAAAATACCTCTAAAACACACAATTAACACAACGACATTTCCTAGAGCTATAGAACAGATAATTCTCCGCTGTTTTGCTTTTCTACTTATGAAAATGCACACATAGGTGCTTGTTTAGCTACATTAGTGGAATTAAAACACATGTTGGCAACAGTTTTTTGCATTAACAGTTGATGGTGCAGTTCGATGATTCTGTTTGATTGATAGCTTCAAGCTTTGAATAATTCTTTATTATTCCCAGCTTGTTAAATGTAAATATCGCGCTGTTGTGAGAGATTTAATACCAGTTTTCTATGACATTTTTTAATCCGGCAGATCTATTTAGATACCAACTTGATAAATGTAAATTATCTATTGTCACAAAGTGTCATATATATGTAGTGTGGTCGTGTTTTCGAATACGGCCTGTTAACAAACGAATCATATTCAACTTCTCTCCTTTCCCTCGTCATAACTAAACGAAACTAAACGCAAAAACTAGCTTTCCAGATTTCATACTAAACACATAGCTTTAGAATTGAAACATCTGATGTGTTACACTCACATGACTTTCTCTACTCTTGTACTAACCATTCTTACAAACTCTTATTCCTATATCTTCTTCGTGTTAGTTGGCTTTAAGCGATACACAAATCTTTTAAAACTTTTAGATTCCGTTCTCTTTGGATGGCCGAGACAAAGGGGGAAAAAAAAACCTGGATAGCGACTTCCTATTTGGGAAAAGTATATGTATCGCAACACTCACACAAATAACAGAGAATATCTCCGAAATGGTTCACTGCACAAAACATGTATAACTTGTCTGTTTTAGATTTCCATTTGCTGTACAGTGAGATTTGGTCTCTCTTGTGGTTTACCAGTTATGCAAACAGGTTTATCTCAACTAACACGAAGAAGAGTAGAGAAAGTCATGTGAGTGCAACACACGCCCCAAAGCGTGTATTTTAGGTGAAACTTCGATATCGACCTTTTTACTGGAATGCTATAGCTACTTCATATATTTACTAAAATAAATAGTAGAGAAATTAAAAAACAAAGTTAAGCGATACAGATATTGAACATGCTAAACGCACTCCAATGTATTTTTCATAATGTACTCCCAAGCAGAACATTAAATATGTTATCACGAGCTTAATTCAGATAATATTCTTCTGTTACAAGCATTTATGAAACTAAAGTATGGAATTATAGGTAATGCATGTTCGATTATCTGAAAGCTTGATATGACCTATCATTATCATAACCCGCAATGCCCATTATATACGTCATTAATTATTCTCTGCGGTTACAAGAATCAATAATCACGTGGACATGCACAGAATAATGATTATGATCACCAAAGTTTTGGGGTTTTACTAGCACTATCATATCTTTGGTTGTAATTAACCCACTGCGCATTTTATCTGCACAAAAATTACACAAAAGCACAGAAGAGGTAGTTTCTAAACTTATTTCGTAATAACAGGCACGAAACGATAAATAACCTAATTATTATATGATAAAACATTTTCTCATGGCAGGACCAGAGTTGCATTTGTTGATAAGGATATAGAAGTTGCTCTAAAAAGCAAATCGCTTGTGTTAGATTCACATGAACCGTTTATATCCAGTATCGTTTATTTGAGATTGTCAGCTGGTGTTCTGTTATAGCAATAAGAGACCGTGGAAATCTTGGGCTTCGTTTCCTCAGTTGGCAATGCCGACTAACTCCAACTACATCGAAAGGAACATATTTTAGGTTATGTTTTGCATAAACATACATTTTCTGGTGAAGTATTTGCCATGTAGCATTTAAATACGGATTTTATTAATGAAATAGTGCATTTAAATATAATTTGACGGTCTCACACTCGCTCCGCTAGGGAATTTATATCACTTGTGATAAATACAATATCTGCTAGGGAAGTACTTTTGTTATTGCAAATACTGCTTTACGCAAAGCAACATTTTGATGAAGGGATAGAACATGAAGTTAGTGTAAACTTTAGACAAGTTAGGCATCAAATGAACCGTTTGGTTGGAACAGTGCAGATGATTTCCAAGTCCTATGCAAACATCAGAGTTTTGCTAAAGTACTACCAGAGTTAATTTACATAAGGTTAAATAAATGACTTGGGCTTAAGTAAGTCAAGGAAACTGTAAGAGGCAATTGCAAGGGCTGACTAACGCAATAAGTAATCAGTTAACTTCAACTTGGCAAATGCTCAGACTCGGAGAAACACAGTCAAACTTGCTGACCAAACCTTTTGATTAAGTAATATCAGCTTCTACAGATTTGCAGGAAAACAAGACAATCCAAGGAAAATAACTGTAAAGAGAATGCACCTCGAAAATTTGAACAAAAATTGAAAGCACTGGCCGTCTAGTTCACTAGTGGTAACACTGCTATTACCAAACCGGGGACCCGGGTTCGATTCCCGGTACCGGGAGACCTTGTCTCGGGTGCACTCACCCTCGTTAGGGCCCTGGAGGTGCAATTGAGCAGCCGCTTGATTGAGAAGTACTGGCCCCTAGTCAAGAAGACCACATAACCGGCCGGGAGGGGGGGTGCTGACCACATCCCACCCTTCAGTACTGCACCCCACTGATGACGCCTGTGATGGCCAGAGGTGTACCAACATAACATATCCATTTAGAGCTGATGGTTTGTTGAGCCGGCGATAATAAGCATTCAAAGCGAATTTATCACCAGAAAGAGTACTTGTTCTACTTTCACTTTATAATAAAAGCTCACCTTCCAAAAATTTGTGACTTGGCTGACTTTGATAGTAGACGACTTGTATCAATGAATACGGCAAGATCGTTACATCAGTATCTTTATATATTTTCTTAAAATATATAATAATAATAATAATAAAATAATAATAATAATAATAATAATAATAATAATAATAATAATAATAATAATAATAATAATAATAATAATAATAATAAAATAATAATAATAATAAAATAATAATAATAATAATAAAATAATAATAATAATAAAATAATAATAATAATAATAATAATAATAATAATAATAATAATAATAATAATAATAATAATAATAATAATAATAATAATAATAATAATAATAATAATAATAATAATAATAATAATAATAATAATAATAATAATAATAATAATAATAATAATAATAATAATAATAATAATAATAATAATAATAATAATGTGTGTGTGTGCGCGCGCGTGTGTGTGTGCGTGTCTGTCTGGTAGTTCAGTGGTTAGAGTGGCCGGACGGGGACCATGAGATCTGTAGTTCAAATCCCGGCTGTCACAATGAGTTTTTGAGTCTCATTCTACCCTTTCCAGCTATCACCTTAACACATATGCAGCGAATACCAGTGCTTAAAATTCAGTATCAGCATTGGGTCTCTCCAATAAACTTAGAGAAGTGAAAGAACTTCCGAAAAACTGGGTTCTCCTAGCGCACCTTCAAGACTCTCTGCAACTGCCTGTCAGTCTTGCAGAAGACCTAGTGTATGATACAGAAGCGTCGAAAGAGTTTTCAATTTTTAGAAATAATAAATATGAATTTAAGGATTCAGAATTTTAGATATCGAAATCTCTTAGCTTTAAAACCTTTTGATGAATTTGTTTTAATTCTTTATTTTGTACCTACTGAAATTTATCTCTGTATTTTGCCATGATTGTTCTTTATAAGAGCGTTGATCACCAAGTAGTTGAGTACCCTTAAAACTACATTATCATGATCACCATCATCGTATTGAGTATAGGGTATTGTCCCATCACCAGTGAAAGCACCACAAAACCTGGAAAAGGAGATCGGAATGACGCAATACGTTCCTGTTTAAAGCGCTGTGCAATTCGACTCGGTCTCCTAACATTCCGACCAGACCGCCCGGCTATTTGGGGACATCCAACACAGGCAATTGGATCAGCCATGTAAATTGCTTCTTCACTCCGCGATACTGCAGTGGAAGTCGCAGAGATTCTACATGGATACTTTCTCTACTGCTAGTGTTAACGTGCGAGGAGATCCACATTCGATTCCCGGTACCGGCATAGACAGTTTTATCCCACTGAGAGACCTAGTCCGGGGTTCGAGCTGTTTGATTGAGAAGTCGCGGCCCTGGTTTGCGAAGACCACATATACCAGTCGGGAGGGAGTATGTGAAACGACTCTCAACAAACGATAATCTGTTTTTGTGTTTAATATTCATATATAACTCTTAAATAATTATTTCGACTAAAAGCTTCACTTGTCTTAATATTCGCTGCAAGTTCATGAAATATAATGAAAAAAATAATTTCATGATGACGTAATATCTTCTGTGCTTGTTATGATAGTTACCATAGCTACACGTGCTCAATTACTTAATATATCTATGTACTGCCAACCTCAAAAAACAAAACAAACCTATCAATATAATGGACTGGCGGTATTTCAAAGTTCATAACGCGGTCCTCATTTTCTAAGATGAAAATATTTTCCCAATCTATTAAATCTATAGGTCCATTTAATTGATTTAATAATTCACCTTCCGGATTTATTTCACGATAAAGTGTCCAAAAAGATATGCTACAGCTATTTATTAATCCTATATACTTCTAAAATGCTCCTTCATTCTAGTTTCCAAATGACGATTAAGTTTACCAATTTAAGCATTTAAAAAAATGGCTCTGACGAAATATTATAGGTAGTTTGGGGTGGAGGGATTTCCTTCAGAATATTCGTGTTGCATCTTTAAAAGATTTTGAACTGAGATACCAACTTTGGTTTTTAACGGACTTTTCGATTGCGTTATGCTGTCCATAGACTCTCTCTCTCACACACACACACACTGACCGAACTTTTTCTAAAAATGCTTTTTTTTTTTTTTTTTTTGATTCAGGAGGTCTCAAAACATATATTTCCGGTGAAATCTCGACATCGAATTTTCGTGTGGAATTGATTACTTCCTTTACTTACCAGTAGAGAAAGCAAAAAGTAGGATTATTAGTTCAGAATTTCAAATTTTGTAAAGGGCTTTAATGTTTAGTTGAATAACGACACTTGACAGGTTGAATTAGTTGAACATGGACAAAGAGAGAGAGAGAGGGGGGGGGATTGTTAAATATGATGATGATTGTGGTAATAGCGTTGTGCCAGTCAACACAGCTACCAGCAGTAGGTAGTAGCGAAGTCTCGTGCAGATGGAGGGGGGTGGGGGTGTGGGGGGGGGGGGCGAGCATGATAAATGGCTCAGAACGGCGGAGTTGCGAGTAATATAACAAGAAGAAGGAAGTGTCTTGTACATAAATTACTCACGAGGAAACTTCCCATTTTAAATACTTGAAAAATAACACTTTCGACTTTTGGGGCGGGCGAGTGTGGAGAACTTTATCTTGCGTGGTTGGTTACTCCGTCCGACTTGTAATTTATATCGGAGAACGTGTTCAGCCCCTCAGCATGGACAGTGTGTAACAGACGACTGTGCTGAAATTAGAGTTTCAGCAAGTAAATAGGGATGTGATCAAGTAGGACTAATAAGTGATTGATTTATAGAGAAGATAGGGCAGTAGAGAGAAAATATAAAATCAGAGGAATATATTGTGTAAAGTTATCTTGTATAGGGAATTAGTATCATGTTGCAGTAGAGAAAGGTGGTTAGATAATTAGCAGAGCATGAGAGGGTAGGTCTTTAGGGACGAGGTACAATTGACGAGGCTGGGCTATTCCAGGTAGTTAGGTGGTTACCACAATTAGGTGAAAAGAGACGGTATAGCTTTGGAATAGATGGACTTGTAGGGAAGCAGAACTCCTACGTGGCCAGCAACGTGAAAAATTGTAAGTCCGCATAGAGTTACCAATCTACAAGTTGTATTCAGTCTTATAGCTTCTCCATAATTATTGTGAGGATTTATTAAACATTATATACAACGAGTCTGTGTTGTCCTTAACCCATAAACAGTCACGCATACCCTGAGTGAAGAATCTCACAGCTCGAGCGAAGCCAGGCATAACGAACGCATACATGCAACATTTTCCAAAATTTTTAGTTTAGGGTGATTCTATTTTCTTTAAAATCTTCGTGTCGCATCCCCGAAGACGACATTTCTTTTCTGAGTTATACTGTCCACAGTCTGATAGACACGAATTTTTGGGTGGAATACAATACTTGGTCTACTTACTGTAAGTAGCAGAGAAAGTAAAAATAAGTGGTGCCTACAGAGAATGTTTTAGCAATGCCGCAGTGTGAGGGCAAATTCAGTCGTGTCTCTGAGAGACAACACTGGTATCTCATATATCATTGTGCAAATCCTGCTGTCCGTCCGTCCTCGAGGAATAGCTTCTTTCTCTGTGAAATAACAGACTCTCTGATGGAAGGACCAACTTGCACTTCAGTTTAAGACAGATGAAAAACGAGGGATTTTATTCCACTTCAACTTTGAATTTACTGTCACTGTATCTTACCTTTCAGCGTGGAACGCAAATAACGACTGTGCAGACATCGTATTCCTTTTGTAGCCAAGAAGAAGAAGAAGATGCAATACATAGACCAAAATATATTATAAATAACAACTTTGAGCAGAAACCAAATACCACGTCAATGCATTCTGTTACCTAAATAAGCAAGCTACTTGGAATACACGAACGCTCGTACCCTGACCGAAGCACTCCGAGGAAGAAAAGAAAATAGTTCCACCACTTTTTAATGTTATTGCTGTTTAAAACCTGTTCACAATTACTATTAATGTTCCTCTTGTAACATACTACACTTATAAGTTTTATTTGAGAACAGGAAGAGCACCACTGAGTAAGAGTTGAGTCGTTTTTAAATTGTGAGCCCGTGAGCAGACTATGCCAGTCGGCCAGTAAGGAATATGGTGGGTAACTTATGAGTTGTGATGATTTAGTAAACTTAACCTCACTCAGAATATACCAGAAACAAGTAGTGTTGTGCATGTTCGCAAGGAGTTCAAACAAACTGCCTGTGTTAAAGCTTCCCCTGTGTACGAAGAGAAAGAAGTCTGAAACTGTTGGAAAAAGTAGACGATTTTGTGAAGTGTGCAATTCGCTCTAAAGTAGGCAAGACCTTTTTTGAAAACGAACCACCACTCTGATTTGTAAGTAGACACGCATGTGTTTAACTTTCTAAATGTTAAATTGTTGGGTCCAATGGACCCCATCCCTCGCATAGATACCGAAACTAAAGCTGCTCTTTTAAATGGAAGAGCTACCGATAGAGCGCGAAGTAACACGCGCTTCCCCACGTGCTGCGCGGACTAATACATTAGCGGTATTGATGTTAACGCCGGAATTACTATAGTTGCAAAGTTATCACAAGCAATGTGATAATACGTGCGACCTAACCGTTAAATTCTGGGGCGGAACGAGAGTCAGACCGTCGCATATTTAAACTAACACATATACTATGTGATAAAGATTAGCTAGAAAATATTACCTTATATAAAAATAACTTAAAATGCATTAATTTCAATTAGTGTAGTTCGAGTTTCTCAGCCCTGCTAACTGAGGAAAACGAAACACAAATATTAGTAATACTCGTATTAATATAAATTAATTAATAAATATAAATATAAATACTAATAATAATGATATATATATATAATGTATATGTATTAAGTTTTCTGTGTGTAGCCTTTGAAGCGCTCTTCATTAACAATGACTTTTGCATAACTGTTAAACGTAGGAGGTGCACAAAATCTTACTATACAAATTTTTTTTAACTATTTCTTATTTGTCTGCATTTTGCAACACCTAACGTTTTCTCAAATGGGAAGTTGTTATTAATTATTTTATTACTCGAGCGTGCAAACATATTCAAATTTGCAAGCCATCACATAGCGACGACTGTTAAAATGTGCGCTTAAGGCTACTGTATTCTGATACTGCCCTTGTACCTACAAGGAAATAAGCAGAAAGATAATTTGTCTCTATTAACATGAAGCATATGGAGCAATAAATATTTGTAAGAATAATTTCTACAAAAGAAAGCAGAGAAAGTCAGTGGAGGACAGGAGGAAGTAAGTTTGTTGTGGTTGAAGACCTAATTACGCAGTTTCCAGTGGCGTTTCTCATTAGTGTTGTTGTTGTTTCTATCACTTTCACTTTCTGTTGCATATTCGCACATTGCTTTTAATGAGGACCGTGTAGCATTTCCCTCGCCTTGTTTCACTTCGCCACATGACAGTTCTGATGGTTTACTAACTCTTCTTCACTCACTTTTCTCTTTATTTTATCGCTAAGCTCTTGTCTGCTTCTTTTCTGTAAATGTGAATGTAAATTTTCTACAGTAAAACCACTTTCATATGTTTCAAACAAAGTACTTCAGTAATTTAAATAGTAAACTTACAGGCAAAGTGCATACTTTGGTGTTTATAGGATACGCAATTAAGGGGGAGACCTCGCGTAGTGCAAGATACAGAAATCAGTCCAGTTACTTTCCTATCACAACTCACAACTTTACTTCTCATAACCTTGCTCGGTCCTTTCAGTGTGTTTCTTCGATCCCTCACACACTAACCACGCAATCAATCGACGATCGTTAAATCTTCTTTACAAGCACCGACGTATCTATCACAACACGCACACACACACAGCTGTCTCATACTCACTAACACATTGACCAACTCAGCAACTGTCAGACAATTCATTGCTGTTGCTGGTCTCCTTATATAGTGGGAATGACGTCACACGGATATTTCTCGAAGTCTACACACACTGGCGATCACGTGGCCGGATCTTTTTGAAGATTGCTGTTAGTCACGTATACACACGGTCGCCCGACCTTGAGCGCCTTCCGGCCCGACACGTGGCGTGAAGCAGCCGGTTTCCGACAGTCCTTTGTTTTGTGCCGTACCCGGCGTCACAATATTTTAATCGTCAGAGGCATTATTGAGAAAATCAAGATGTTCGAACAATTTTCAATCTAAAGGGTATAAAGGATATGGCGGAATTATGCTGAAAATCTTCGAGTCACATTCTTCGAAAATGCTGAACTTAAATTCAAAGTTTGGCACCCAAAAACTGTTTGTTTTTTGAGTTATGTTGAACCAAAGATACTTCTGTTTTGCTTTCAGGGGTCTCAAAACATAAAAACACTTAAACACAAGTGATCTGCATACAATTTTAAAGAGATAATTAGTCATTTAATATGACGTATGAATGAAATGTGAAATCCTAACCTTAAAATATAACATTTACCTTTGCATGGTGATTTGAGCATGGCCTACCTGTTTACATAGAGTATAGATTCAGTGTCGCCCTAGAATCTTATATGATCATTATAATGAACGTTGGCCTCATTACATTATTTTATTCTTTTAAATTATGTCGTATGCAATATAAGTAAGAGAACAGTTACTGAGCAGGTAAAAATCAACAAGCAGGTTTGATAATATTTTATATCTGTATTAAGGAACATATTCTCAAGTTTAAAGCTTCTCCTTGTAGAATAAGGGATACTAAGGCAAGTGCAAATTACACTGTGGAAAGATGGTGCAGTATCGACATATGTGGATATATTATTATATTTATCACCGGAGGCTAGCTACGTTCTATTTACATGGGTGAAGGTGAGGTGTTAGCATTTCAATCTAACGTTTCAGATCGCTAGATTACAGTAGCAGCCTTGAACTATGGTGGCTGGCGTGACCCCAAGTTTGCTGAACACACAACCTTATCGCAGTGCATCTAGAAAATCGCTCTTCGGCGTCCGTCGCGTTTTAACACAACTCAAATATCCTCAGTGTTTTACAGCCCAGGGAAAATATAACTTGATGCTAGACTAAGTGGCGACAATTGCTTAATGTGTGTACTCACATGACCTTCTCTGCTTACCTTTTCACAAACACTCATTCTTCTTTTTATTTCAGGCAATGTAGCTATGAGGGGAAAAAAAAAAAAAAAAAAAAAAATAAAGGAAAAACACATAGTTTTGTTGTAATTACTTTAAATTTGTTCTACACACTCAGAGCATAATATTTGTCCTTCTAATATGTGATTGGTCTACACTCGCGCAGTAAACACAGGACAAGGCAGCGTATGAGTTTGTGTTGTCAAGACGCACCGTTTCTGTGTTTGTTTATGTACTGATCTAGGGAAAGTGATACCCACACAATCTGCAGTGTTGCCAGCTTGTTTTCGAGGAAACTAAAATATCTCCGTAGGAAATGGTCAGAAACAAAAACGTAAGATACAAAATGTGTTCTAAATTCCGAGATCTATCACAGGTTTCAATTAGTGTAATTACTTCCCTTCCAGCCGGTATATATAATATCTAAAAATATATCAAAGTTATTAACCCTAGCAATTTCAACCCTTATTCCATAACCTATACTACCTACAGGGAAGGGGGGCGGGGTACTTTATCACCTCCACTGGTAACAAAATGTCTGAGAAATGTTTAAAACAACATTATTTTAAAATTAGATACTATATCTTATGTTTATAAAGGTATCAACACTGTAATAACGTTAAAATGCAACATGTTTTTTTATTAAATTTGTTGTATTGTGTTACTATTTTGTTATTATTCGTATTAGTGCTGTGTACTTCAAAATAGTTTCCCTTCAGTCATGTTTTATTAAATACCACTGTTGTACACTGGTAAAACAAAATATGTATTGGAATTAGTCGTACCTTACACCTGTAAGGTACGGTCGCGACAAACACAAACTTGACATAGTTCCATATAACCAAGAATTGAAGTGTTGAGGTTTTATTGCAAAGTAAAGTTCATCATATGTACTATCATGTAACACGGACTTTTCTCGAAGTTCTACAAACACGCCGGGCGCCGGTCACTTCTCGAATATTCTAGAAAACCAGATGCTCGCGTGAGTAGTCTATTCATCTGTCTTCGTATTATTTGTTTATGAAATTGTTAATTCTACAAGTTAATAATTCGAATACCAAACCTTGACATATTTATGGCAACATGACTTTATACAATCAAAGGCGAACGCGCGCGCTGAGTTGCCTTTGATTCACGTTACTTCCTATATCATTACTAAAACGCAATCAGGAGGCAAGAAAAGCGACATCTGTACACAAGATGGTTGATTTCCTGGGCAATAATATCGCTGCCGACGTGAAGGGTTAGTTTGGGTAATCCATTTGGACCGACCCCAACGCTGTTATGTCTGTCTGTCTGTCTGTCTTCTAACCACTCCGGGAAGTACATGTGTTTGTTCGAACCTGCGTAATTTCCTGTCAAACTTCATTTAAATTTCCTCCTTCATGTCAGAGTGGGAGGCAACTTGGCGAATTTGTTGACCTTTGATAGGTCGTCGCACGGAATGATTAATTTCCCAGTGTGTGTATGTGACAAGAATTCCTTGAGTTTAACTTGAGGTGGCGGCGGCGGCGGCGGCGGCGGCGGCGGCGGCGGCTGTCTCCTGGCCTTTAACTCCCAGCTGGTGACAACTGGCAACTCCTTCTGAATAGTTCCTTCAAACAAACCTCCCTCCTTCCCTCCTTCCCAATATATTAAATCTACTAATTATTATCAGTGTTTGATATAAATTCCATGGCGAGAAAACTAAGTCCACAAGTTTCTCTACTTCCTTCTATGTAGATAATCAAGGAGAAAGAGCCAATTTTCTCCACAAAACAGCTTCTTTACACAGACGAATTCAATCTCTCCACCGTTTCAATTTGACTTCATTACTTGGCGATATTAAAAGGTATAAACGCAATAATCTTATATATTTAAACGAGCAATTCTTGTGTATATATATTCCGCGCAACTTGGAAACGGCTCTAACGATTTTGATCAAATTTTGTATTCAGATAGAGTTTTGCCTTTCTAAGTTCATCTATATAGGTGTAATTCCCGAAAAAGCGCGACTTTACACAAAAAAATAACATTTTTTATTCCCGCTTCTACAGTGCAATTCTTGTATGTATATTCCCGGTATTTCAGAAACGGCTCTAAAGGTTTGGTTAAATTTTTGTATACATGCATATTACATTCACAGTGTTTTCTCTACTCACTTTTAGGTACCACATTCACATCTTTCTCTACTAAGTCTTCTAAAAACAATTTTCCGTAAAAAATATAATTTTGCACCAAAAACATTTTATCCCCACTTTTAAAATAAGTCAAACCATGTTCTGTATGTTTGAAACAGAAGTGCTATTACATTCACGCTGTCTTCTCCTCTCACTTTTAGGTAACACATTCACATCTCTTTCTCTACTCACTCTTCTGTAAACAATTTTCCATAAAAAGTGTGATTTTGCACCGAAAAACACTTTTACCCCACTTTTAAAATAAGTCAAACCACGTTCTGTATGTTTGAAACAGAAGTGCTATTACATTCACGCTGTCTTCTCCTCTCACTTTTAGGTAACACATTCACATCTCTTTCTCTACTCACTCTTCTACAAATAAGTAATGCAATTTTCTGTATGTTTGAAATAGAGATGTTACATGTTACTTTCACAGCGGTTTTTCTACTCACTTTTAGGTGGCACATTCACATCTCTTTCTCTACTCAGTCTTCTATAAATAATTTTCCATAAAAAACGTGATTTTGCACCAAAAACACTTTTATCCTCACTTTTAAAATAAGTCAAACCACGTTCTGTATACTTTAAATAGAAATGCTATTACATTCACACTGTTTTCTCCTTTCACTATTAGGCATCACGTTCACATCTCTTTCTATACTCTTCTATAAAGAAATCATGAAATTTTCTGTATGTTTGGAATAGAAATGCTACATATTATATTCATACTGTTTTTCTCTACTCACTCTTAGGTAGCACATTCACATCTCTCTCTACTCACTCTTCTACAAATAAGTCATACAATTTCGTGCATGTTTGAAATAGAAATGCTACGTATTACATTCATACTGTTTTCTCTACTTACTTTTGGGTAACACACTCATAACTGTTTCTCTACTTACTCTTCTAGAAATAAGTCATACAATTTTGTGCATGTTTGATATAGAAATGCTACGTATTACATTCATAGTGTTTTGTCTACTTGCTTTTAGGTAACACACTCATAACTGTTTCTCTACTTACTCTTCTAGAAATAAGTCATACAATTTTGTGCATGTTTGATATAGAAATGCTACGTATTACATTCATAGTGTTTTGTCTACTTGCTTTTAGGTAACACACTCATAACTGTTTCTCTACTTACTCTTCTAGAAATAAGTCATACAATTTTGTGCATGTTTGATATAGAAATGCTACGTATTACATTCATAGTGTTTTGTCTACTTGCTTTTAGGTAACACACTCATAACTGTTTCTCTACTTACTCTTCTAGAAATAAGTCATACAATTTTGTGCATGTTTGATATAGAAATGCTACGTATTACATTCATAGTGTTTTGTCTACTTGCTTTTAGGTAACACACTCATAACTGTTTCTCTACTTACTCTTCTAGAAATAAGTCATACAATTTTGTGCATGTTTGATATAGAAATGCTGTATGTGACATTCACAGTGTTTACTCTACTCACTTTTAGGTAACACCTTCACATGTCTTTCTCCACTCACTCATCTACAAACAATTCATATCATCTATACAACTTGAATGTTTGTATATATCTAACTGTTAATCTCGAAAACCGCTTAACCGATCACCGCGAAATTCGCCACGTATATGTATTTTTTTCATTGAGAGTTTTTATGGTAACAATTTTACTACACAATATATTACTTTCAAATGGTTTTCTACTCGCTTTTCTTTTACGTAGCACATTCATGTATCCTCTGTTTGCCCTTCAACATACAATTCATATAATATTCTAGGATTGAAATATAAATGCAGCGTATTACATTCACACGATTTCCTCTACTAATTCTTCCTTTACGAGACACAATCAGTCTTCTTTCGCTATTCGCCCTTCAACATATAATTCATACAATTTGCTATATGTTTGAAACAAATACAACGTATTACATTCATACTACTTTCTCTACTCACTTTTGTTTTCCGTAACAATTCACATGTTATTCCCTATCTTTTATCAACTTCATACATACCAACGCCTATACATATCGTATGTTGAAGAGTGGATAAATTCCAAAACAGGTTGACCGATCGCCATGAAAAGTGACATATCTAATTCTTTTCATGGCGAAGTTTTTTATGCAATCCATTTTACCACGCAATGTATTACCTTCACATGGTTTTCTCTACTCCCTTTTCTTTTACCTAACATACTACTCCCTCTTCTGCAAACAATCCATACATTTCTCCATACACTTGAAATATAAGTGCAACGTATAACATTCACACGGTTTTTCTACTCATTTTTCTTTAGTAAAACACAATCACATTTCTTTCACTACTCCCGCTTCGACGAACAATTACGAACAATTCATACACTTTGCTATATGTTTCAAATATAAATGCGTAGTACATTCACCTGGCTTTATCGACCACCTTTCCTTTCTGTAGTATTTGTTATTCTTCAACATTGTTTTTGCTTAGTGTCGCTCCGGTGTTTTAATAAAAAATAAGGAAATAGTTAAAAAAGTAAAGTAATCACAATTGGTGTCAGGAGTGCGACGAAAAGCACGATATGGAACAGTTTATGAAACAAATGTTAGCCAAGATGGACATAATGGGAAATGAAATGAATTCCGGAATGCGGCAGAGGAAACAAATATGAAAACCGGATTGGAAAAATGTAAACTACGGAATAGAACATATGGGAACAAAAATGGAAGGCAAATTGAAAATGTAAACTCCGAAACGGAAAAGATGAAGACGGGAATTCCAATATTTAGACAGGTCTATCGAAGAAGACTAACGGGCGACTGGCCGGGGTTAAGGAAGCCATGGAAGAACTCGACGGAAGTATGAAGAACCTTGGCCAACGTGTTAACGTCCTGGAGTCAATCACAGCAGCAAAGAACTGAACTCCATAATGGAACAAATGCTCGACGAAAACCTCAAACTGGGTGGATATCTATAGGGGAGGCCTGCTTTCAGCAGTACACGTTTTAGAGCTGAAATGATGGTGTTTATGCAATATTTTTATGTATTTCTGTATCTCTTGTATCTTGGACATTACTCTTAATAATTGCGACAAGTAGTTTTATTTAGTTGTTTTGCCTTTCAGGTTTGTCCAAGTAAGTATCTTCTCCCACAAAAATAAGATTTCACAAAAACAGAGGCGAAAAACGCCGAGCGAAGCTCCGTCGCCCAGGTACTAAGAATAAAAATAAGCAGAATGTGGTGCCGGTGCACGGAAGCGACAACACAAAGGGGTTTTCTAGAGCATTCGAGAAGTGTCAGCTTGTTTGTAGACGTTTTGACGAGTGTTGAGTGATTGAATCGTCGGTGTTTGTACACAAAAGACAGAGAAAGAGAGGAGAGACGGTGAAAGGATTGAGTCACGGCTACGATAAGAAAACAGTTGTGAGCTGTAATATCACGAAATACCGTAGTCTTCTAACGTCAGTAGAAGGGAACTGTGTCTTCACTCAAAACTTTAGAAAAAATCCGATGTGTTACACTCACATGACTTTCTCTACTCTTGTAGTAACCATTCTTACAAACTCTTATACCTATATCTTCGTGTTAGTTGACATAAACATTTGTAAATAATTATCTTATTGCTCTTTTCCTTGTAAGTACATTATCGACAGGCTGACAGACAGACAGACACACACACACACACGCGGACCTTTTTCTAAAAATGCTTTTTTTTATTCAGGAGGCGTCAAAACATATAGCTATTTCCGATGAAATCAAAAGATCGGAGTTTTGGATTGAATAGAATAAAGAGCAGAAAGCAGGGAACATTGGTCGTGTGTGTATTTTGGAGGGTAACTTGTGAGGAAGCTGTTCGGTCCGCAAAGCTCATCCTATTGCAGATCCCACGGTCCGCCGTTGTTAACCCAATGAATGTGCATCATTTATTACTATCATTATCATCATTATTATCCTCATTATTTTATGCTTTTACATTCGAGTAAACGTGGATTATTACCAATTTGCTGCAAACCTAACAATAATTAATGAGTGGCCATTAAATGCTGATGTTTTATTTTGTAATGATGATGATGTTCGCTCTGCAAAAACGTCACACATTCACATAACGTGACAAGCAAATTATCCTAAGCCACGCTTTCCCAAATTCACCAGGAAATGTGTAACAAAAACTGCCCAATTATCAGATAAATTATATTACTCTAAAGCTTACAATAACTTATTCACAAGCCTACGTATTCGAATATATCAGGTCATACCCGTACTTTCATGAATTTCCCTCTAATCATTTCATTTTACTCTTTACTCCGTTAGATTTTTTAGAGTGGGGGCGGCACCTGGGGGCGGTGGACCCCTCGCCGAAGTTCCCCGACCTGGCCCGGGAAGACCTAAAGACGTCGAGATGTTATCACATTTGGACACCTTAAGGCTCTCTGTGAATGTCTGAAACTGGGCGCCCGGTATCTCCTCTCACCTCATCCTTCCCCCCGGGGACGTCCCCTTGGAGACATACATAGGTACAGTATATCTGGCTTCAGTACTTCTTCTGTTTCTATTCTTAGGCTGCATAAAAATGATATAACATTAAAATAAACGAGGGTTCAAACTCTGCCAAGACCAATAGTTTTAACTGTCCAGTGACACGCCCGTGTCAATGCATCTACTGACGTATAAAAGAACTCCTGCGAGACGAAATATTCTGGCAATTAACAGTCTCGTTAACAAACAATGTGTTAAAATATGAGTAGGAGAACCGTTTCGTTTCTGGCAGCCCCTGGTGTCCTATAGTACTGATCTCACACTGGGAGACTAAACAGTCAGTCGAGTTTTCATTGCGGGGTTTATGCATGCTCGGTTTTAAGTGCACTAACAATAGACAGTCTAGAGGCGGAAATGCGTTTTTGGAGTTAGGAATCACGCATCACGCTCTGTCAAGTCCAACAGAGTTTGCCTTTGATGAATCCCCGGAAAGCTCATTTGCGGCTGCCTTTATGTACCGAAATAAAAAGTGCTAAATACAGGCACCTGGACGCGATTGTTCCTCCCCATTCTCCTGTTTACTAGTGTTTAGCTTTATTCAAATACTAGAATACAGGGTAAGTTATCCTATTTTTGTTTATTTATATTACTTACTAATATAAACGCTAAGACACATCTATGATGTACAAGGTCACAACGATTTGCACATTGTGTTAGTGAAAAAACAAAACTGTGCTTTTGTGACTGAGTTTTAGAAGACAAACTGATAGAAAATTGTTATTTGTTCCTTTGGTGTCAGAAGTGGGATTTGTAGAACATCATTTCCTCACATCTATTCATAGATGGTATTCAGAAGTTTCAAAACATGTATTTGCGTTGAAATACTGGTGCTGAATTTTTCAGTGTAATGCCATATATTCTATATCTGGCATGTAGGTAAGTAGCAAAGAAATTAAATTAACAAAAAAAAAAAAAAAAAACATTTAAAAAATCTGATGTGTTACACTTAAATAGCTTTCTCTACTCTTGTACTAACCATTCTTACGACCTATTATTGTTATATCTTCTTAGTGTTAGTTGAGATAAATATTTGTAGAAGTTATTTTACTCCTCGTTTTCTTGTAGGTAGAAGGAGAATATGGGAATACAGTAGGCTTTGAACGACAGTCAAATCTTTTAAAGCTTTGAGATCCCGTTTTCTTTGCTCGGTTAACATAAAAAATGAGTAACGATGTTCCATTTGATGAAAGTATAAGTTATCCAACTCTCACGCAAATAACAAAGAATAGCTCCGAAATGGCTCACTGTACAAAAAAGCTATTCGACATAAATTGTGTGTTTTAGCAAGATCTACATCTTTTGTACAGTAAGGTTTGATCTATCTCTTACGGATTAACAGTTATGCAAAAGTCATCCGCAGTAAATATGACTTTATAGGCTATACCCAGAAAATTCAAAACATACATTTCATTTGTCGTAAAAATATCTCAAACATATGATATTTTAATCACAATCGTTAGAGCTATTTTCAAGAAAATGAAAATGTTCGAAAAATGTTCGATGTAAAGTGTAGTTTATCGTGTCGTATCGTTGAAAGACATTAAACTTAAATACTAACTTTGGTTTTTAACCGATTTTTTATTTTTGAGTTATCCTATTTACAGACAGACAAGGCACACGAACGTTTTTCTAAAAATTTTCTCTTTTGATTTAGGGGGCTTCAAAACATCTATTTCCACTGCAATCTCGACATGGAATTTTTGGGTGGAATACCATACTTTAGTCCTTTATGTAGAATTCATTTTGTAAAGCAGGTAAACGCCAGCAAGGTGCGCATTGGGAGTCTGCGCATGCTGATGTAGATGCCAACGTTAATAAAGCAGGCAGATTTCCCCCTGACGTCACACGGAATGCCAAGATTCGACTGTCAGAGCGCTTCTGCATGTTTAAACAGTTCCATTTTATTACGTAGGAAGGTATAATTCCGGGTTGAGGGGGGGGGGGGGTCCACTTTAAGCGCCATGGAGGACGCTTCACAATGGAGGCAAAATGAGCATTCCTCAACTCCACGTGGCGACGTACGTACGTACGAATTAACGCAATTAGCTTGATTGCATTTTGTGGAGAGAAGGCACGTGGTAGACAAGTGAAGATGAAACTTCGCCATGTGCGCTGCAAAATTTACCTAGAGCGAGTGAGCGAGTGAGCAGGCTTTACCCCACGATTTAAACCAGCGTGTGCAGAGAGAGAGGGGGGGGGGGGTACGGAATTTACGTAATGCTTCTACTGCAGCTGGTACGTACCATAAAGGCCACGTCAACAACCACACACTACAAACAACCTCAAACGTTTCCCTGCTCTTAATATTATCGCGCCCTTGCAGCGCCAGATTACGTTCTCTGTGCTTCTTACGCCACATTCAACTTCTTGCACAACATTGGCCGAATCTATTAACACGTGGAGTGGCCAAAAATCCCCTTCCTCTGCCCACAAATCCACAAATAAACATATACACAAGGTTAAAAAAGTCTCCGATATTGCAACAGGAGCTGGCAATGGTTAAAACTGGAACCAATGTTTCTATAAATATATATATATATATATATATATATATATATCAATATCAGTTTCAATAGATTTGGCATGAACCAATGTCTTTAACTGTCCCTGGAAATCTAATAGACTGAAGTCCGGCGAACGGGGAGGCCAAACTACTAAACCTCCTCGACCAATCCATCGTCTATTCAATGTTTGGTCTAAGTATCAGCTTCGATTTTATCCCAATTTTAAAGTCTGTAAAGAAACTCAAGGCTCTTGAACAAGACAAGCTTAAGTCTAAATGTTAAACCACGGACAACGTCGGGTATTTCAGTTAGTAACAAAGAAACAGAAGACTATTGGACAAGTACAACCTAAGTCTAAATGTTGTAGTGATAAATCATCAAACCACGGACAACGTCGGGTATTTCAGTTAGTAACAAAGAAACACAAGACTATTGGACAAGTACAACCTAAGTCTAAATGTTGTAGTGATAAATCATCAAACCACGGACAACGTCGGGTATTTCACCTAGTAACAAAGAAACACAAGACTATTGGACAAGTGCAACCTAAGTCTAAATGTTGTAGTGATAAATCATCAAACCACGGACAACGTCGGGTATTTCAGTTAGTAACAAAGAAACACAAGACTATTGGACAAGTACAACCTAAGTCTAAATGTTGTAGTGATAAATCATCAAACCACGGACAACGTCGGGTATTTCAGTTAGTAACAAAGAAACACAAGACTATTGGACAAGTACAACCTAAGTCTAAATGTTGTAGTGATAAATCATCAAACCACGGACAACGTCGGGTATTTCAGTTAGTAACAAAGAAACACAAGACTATTGGACAAGTACAACCTAAGTCTAAATGTTGTAGTGATAAATCATCAAACCACGGACAACATCGGGTATTTCAGTTAGTAACAAAGAAACACAAGACTATTGGACAAGTACAACCTAAGTCTAAATGTTGTAGTGATAAATCATCAAACCACGGACAACGTCGGGTATTTCAGTTAGTAAGAAAGAAACACAAGGCTATTGGACAAGTACAACCTAAGTCTAAATGTTGTAGTGATAAATCATCAAACCACGGACAACGTCGGGTATTTCAGTTAGTAACAAAGAAACACAAGACTATTGGACAAGTACAACCTAAGTCTAAATGTTGTAGTGATAAATCATCAAACCACGGACAAAGTCAGGTATTTCAGTTAGTAACAAAGAAGCACAAGACTATTGGATATGTACAACCTAAGTCTAAATGTTGTAGTGATAAATCATCAAACCACGGACAAAGTCAGGTATTTCAGTTAGTAACAAACAAGCACAAGACTATTGGATAAGTACAACCTAAGTTTAAATAGCTTTTATAGTGACAGAATGTTTAATGTGTCGATTTGCTACCAGGGCACGCCTCCTGCTATTGTCGGTCTACGTCAGAGAACCAGCCATTCCTTCAAATTATGTCAGTAAGTGGAGAGAGTAAATACTCGATGACATTCCTACGACCCTTCGTCCCCATGCCTGGGGTAGACAGTAGCTTATATACGTGTTGCACATAAGATTTTAGAATTCAGTTTTCGCGGATAAAGTATAAACAAAAGATGTAGAGGAACTCGTGAATAGCCTTTGCCCCTTTCAGCACTTGTTTCTTGCCTGTTTGTATCTTTATTTTGAAAATAATGAGTGAGGTAGCGAGTGCCTGTGAGGCAGCGGAGTTTCCGGAACTGGAAAGATTTGCCACTTGAGTGCAAGTTGTTTCTCTTTAGTAAAAGATGAAAAATAATGTAAAGCTGGCTTGCTCCAGTGAAAGCGTGTTCCTGGTAGTACCACTTTGAACTCACTTTGAGTTCTTACCACACGCCACGTTACCTGGCTGCTCTTCTAGATCAAAGAAAAGCACTCGAGTAGGTACGCGACTGTTTTGTCCATAAAGTCATTCTGAGAGTCCGCCTCTGTGAACATACATTGGAAAAGATGGCGCTTTCACCTTAAAGGAAGGAACGCTACTTTTTTCCATAGCACAATTTGGTAGTCAGTTGCTGACAAGCAAACCAGTGAAGAATATATACGGTGTTCTAAAATATTGGTCCCCCTCTGTAGACTGAGCAACCCTTGGCGGGACCGTCCCTCGGTCACTATAGTAACGAGGGAACACAAACAATTCCGGATGATTTTTGCGTAAAGGATTTACAGTAAGAGATTGACTTAATATACATATAATATATGCATCTCATTAAAAGACAATGTCAAATATTTCTTTCTTCTTTTGAGTAAACCATTTCCGAGATACTCTTACAATTTGTGTGAATTTACCCTTTTGAAATAGGAATCCTATTCGTTTTTTATTTTTTCTACAGGTACGTAGGGGAATGAGGTATTGTATTTTACTAAAAAATTCGATATCGAGATTTCACCGGAAATGTATGTTTTGAGACACCCTAAATCCAAAATAATAGCATTTTTAGAAAAAGGTCCCTGTGTATATGTGTGTCAGTTTGTGGACAACCATAACTCAAAAACGAAAACTCGGTTGAAAACCAAAGTTGGTATTCTAAGTTTGTCTTTCCAAGATGTGACACGAAGATTTTGAAGAAAATAGCCCCACCCTAAACTACCCTTTACACGTAAAATTTTTCTAAAATTTTGATTTTCTTGAAAATCGCTCTAAGGATTTTGATTAAAATCTCGTATGTTTAAGATATTTTAATGACAAATGAAATGTATATCTTCAATTTTCTGGCTATAGCTCCTGTAGTCGTATTTACTCTGGACGACTTTTGCATAACTGGTAAACCGTTAGAGATAGACCAAATCATACTATACAAAAAATGTAGATCTTCCTAAAATACACAATTTATGTCTGAATACATTTTTTTGTAGAGTGAGCCATTTCGGAGATATTTTTTGTTATTTGTGTCAGTTTCGGAAAATTTAAAACTTAAGTAAAATGGAACATCGTTGTTCATTTTTATATGTTAAGCGTGCAAAGAGAACGGGATCTCAAAGGTTTAAAATACTTGACTATCGCTCAAAGCCTATTGTATTCCCATATTCCCCTTGTACCTACAAGGAAATAAGTATACACACACAAGGACTTGTTTCTAAAATGTTGTTTTTTCTTAGTTCCAGACAGTCTAACAGCATGTATTTCAACTAAAATCTCGATGTTGAATGTTTGTGTGGAATACAATACTCCTGTAACTACTATATATATGCAGTAGAGGAAATAAGAACTCAGATGAAATGAAAGTAATTTAATAAGAATGGGTCCATTATCGTCGTCTCTGTCCACGCATGCAGTATAGTGACCACCTGAACGAAACCTTCTCTCTCCTTAATTGGGGAAGAATTACAACCCTCTAAAACATTCCCCCAGGGACAGCAATTAATTACATCATCTTCCCCCTCTCGGTTAACAGCCCCTTGATGTACTGCAACACTCGTGACATACTTCTACAGAAACTACGTAACGCTGTATTATTTTCTTTAAATTCTATATTTGCATATAAAGCACATCGACTTTATAACAAAGGTTTCTCCACTGCCCTTAAAGAGTTCTTAAGTGGACAGTGGTCTGTGAAGGGGTAAAAAATAACATTTCCTCTTCTTTCCTCGTAAAAAAGTTCTCCAAAAATTTCCTGGACAAAACGATACATCATATACAAAGTTTGTTTTCCGAAACTCACACAAATAACGAAGAATATCTCCGAAATGGTTCACTCTACAAAAATATTCATTTAGACATAGATTGTCTGTTTTAGAAACATCTAAATTTTTTATATAGTAAGATTTGGTGTATCTCTTACGGTTTACGACTTATTCAAAAGTCCTGCACAGTAAATATGACTGCATGGACTATAGCCAGAAAATTAGAAATATACATTTCATTTGTTATTAAAATATCTTAAACATATGACATTTTAATTAAAATAGTTAGACCCATTTTCAAGAAAATGAATTTTCAAGAAATGCATTGATAGGGTATTTTATGGTGGAGCAATTTTCTTCAAAATCTTGGAACCGCATCTTTAAAAGGCATTAAAGTTAAATATCAATTTTGACTTGTAACCGACTTTTCGTTTTTCGGTTAAGCTATCCACACACACACACACACACACACGCACACGCACGCGTACACACACGCACACGCGCACGCACACACACACACACACGCACATGCACGCGTACACACACGTACACACACAGACACACACAACACACACACGTACACGGACCTTTTACTAAAAATTCTTTTTTTTTGGGGGGGGGGGGATTCAGGAGGTGTCGAAGGTTATATTTCCGGCGAAATTTCGACATGGAATTTTTGGTTGGAATACAATACTTCCTCTACTTTACGTTGTAATAAAAGTAAAAATATATGGAACACCAGAACACCATTAGCAGAGAAGCAATGAAGCGCCTTCCCCCCCCCCCCCCCCCTTGAGTCAACAATTGATTACCCGCACTTACGTCAACACAATTTTGCCCCATTTTTCCAGAATTAACGGACAGGGAGCGTGATTTTGCCTTTTTTCAACAAGACTCGGTAACAGGTCATATGGCCAATCGATCGATGAGAACAATTGAAAGTGTTTTTTCAGAACAGTCCTAACCCCTGCGATTTCTATATGTGGAGTAACTTAAAGCATGTGATAGTTTTCAGAAATTACGTAAATTTCAGGTGTTTGAGGAGACTAGAGCACCTATTTGATATACAGTGACAAGTGAAAGTTGTTCATTTATTCGAAACTTCATACAAAAGTAATAATATCCATTGCAATCGCACATCCATTATTTTGCAGAATCTCTCCAGATAAACGAAACGATACAGCATAATAATGAGCAGTGTCGATTAATCTGTGCACCGATTAAAGGCTTTAGTTAAAAATACATACCAAGTGGGACATACTGCAGCGCTTGGGCTTGGGGCAGATTCCCCTTGTTAATTGTACGATTGGGAGTTCAAAAAACTCGACCTAATTTTGGTTGCGTGCGACGGAATTATAATTTCACAGATTGTAGCTCGATAAAAAGTCGAGTAAACTGTAATATAAAATCGCCTAGACAAGCAATAATTGTATAAGTGCGTTCGCTTTCGAAGTATAGCGTTTAAACATACTTAGGGGTCTCTTAGGCCCCCAGCACCAACCGATAGTTAAATCTATTGTAGTCATATTTTTGTTACGTCTACAAGAAAATGTGCAATATCAGCATTTTAAGAATGTAATTATAACGCATGAGACGAAACATTTTATAAATATTATATTTTTAAACTTTAATATACAAGGAACTTTAAAAAAGTAACATTATATCACGTAAAATTCGTTCCCTGGTGATAATATCGGAAAACTGTGCATCTGTAATGTAACTTTGTTTATTACATTAAGCTGAACTAGACGTTAAAATGCTCGTGTATGTTTCAGATAAGTAGTATGGTCGTTTGATTAATTGCAACTACACAACATTGTGCGGGTTAATCACAATTTGGCATCAGAAGCGCCACAGCAGCTCGATTCCATTTAAGCTCATTGAATTAACTGTATCTATCCATTACACTGATCACGTTTAAACTCCCTTCCTTAGCTTTTAATTGCTTCTCTGTTATGGTCAGCCAATTCAGAAATATGCACACACTTTAAACAATTTTACAGCAAATAAGATCATAATGAACTTACTATGATGTGTTGCACTCACATGACTTTCTCTACTCTTGTACTAATCATTCTTACAAACTCTTATTCCTATATCTTCTTCGTGTTAGTTGAGATAAACATTTGTACAAATTATCTTATTGCTTATTTCCTTGTAGGTACAAGGGGAATATTGGAATACAGTAGTCCTTGAGCGATAGTCAAATATTTTAAAGCTTTGAGAGCCCGTTCTCTTCGCACGCTTAACATATAAAAAATGAACAGTCGAATGTTCCATTTCACAAAAGTTTTAAGTTTTCCGAAACTGACACAAAGAATACGGAATATCTCCCAAATGGTTCTCTCTACAAAAAAATTATTCAGACTTAAATTATGTATTTTAGCAAGATCTACGTTTTTTGTATAGTAAGATTTGGTGTATCTCTTATGGTTTATGAGTTATTCAAAGGTCATCCAGAGTAAACAGGACTACATAGGCTATAGCCAGAAAATTCAAAATATACATTTCATTTGTCATAAGAATATCTTAAACATACGTCATTTTAATCAAAATTGTTAAGAGCCATTTTGAAGAAAGTCAAAATTTTCGAAAAAGTTTCCATGTAAAAGGTACTTTAGGGCGGGGCTATTTTCGTGAAAATCTTCGTGTCGCATCCTTGAAAGACATTAAACTTAAATACCAACTTTGGTTTTTAACCAACTTTTGCTTTTTGAGTTATGCTGTCCACAGACTGACAGAAACACAGACTGGCACCACACACACACACACACACACACACACACACACACACACACACACACACACACACACACACACACACACACACACACACACACACACACACACACAGAGGACCTTTTTCTAACAATGCTTTCTTTTTTAATTCGTGGAGCCTCAAAAAATATATTTCCGGTGAATTCTTGACATCCAATTTTTGGGTCGAATACAATACTTCCTCTGTTTTGGTATTGGTCTGTGGAAAAATAATGTAAATTTGTGATCCATAGGTACGTATAGGTATTTATATTTCCTTTGAAATTTCCATCTTCTCTGAAGAATTAATCTTTCACCACAATTAACATCTGAAATGCAAGTGTGGGTAGAATTTCCACTTCCTTATTCTTCGATAGTCAATGTACAGATGGAAGAGTGAGAGTAAAGCATCTCTTTGTCTCTAAATCACGTCAGCCATTTTCCTCGCAGTGCAAATTCTCTTGGGCAAAGCCCCATGACAATGCTCCTTGTAGCTATGTTGCTATACACAGTTTTAGTTATGGTTAATAACCAGTTATTAGTTATTTCTATTTTCGCAGTTTACAGTTCATTTTATAACGATCATTGCTTATTTCTGAAAATAGGCAATTTTTCAAAATTTCCCCCGGGAGGTCGGATAAATCGTTAAGATGTAGAGCATGTCCGGAATTTGGTAATCGTATTCATAATGAAAAGCAGTTCCGAGACTGTTCACAAAAGATATTCTTTCTGTGAGGAAGCATCCGCCACACGCCACGAAACCAAAAATCAGCTGAAAGATGAGAACTAAAACGGATAAAAAAAGGAAATTATTGAAAATAAACCCTAGTACATTAAAAATGATCACAGCGTCAGCTACCGATCAAGGAAAATCAGGAAAAACATAGTGTACACGGTAGTTGAATCTGGGTTTCCGGAATGACATTTAAGAAGTAAATTAAATAATAAGAACAGTGAGTAGAGAAGGCTATGTGAGTGCAATGCATCAGATTTGTACTACAAAGTTTAGTTCACGCTATCTGAACGTTCCAAAAGTAGATGTCATTCGGCAAGTCTGTCCCATGTTGACGAGTGCCGCTTTAACCTCCATACCTATGGAGATATTAACAGAAATGCATATGGCTAAATGGAATACATCATTAATAATTCTACGTGATTTCCCTGGTGTGTGTGTGTGTCGGGGGGGGGGGGGGGGGGAGGGGGGCATACACTTCTGTCGCTCGTTTTCATCACACAGGCAGGGTGTGTGTTATAAACGAACCTAAAATCACCAACTATACGCAACAATAGTCTGTTATAAGTGTTCGATATCATTTTTCCATGGGAAGTACCGTACTGTGCATACGGCAAGGGGTGGACCTAATACTTAGAAGTTTTGATTGGTTAATTCGGGTTTAGCAGTTGCTAGAACAGGAAGTGAGGGGATAAAGGTTGATAATGTTTTGGACCAGAATATAGTAAAGCAATGCACGATTATACAGCACTGTCTGATAGTTGGGCCGGATTTGAACCCGCGACCTTGGGGTCAGTAGACCAGCTGAGACACGCAGACCGACACAGACGACAGTATTGGATAACAATGCGCCAGCTCGCATGAATGTAAGTGACCAAAGACCCTGTAACTAAGCTTATATTTCATACATTTGCTCAAACTGCCAAACAACGAATGCCATTATTTGTGAATCAATAAGTAAGTATCCATCGCTGTCTCATTATCCACGTTCGTTTCCCTTTCAATTGCCACACGTGGATCTACTTCGAGGTCGTTTCTTTCACGCAAGCACACGAACAGACACGTGGCCAATGTGACTTGCTGCTTCACGTACACGGCTAGCGGACTTAACTCTGCTGAACAAATAGTGAAGTTTCATTTATATACCCAGTTTTTGTAATAAATTACTGTGGAAGGATCCGGACAGCCTTTGAGTTGGACTTAGCCGTTTAACTCTTACTGTTTTGATTTCGTATAGCTCCAACTAATGGACCAAAACTCCCCCGATATTCACAGAAATCGGGAGCTCGTAGGTTTGACTCCCATGATCGACATTCCTGACGCATGAGTTCCTTCAGCATGGCGGGGGAAGAGAACATCCAGAATTATCTTGTACCATTGTATTGAAGACAGTGACTTAACACCTCTCTGGTACACGCTAGATGGAGCTGATTCCGTTAGAACATTATGCCAAGAGTATTGGATACTCTGTAGTTGAAATATCTTATCACCTAGTTCTGTATTGAAACGTAAATTAATATTACTTTTGTTTTGAACTGTTAATGCTATTATTTAACTACTAAGCAAAAGCAATAACAACGGTACTTATAGCGTCTTCCTAACTGAATTTCACAACATTTGCCGCAATACTTACCTTGGCTTATAACGTCACAAAGCACATTTAAACACAGAATTTTACGGTGATTCTAAGGTAGCCTATGATATTAAGGTTTTGACAGACTAAACCGCCTCAATGACTACAGCAACATACGAAGGGGGACTTGGAACTTAGGGGGATTTATTTTTCTCCTCTGTATACCATGGCCGAGCGGTTACACCGTACGCCTAGGTTCGAATCCCATAAGGGGAGTATAAACAGGTAAAGAAAAAAAGAAGTATGCAGATACAGCTTTATTCCAATTGGCTATAAGCCGATTGTCTCCACTGCAAGCATAACAAACAAAACGGAAAGGAAAGCTCGTATAATAGAATTATTCTCAGAGCCTCAGGTAGTTTGAAACTCCAGGATGTAAGGTGAACTATTTATCTGATTTTCCTTCATAATTATTTACACGGCACCAAAGTAATTAAATTATAACATTGTAAAGTGAAAATGAATGTTTTATCAACTTGTGGAAAGTGAATATTGCGAGGAAGGATTTAAGTCGGCACAGTTCATCTGCATTCTTTTGAGTTACGTAATAATATCTAAGGTTACTATAACGTGTGCTACGCCTGTGGCAAGTTGTCATTGTTGCACCTCATGTTTTTGGTTATTCCTTTCTAATGCTGCAGTCCCTTAGGAAACAAATATTAGTAGTTTCACAACTCAATAAAAATCTGATGTGTTGCACTCACACGACTTTCTCTACTCTTGTACTAACCATTCTTACAAACTCTTATTCCTATATCTTCTTCGTGTTACTTGAGATAAACATTTGTACAAATTATCTTATTGTTTATTTCCTTGTAGGTACAAGGGGAATGTGGGAATACAGTAGGCATTGAGCGATAGTCAAATCTTTTAAACCTTTCAAATTCCGTTCTCTTTGTACCGTTAACATATAAAAATTGAATAGTGACATTACGTTTTACAGAAGCTTAAGTTCTCGAACATTAGTGCTCCTATATAAACCTCGCCAAAAATGCCTAATGCTGCAAATAACGACAGCAATTTAAATAAGTACTATACTCAATAACATTTCCGAAAGCATTAGCAAAAACGTGAGAGTGCTTTCAAACCCTGAACATACATCGCTAGTTCCCTTTTTATAACACCAATGAGATGCAAGTGTTTATTTTTTGTTTTACATATTCATTAACCATGCAGATGTTAAATGAATCACATGTTATGTGAACGACGCACATACGTAATGTGGAGCTCATATCTGACGCTGCCGTAAAATGCAAACTGATTCGTTCGTTGAAGGATAACGCGATAATAAAGTTTAGAACTGTAATATTTTTCCTGCTACATAAAATCAAGCCATTGCTAGTAGATATTAATCTCGCTTAAATTACTCCGCTTGGTTCTGATTAATTTTCGAACTAGTTCGAAACCACAAATAATTACTTTAAAAGTAATATCACAGGAAAAATTGAATGCTATGCAAATAGTAATGTTTAATCTCGTGTTTTCAATTTGTCTACCAGTAGCGTAGTGGATAAGAACGGCACTGTCTGTCTCTATGTCTGTGTGTGTGTTTGCGTATGCGAGTCTGTATGGATCTGCTTGTCTCTGTGTTTGTTCCAGGCACACAACCATATCTGAAGCTCGACTTGTACTTCTGGTAACACTTACGACAATGGTGCCAACTTTAGAATGTTTTCGCGCTATATTAATGTAAAGAAATTGCTCATGCAGTATATCTATATTATAAAACGTGAACGATATTTTTATCTACTCCTACTTTCTCGCACAGATAATTTTCTACCATTTCTATGTTTTCAAAAACCCTGTCAGCCTCTCAGCATTTTTAACTATTCATTTTATCATCCTGTAAAGATCTGTTTAACGCTAGAACCGTCACTCTGAACACAACCACAATATCATAGCACATTTCACAACTCTGCTAGACGGAGTTTATCTACTTCTAGACTACTTTTCACTACTTCCAACATAAAACTGGTGATTCGTACGGCTTTACAACTGAAATTAAGAGAAGCTAGCAGCTAGTAAGTCGGCAACGTAACCAGCAGAAGAACGTTTGCACGGAAGTGGCCAGTCGCTCGATAGCGGAAGATCCGTGGTTCAAATCGCGCTTATGACATTGAATTCCTCAGTGCTGATTCCACCTGGAATGTTTTCTGACGCTGAGTTTGGTGTATTTGGGCCGGGCTGACACAGTTCAGGAAGTTCCCCTTCTAAATCCTGATTCACGGCCCTGACGTACGCGCGCGCTTAACTCTTTTGTTTCCCCGCGCACATGTGCATGCGTACAACCGTTTATGACGTCACCCGCTAATTCACTGTTACTCGATATTAGCATATAAATATAATTTTTTTGCCGACAGCTTTCTCTGTTTATGGGGTGCGAGGGTGCGATCCTTTTGTTCTGCACCGCCTATTACCTACCCTCCGGACGTACATAACTTCACCGCCTCGTATGCTTACTTCACTATTTATTTCCTCCTGAATGACCGGCAGCAACTGCGGGGGTTGAAACTCAACTCCCCCCCCCCCCAACCCTACGAGATTTATGATGCAAGCAGATTTACTGAAGTGGTTTTTCACGGACATCTCTAGTTCTCACCTAAATCCACATCCCCCCCCCCCCCATTCAATATAGTCTTTTGTATTCTTCTACATAAAGATGTGTAAATTGATTTATGAGCCCAAGTAAATGATGCTATGTTCAAATAATATTTGTACCTCCATTAAGAAGTATGTATTATATGAACTCTGTATTGTTTCACAGAGAGAAACACAAAACGCAATTATTCATGGAATTATTTTCTTGTTAAGCCCTTATATCCATTCGCCCCATGAGCTTGATTCATTCCCTTCTCTGCATATTCCTGCAAACAGCTCACCGTGAAATGATTCATATAACGCCTTTGGGGTGAAATACTGCGAACAACCATGTGACCTCATGCTGATAATGCACCTTATATACCAATATATTCTTAGGATGTGTTGATGAAGTGTGACCTTATGAGAAATATGCCCCAAGGCAGTGTTGAAAACAGATCAATTCGACCATGTCGAGATATCACCGGAAATATATGTTTTGAAGCCCCCTGAAGCCACACACAAAAAACAGCATTTTTAGAAAAAGGTCCATGTGAGTCTTTGTCTGTCAGACTATGGCCAGCATAACTAATATACGAGAAGTTGTTTAGAAACCAAAGCTGGCATTTAATTTTTCTTTTAAGGATGTGACACAAAGATGTTGAAGAAATTTCCTCCACCCTAAACTACCCTTTGCATGGAAAAGTTTTCGAAAATTTTTATTTTCTTGAAAATGGTTCTGACGACTTTGATTAAAATTCCTTGAGATATTTTTATGACTAATGAAATGTATATATTGGATTTCCTGACTATAGCAATCTTATCATACAAAAAATGTAGATCTTGCTAAAACACACATTTATGCCCAGGTAAACTTTTTGTAGAGTGAACTATTTCTGATATATTCGTTGTTATTTCTGTGAGTTCTGAAGAACTTGCACTTCCGTAGAATGGAACATCCTTATTCATTTTCTTATATGTTAGCCGTACAAAGAGAACGGAATTTGAAATCTTTAAAAGATTTCACTATCGCTCAAAGCCTACTGTGTTCCCATATTCCCCTTGTACCTACAAGAAAACGAGCAATAAGATAATTTGTACAAATGTTTATCTCAACTAACACGAAGAAGATACAGGAATAAGAGTTTGTAAGAATGGTTAGTACAAGAGTAGAGAAAGTCACGTGAGTGCAACACATCAGATTTTTATCTTTTGTCCTTTTGTTGGTAGCTATTTCCGACACTTTCTTCAGGTCACATTAAAGCAAGGGCTCTTCTTTGTGAAGTAATAGCGGTTTCATGAATTCAATTACAGTTACTCGAAGGGCATACCAGAGAGTTTGGTGTTCGCAATCCTCTCAAAAGAAACATACAACTACAACTAGTAAACATACTGAAAACAACTGCATCTCTGGCGAAAAGGAACAACTGGAGAGGTCACCCCGAAAGTCAGTAGTACATTTATCGCAGACACACCTACTGCTTCACAAAACTGAAGTATAAATGGTTTAAAACATACACCTGAAAGATAAAACAGTAAAACTTGCAAACGCTAAACAACTAAAACTTTAAAATGTTGTTGTTGTTGTTGTTGTTGTTGTTGTTGTTAGCTAATGCTGGATTTCTGACAATGAAGTCATTAATCCTTTGGCTCTCCAATATTTTTCACTGATGGATGAGGCACTAGAAGTGGCCGGGCATATTTGAAGGTGGTCTCGATCCATTTCCTCTTGCAGATCACATAGAGGACAGAGTGGTGAAGAATATATCCCAATTCTGTTTAAATGTTTTGCCAGACAATCATGTCCTGTAATCAACCTGAAGGTTGCAACTGCTGTTTTTCGAGGATACTCAGGAATCACTGTTTGAATGTTTGGTAGTTCCCATCTTTTATTTTTTGATTTTTCATAATAATATTTTACAATAATATTTTTAAATTCAGAGTTGACTAATCTTTTAGCTGCATAAAATGGTAGATTAACTATTGATTTCTGCACATTGCTGGTACCCTTTTTTGCAAGAAAATCAGCTTTCTCATTACCACTCAGTCCACAGTGAGCCGGTATCCACTGGAAGACTAGGTGTTTTTGAAGTGCTGTTAGATGGCTAAGCATTTTCCAACATTCTATAATAGTTTGGTTTTTTGGTGACAACTTGGAAGTAATTGCTATAATTGCCGCCCTGGAATCTGAGAGAATAACTGCTTGATGAAAATGTGAAATTCTGTACAAAAGATTTTGTAGGGCCATTCGAATTGCTTCAATTTCTCCATCAAAGTTTGTAGTTCCATAACTTAAAGATTTGTAATAGGAAAAGAGGTGACATGTGACTCCAGCACCTGCTCCATCTTTGTTTGATATCAGTGATCCATCAGTATAAATATGGAGCCACTCATGTTCTGGAAATCTAGTATGAATTGTCTCTAATGCCAATAATTTTAGAACACTAGTTGGAGTATCACTTTTTTTAACTTCTTCTGTCAGGTGTAAATAATATGTGATGTCTAATGTATGTGTTGGATTGACTTTAGATATAAAGTTTTCCTTTGAATTAGGAAGGTGTACATCCTTCTTGATGTCTTGAATTTTGGAAAGAAAGCTCTCCTGAGTCTTTAGTGTATGTGTAAAATTTCTCTTGTGCCATGTATTGAATGGGAGTCTGATCAACTTACTTTAAAATGTTAAAATACCCCAACCACATTTTAAAAATGTAAAAGATAAAAAATTGTTTAGAAAGCCTTATATGTTAGACCAACAGTCTAGAACATAATAAAAATAATAAAAAAGAAAAAATGTGATACTAGAGAATGTCCTGCCGTCTATCTATAAATAATAAAAACAGACATTGGATTGTAGCCCGTCATCTGCCGGGCACGTGGGAAGTAAGACGTACGGTGGACCTCTAAGGTTTCTTGCCGAGCTGTCATCTACCTGGTGCTAAAGCTCTTGTGGACATATGGCGAAGTGCAATGAGCTCGTAGAATAGTTGCCGGGCTCTAAGAGCTACTTGGACACGTGACGAAGCTGTCATTTATCTGGTGCTAAAGCTCTTGTGGACATATGGCGAAGTGCAATGACCTCGTAGAATAGTTGCCGGGCTCTAAGAGCTACTTGGACACGTGACGAAGCTGTCATTTATCTGGTGCTAAAGCTCTTGTGGACATATGGCGAAGTGCAATGACCTCGTAGAATAGTTGCCGGGCTCTAAGAGCTACTTGGACACGTGACGAAGCTGTCATTTATCTGGTGCTAAAGCTCTTGTGGACATATGGCGAAGTGCAATGACCTCGTAGAATAGTTGCCGGGCTCTAAGAGCTACTTGGACACGTGACGAAGCTGTCATTTACCTGGTGCTAAAGCTCTTGTGGACATATGGCGAAGTGCAATGACCTCGTAGAATAGTTGCCGGGCTCTAAGAGCTACTTGGACACGTGACGAAGCTGTCATTTACCTGGTGCTAAAGCTCTTGTGGACATATGGCGAAGTGCAATGAGCTCGTAGAATAGTTGCCGGGCTCTAAGAGCTACTTGGACACGTGACGAAGCTGTCATTTACCTGGTGCTAAAGCTCTTGTGGACATATGGCGAAGTGCAATGAGCTCGTAGAATAGTTGCCTGGCTCTAAGAGCTACTTGGACACGTGACGAAGCTGTCATTTACCTGGTGCTATAGCTCTTGTGGACATATGGCGAAGTGCAATGAGCTCGTAGAATAGTTGCCGGGCTGTAAGAGCTACTTGGACACGTGACGAAGCTGTCATTTACCTGGTGCTAAAGCTCTTGTGGACATATGGCGAAGTGCAATGAGCTCGTAGAATAGTTGCCTGGCTCTAAGAGCTACTTGGACACGTGACGAAGCTGTCATTTACCTGGTGCTAAAGCTCTTGTGGACATATGGCGAAGTGCAATGAGCCCGTAGAATAGTTGCCGGGCTCTAAGAGCTACTTGGACACGTGACGAAGCTGTCATTTACCTGGTGCTAAAGCTCTTGTGGACATATGGCGAAGTGCAATGAGCCCGTAGAATAGTTGCCGGGCTCTAAGAGCTACTTGGACACGTGACGAAGCTGTCATTTACCTGGTGCTAAAGCTCTTGTGGACATATGGCGAAGTGCAATGAGCCCGTAGAATAGTTGCCGGGCTCTAAGAGCTACTTGGACACGTGACGAAGCTGTCATTTACCTGGTGCTAAAGCTCTTGTGGACATATGGCGAAGTGCAATGACCTCGTAGAATAGTTGCCTGGCTCTAAGAGCTACTTGGACACGTGACGAAGCTGTCATTTACCTGGTGCTAAAGCTCTTGTGGACATATGGCGAAGTGCAATGACCTCGTAGAATAGTTGCCTGGCTCTAAGAGCTACTTGGACACGTGACGAAGCTGTCATTTACCTGGTGCTATAGCTCTTGTGGACATATGGCGAAGTGCAATGAGCTCGTAGAATAGTTGCCTGGCTCTAAGAGCTACTTGGACACGTGACGAAGCTGTCATTTACCTGGTGCTATAGCTGTTGTGGACATATGGCGAAGTGCAATGACCTCGTAGAATAGTTGCCGGGCTGTAAGAGCTACTTGGACACGTGACGAAGCTGTCATTTACCTGGTGCTATAGCTGTTGTGGACATATGGCGAAGTGCAATGACCTCGTAGAATAGTTGCCGGGCTGTAAGAGCTACTTGGACACGTGACGAAGCTGTCATTTACCTGGTGCTAAAGCTCTTGTGGACATATGGCGAAGTGCAATGACCTCGTAGAATAGTTGCCTGGCTCTAAGAGCTACTTGGACACGTGACGAAGCTGCTATCTACCTGGTGCTGAAGCTCTTGTGGACATATGACGAAGTGCAATGAGCTCGTAGAATAGTTGCCTGGCTCTAAGAGCTACTTGGACACGTGACGAAGCTGTCATTTACCTGGTGCTATAGCTCTTGTGGACATATGGCGAAGTGCAATGAGCTCGTAGAATAGTTGCCTGGCTCTAAGAGCTACTTGGACACGTGACGAAGCTGTCATTTACCTGGTGCTATAGCTCTTGTGGACATATGGCGAAGTGCAATGAGCTCGTAGAATAGTTACCTGGCTCTAAGAGCTACTTGGACACGTGACGAAGCTGTCATTTACCTGGTGCTAAAGCTCTTGTGGACATATGGCGAAGTGCAATGAGCTCGTAGAATAGTTCCCTGGCTCTAAGAGCTACTTGGACACGTGACGAAGCTGCTATCTACCTGGTGCTGAAGCTCTTGTGTACATATGGCGAAGTGCAATGACCTCGTAGAATAGTTGCCTGGCTCTAAGAGCTACTTGGACACGTGACGAAGCTGTCATTTACCTGGTGCTATAGCTCTTGTGGACATATGGCAAAGTGCAATGAGCTCGTAGAATAGTTGCCTGGCTCTAAGAGCTACTTGGACACGTGACGAAGCTGTCATTTACCTGGTGCTATAGCTCTTGTGGACATATGGCGAAGTGCAATGAGCTCGTAGAATAGTTACCTGGCTCTAAGAGCTACTTGGACACGTGACGAAGCTGTCATTTACCTGGTGCTAAAGCTCTTGTGGACATATGGCGAAGTGCAATGAGCTCGTAGAATAGTTGCCTGGCTCTAAGAGCTACTTGGACACGTGACGAAGCTGTCATTTACCTGGTGCTATAGCTCTTGTGGACATATGGCGAAGTGCAATGAGCTCGTAGAATAGTTGCCTGGCTCTAAGAGCTACTTGGACACGTGACGAAGCTGTCATTTACCTGGTGCTAAAGCTCTTGTGGACATCTGGCGAAGTGCAATGAGCTCGTAGAATAGTTGCCTGGCTCTAAGAGCTACTTGGACACGTGACGAAGCTGCTATCTACCTGGTGCTATAGCTGTTGTGGACAATTGGCGAAGTGCAATGAGCCCGTAGAATAGTTGCCTGGCTCTAAGAGCTACTTGGACACGTGACGAAGCTGCTATCTACCTGGTGCTATAGCTCTTGTGGACAATTGTCGAAGTGCAATGAGCTCGTAGAATAGTTGCCTGGCTCTAAGAGCTACTTGGACACGTGACGAATCTGCCATCTACCCGTCATAGAGACAACTGTCTAGCTCTAAGGAATCGTGTCAGATCTACCATCTGTATTTAGGATATAGAAAGAGTGGCAAAGGATAGTTCGGTGTGTGTGTGGGGGGATCTTGGTGTCGAATCTTGCAAGATGCACTCAGCATACCCCTAGCTACAGCAAGAACGGACCTGTGCCAATAATCCATCCCCTGGCAGGACAAAGCAATCGCTACTGTGTGGTGTTCTCCGTTCCAGAGCATTCGTTTTTGGCCTTCAGGAATACTCGCTTTCTAGAAGCTTTCCCATTGTGTGTGGGATCTAAGAAGCTTACGAGTCAGGTTGAAACGTTTATGAAGCGTTCTGTGGACCGTGGCTAAGGTGTGATCCGGCATTCACAGTGCAATGGTGTAAGCTCTGTAGCTGTGAGTTTGTGCAATAGTGATCTAAGCCTTCTTTTTTTATCTTTTTGCATCCCTGGAAGTTGTCTAGCTTAAATACTAAAAGTAATTTTCATATGACATTTCATGTTTGATCCCTCCATCCATATCCAAAAAACATCCCCCCGCCTCCTATCCCTCCTTCCCGCTCTCTCTCCGTCCGTCAGTCCGTCACATACTGGTTTGGATTTAACATATTCATATTGAATATTGGAATGGAGTATAATCGCTCCGTTACTTACTGTAAATTATAGAAACAGGAATGACATTTATTGCTTCTTGATCACTTCATTAGCTGCACATAAACTCCTTATCATAAAGCTATAACGATATATATGAGTTCTTTACCAGGCATTTCGTAATATAACTTACAATACATTTATGTTTAAGACTACTATAAAAATGTTTAGTACTTGCAAGGTAGTTACAGTGTTCTGAAATTGTTTGTGATAAAAACAATATTTCCGTTTGTAAACTTAATATGAAGCGATTTTATCCAAATTACGGACATAGCAAAGCTTATCAGACTTATGTTACTAATTTCTGTAGTGATTGTGAAGCAGCTGTCGGTTAACCGCCTCGGAAGTTGAAATGACAACACCAAAAGTTGTAATTAATAATGTCAAAATGTTTACTGGTGAGTAAGTTTATTAGATAAATAAATGCACCTTTCTTTGTTTAAAACTTTCGTGTGTTACACTCACATGACTTTCTCTACTCTTGTACTAACCATTCTTACAAACTCTTATTCCTGTATCCTTTTCGTATTAGTTGAGATAAACATTTGTACAAATTATCTTATTGCTTGAGTTTTCCAAAACTGACACACATAACAAGGAATATCTCCGAAATGGTTTACTCTACAAGAAAATTATTGCGATATAAATTGTGTGTTTTAGCGAGATGTGCATTCTATCTCTTACGGTTTACGAGTTATTCAAAAGTCATCCAGAGTAAACAGGACTACATGGGCTATAGCCAGAAAATTCAAAATATACATTTCATTTGTCATACAAACATCTTAAAAATATGGCAATTTAATGAAAATCTTCACAGCCATTTTGAAGAAAATCAAAATTTTCGAAAAATGTTCCACGTAAAGGGTAGTTTAGGGTGGAGGATTTTTGTTCAAATCTTCGTGTCGCATCCTTGAAGGACATTAAACTTAAATAGCAACCATGGTTTTTAACTGACTTTTCGTTTTTGAGTTATACTCTTAAAAGGCTGACACACACACATACACATGCACACACATACACACATACACATACACATACACACATACACACACACACACACCTGTTTCGAAAAGTTAGTTTATATATTTTGGGATACGGGGGCGTCAAAACATATTTACTGAAATCTCCAGACCGAGTTTTTGTGTGGAATACAATACTTCGTCTACTTACTATACGTGGTAGAGAAAGCAAAAACGTTTATTTTATTTATTTCAAAATGATATCGTGGTATTAACCATTTCAGAGGTTTTCGTTATTAGTTTAAAACTTTAGATATGTGTAACTTTTGCAACTGGGAGGTCACTCATTTCAAATTCATAGTGCCTATTTAAAAGTTGTGGACTATCCCTTTGTCTTCATATGTTTATAGCGAATGTAGTGAAGTTTTCTATTAACAACAATGCGTTTATAGGGGTAGTTTTTAGGGGAGTGAACGGTACACATAATAGGTATTTTTTGCAGTGTTTTTTCTCACCCTGGGCGCATGCTCCTGTGATTCCAATATTTTCGATTGGGATCAACCTGACGACGATCCAGAGAAATGCAATCCAGACCAGTACGATCCTGTGTGCGCCTCAAACAACAATTGCACAGAGACGTTTTATAACTTTTGCTTCCTGGATAATTACAACAATGAGAGGGAACCGTACGAGAATGGTAAGTATGTCTGCAACGTTTAGAGATCCCTAAAAGGAATTCAGTTTTATTGGTTTTGTCAAGTTGGTACCTACATATTGTTGCGAGTAAAGGAACACAAAGAACGAGGATTCGCTTGAAATAAAATATAACTCAAAGCAAATACAGCGTTAAAATAGAGAAACGTCATGTTATATTTTGGCACCTAATTCACTGTTTTAGTTACTCAAATTAAAACACTTTAATATACATTTTTCATATGTATGCTATGCCCCATTTATTACTCTCTCTACTGGTAAACAGGGCCCATAAATTCGATGTCGAAATTTCACCAGAAATATATGTTTTCAGACCCCCTGAATCCAGAAAAGCATTTTTAGAAAAAGGTCTGTGTGTGTGTGTGTCACTTTGTGGACAGCATAACTGAAAAACGAAAAGTCGGTTAAAAACCAAAATTGGTATTTAAGTTTAATGTCTTTCAAGAATGTGACACGAAGATTTTGAAGAAAATAGCCCCACCCTAAACTACACTTGACATTGAAGTTTTTTTTTTTTTTAAAAAATTGGTTTTCTTGAAAATGGCTCAAACTATTTTCATTAAGATGCCATATGTTTGAGATATTTTTTATAACAAATAGAATGTATATTTTAAATGTTTTGGTTACAGCCTATGTAGTCGTGTTTACTATGGATACCTTTTGAATAACTTGTAAACCATAAGAGATAGACAAAATCATACAGTATAAAAAAGGTAGATCTGTCTAAAACACGCAATTTATGTGCAAATAAATTGTTGTGTAGAGTGAACCATTTCAGAGATATTCCTTGTTATTTGTGTGACTTGGAGAACTCAAAATGTTCGTGAAATGGAACATTGTTGTTCATTTCTTTTATATGTTAAGTGTGCAAAGAGAACGGAATCTCAAAGCTTTAAAAGATTTGACTATCGCTCAAAGCCTACTGTATTCCCATATTCCCCTTGTAACTACAAGGAAATAAGCAATAAGATAATTTGTACAAATGTTTATCTCAACTAGCACGAAGAAGATATATGAATAAGAGTTTGTAAGAATGGTTAACACAAGAATCGAGAAAGTCATGTGAGTGTTTTTATTGTAGTTACTCTATTTATTTCATCAGGTTTAGAATACACGTGAGTATGTTTAATCAAGAGTGAAGTAAACGTGTAATAGGTCACCTTGGAGAGTCTTCTTGCTTGTAGCAGTATATTATTAAATTCCAACAACTTTTCTGTAATCATTATGCCACTTTTGCCCCGCAGTTTATGTAGTATATTTGCATTTGTAACTTTTTTTGTCATTTATTATAGTGGATGTATGTAGGCGATGACCATTGACAGGGATTATATGAAAATGCATATACAAATATGAATCAGTCTTAAAATTTGGCAACACTGATAGAAACTTGTAACTCAAGCCTGAAACGCATTTAGCTACGTCATAACAGGAAATCCCCGCCTTATCCAGTTTGTTACATCATTCTAGCAGTACAAATGAAGGTGGATGTAAGGGGTTGTAGGAATAAAATTATGCTCAAATGTTGTTGTAAACACAGTATAATATTAATTTAGTTTTAACTTAATTGTTTAATTTCATTTGATTTATAATAAATTGTATCGTACTAAAGGAATCAATTTCAAAATATTCAACTGTTACTTTATAGTTTGTTTTGTTGACCGTGTGAGAAAATGGTTAGTCTTGTTGCATAATACACTGTTAGGATGAAATTGTAGCTTACACAATAGTTGCAAAAATACCTGCTTGAACATCCCTGAAGTGTCGCTGGTGTCACTTCCCCTAACACACGGCCCTGACTGGTCAAAGTGGAGAAGAGAACTGTCACTGTTATATCCAATAATATGCGATGTATGTAGCCAATCAGAGGTAGTATAACTTATTGTCCACGTGGAGTGCACTCAGTCCTATAAGATACGTTTGAAGTTGGTGCCGCTTGTGATGTAGCTCTAATTCGAGGAACAAAGGTCAAGGGGGAGGAGCTAGATTTGTGAGTACCAACATAACGAACTATGTCTGGTATATTTACATTTTCTTTTTTATCATTTTTTTTTCAGCTTTCGTTTTTCTGCACTACGGATCATGCAGTGAAGAAGTCTACGCAGCTGACGAATGGGGCAAACAAACCAAGTGATATAAATTATTTGTATTAATTTAAAATTGTGTAATAAAATGTTCGCAGATGGTTTGTTGTAAATGTTTTATTGCAAACCAGTCTTCAACTTTCCTTACTCTTTTTAGTTTTAGTACATGAATTCTCGTATTATACCGACAAGGCAGTTCTTTATTAGCACCTTGACATTTCATTGCTTCTGAGAAATACCAATAGTGAAAACTTTGTAACAATTACGCAATTGAATAGCAGAAACAAGCATTGACAATAACTTAACTGCATGTCTTTAATCAAAAAGTTAAAACGCAGAGTTTATAAAATTACAGAAGGTGGGCATATGAGAGCAAGTAGGTTACGGGAGTAGAGGAATCATTCAGGAGTCGCCTACCGACCCCGAAAAACCACGAAAAACTCATAGTCAGATTAGTGGTCGTCAAGATTTGAACTCGCAGCCTTCCTAATTCGATCTTCGTACGTTACAGTGGACTTAGAAGGTGCTGTATTTATAAGCAACGCTCCAGTCAGACAACATCAAATTAATATCTTACATGTATTGTACCAAATCGCCGATAGAAACGACTTCATCATCCATGAATCAACAAATATCAAACTTTATCCTCAGAACTACTTGTGCTTTAAGTTAAATATCGCTCAGAGAGGTTCTCCAGAACACGACGGTCAAGTTAGCTCAAACTAATGTTCCGCAAGAATAGGCTTTATGCCCTCAATTTGGTCTTCATGGGCCCATCTAATACCGAGAAGGAAGATACATGACCACACACACACACGCACACGCACGCACACACACACACAAACACACGCACACACACGCACACGCACACACGCACACGCACACACGCACACGCACACTGGTTCACTTGCAGGTTGTTAATAACATTCTGAAACTAAACTTTTTACCTTCTCTGATTCAAGATCAGCAAAACACAATAAAATATTCAGAAAAAATACGATTAAAATGATTCAAACAAATATAGAAAATGTGCAAAAGGGTAATGAGGTGTAAAATTAGTCAGCGATAGTAAAATCTTCTAAACCTTTTCGAAATTCAGACAAATAAGCAATATCTCCGAAATGGTTCACTCCACCAAAAAATGTATTCAAACATAAATTGTGTGTTTTACTGAGATCTACATTTTTTATAGAGTAAGATTTTGTCTATCTCTTATGGTTTACGAGTTATTCAAAAGTCACCCATAGTAAATAACAGCAGGGTAAAGGGTGCTTTAGTGTGAGGCTGTTTTGTTTAAAATCTTCGTGTCACATCCTTGAAATACATTAAACTTAAATACCAACTTTGGTTTTTAATCGAATTTTCGTTTTTGAGTTATGCTGTCCACAGACAGACACAGACAAGCACAAGGACGTTTTTCTAAAAATGCTTTTTTTTTTTAGGAGGGGTTATGGGGCCTCAAAACATATATTTCACGTGAAATCTTGACATCAAATTTATATTTCCTCTACTTACTATACGTAGTAAAGAAAATAACAAGAATTTTTAAAAATAGTTTACATAAGAATGGGTGGAAAAAATCAACTGAGTGTTCAGATCAGGCTATTAAGTTTATTTTTTTACAGCGTTTGTTAAATTTTTATTTATCTTACAATAAATGTCGCTTTCTACATTGAAGCTATTATTGCACAATAAATATTTACAATTTAATACTTTGACCACCGAAAAAGCTTATTTGGCAATGAATTTTTGCCTTTAAATGCCATAATCTGTTTTTGACATCTCAAAACTATATAACTCGTGCGATAGTTTCCGTAAATGAACCTTATGGTCAGATTGAGTCGGAAAGTTGAAAATGCTGCAACTTTGAGTACCGTTAAAGGCACAGACATCAGGACAGAAACACAAACATAGGACGCGCCTTATCATTTACAGTGCCACCAACACGTTAGCGTTAAAAACAAGACAACTGGAGTGTGAACGCGATTCAAAGTGTAGGGTGCGGTGATTAACAATGGCACAGCAGTGAACTTTATGTTGCTAGGAACTGCATTGTATTTGCGTTATATCATAAATATTGTTTTTTATGAAAAACGAAAAATAACGTTATTCTTTATAATGTATAACATTTTACCTGTTATAATAATAATAATAATAATAATAATAATAATAATAATAATAATAATAATAATAATAATAATAATAATAATAATAATAATAATAATAATAACAATAATAATAATAACAATAATAATAATAGTAATAATAATAGTAGTAATAATAATAGTAGTAATAATAATAGTAGTAATAATAATAGTAATAATAATAATAGTAATAATAATAATAGTAATAATAATAGTAATAATAATAATAATAATAATAATAATAATAATAATAATAATCATAGTAATAATAATAGTAATAATAATAGTAATAATAATAGTAATAATAGTAATAATAATAATAGTAATAATAGTAATAATAGTAATAGTAATAATAATAATAATAATAATAATAATAATAATAATAATAATAATAATAATAATAATAATAATAATAATAATAATAATAATAATAATAATAATAATAATAATAATAATAATAATAATAATAATAATAATAATAATAATAATAATAATAATAGTAATAATTACATATGCAGTCTATTTCCAAACATTTTATTTTAACAGAATATATTTGTAAGAATTATTATAACTTTGATCGTGACAAGCAAACAGATGACGCTCAGATGAAAGAAGTTAGTATCAAAGAGCGGCACTTCCATGCAGCGCAATGTGGTTGGTGTTTTCTCTTGTGTGTATTCCATTAACAGCAACATAAAAGCTTCTGTCTAGGCTGGCGAGATTGTGCGCACGGTAATGAACGAAGGGCTCTATTTATTAACTAGAACACACGCTTTTACGTTCCTGTTGTTGCACTTGTGTTAACCTTTCAATGTGGACTAAGTGGCCCTTACGCTATACAACTGTCATCCAGATGACGTCAGACGACTTCAGAAATGTGTCAATAAAATTCAAGATATACACTTTATTTGTCAAGAAGTTTTAATATATGAAGAGTCTAGTGCAAGTGGGGGGAGGGGGGGCGGTGTCACTGTTTCATTTCTCTACTACGTTTATTAAACTCTTCGTCCCAAAACTTCCTTCTGAATCCCAAAAGGGGCCCTAATGACCAAGTTGTCGACGGGCCCTTAAACCCAACACGCTCACTAAATGAATCCCAAAAAAGATTTTCAACATGCCTCAAAAGACCCCAAGAAAGGATACAAACTCACCGAAGATTTCCTTTGTCACTCTTTGTACTCCCTGTTCAAAACCTGAGTTGAGGAGTATGGTGATAGTGGTGATATCACGTACGTACCTCCAGTCCGTGGGTTGGTGAGTATTTGCAGAGAGCCTAGAGCTGCTGCTCTGTGACCTAGGAGTATGGTGATATCACGTACGTACCTCCAGTCCGTGGGTTGGTGAGTATTTGCAGAGAGCCTAGACCTGCTGCTGTGTGACCTAGGAGTATGGTGATAGTGGTGATATGACGTACGTACCTCCAGTCCGTGGGTTGGTGAGTATTTGCAGAGAGCCTAGAGCTGCTGCTGTGTGACCTAGGAGTATGGTGATATCACGTACGTACCTCCAGTCCGTGGGTTGGTGAGTATTTGCAGAGAGCCTAGAGCTGCTGCTGTGTGACCTAGGAGTATGGTGATAGTGGTGATATCACGTACGTACCTCCAGTCCGTGGGTTGGTGAGTATTTGCAGAGAGCCTAGACCTGCTGCTCTGTGACCTAGGAGTATGGTGATAGTGGTGATATCACGTACGTACCTCCAGTCCGTGGGTTGGTGAGTATTTGCAGAGAGCCTAGAGCTGCTGCTGTGTGACCTAGGAGTATGGTGATATCACGTACGTACCTCCAGTCCGTGGGTTGGTGAGTATTTGCAGAGCGCCTAGATCTGCTGCTCTGTGACCTAGGAGTATGGTGATATCACGTACGTACCTCCAGTCCGTGGGTTGGTGAGTATTTGCACAGAGCCTAGACCTGCTGCTGTTTGACCTAGGAGTATGGTGATAGTGGTGATATCACGTACGTACCTCCAGTCCATGGGTTGGTGAGTATTTGCAGAGAGCCTAGACCTGCTGCTGTGTGACCTAGGAGTATGGTGATAGTGGTGATATCACGTACGTACCTCCAGTCCGTGGGTTGGTGAGTATTTGCAGAGAGCCTAGACCTGCTGCTCTGTGACCTAGGAGTATGGTGATAGTGGTGATATCACGTACATACCTCCAGTCCGTGGGTTGGTGAGTATTTGCAGAGAGCCTAGACCTGCTGCTGTGTGACCTAGGAGTATGGTGATATCACGTACGTACCTCCAGTCCGTGGGTTGGTGAGTATTTGCAGAGAGCCTAGACCTGCTGCTGTGTGACCTAGGAGTATGGTGATAGTGGTGATATCACGTACGTACCTCCAGTCCGTGGGTTGGTGAGTATTTGCAGAGAGCCTAAACCTGCTGCTGTGTGACCTAGGAGTATGGTGATAGTGGTGATATGACGTACGTACCTCCAGTCCGTGGGTTGGTGAGTATTTGCAGAGAGCCTAGACCTGCTGCTCTGTGACCTAGGAGTATGGTGATAGTGGTGATATCACGTACGTACCTCCAGTCCGTGGGTTGGTGAGTATTTGCAGAGAGCTTAGACCTGCTGCTGTGTGACCTAGGAGTATGGTGATAGTGGTGATATCACGTACGTACCTCCAGTCCGTGGGTTGGTGAGTATTTGCAGAGAGCCTAGAGCTGCTGCTCTGTGACCTAGGAGTATGGTGATCACGTACATACCTCCAGTCCGTGGGTTGGTGAGTATTTGCAGAGAGCCTAGACCTGCTGCTGTGTGACCTAGGAGTATGGTGATATCGCGTACGTACCTCCAGTCCATGGGTTGGTGAGTATTTGCACAGAGCCTAGACCTGCTGCTGTGTGACCTAGGAGTATGGTGATATCACGTACGTACCTCCAGTCCGTGGGTTGGTGAGTATTTGCAGAGAGCCTAGAGCTGCTGCTGTGTGACCTAGGAGTATGGTGATAGTGGTGATATCACGTACGTACCTCCAGTCCGTGGGTTGGTGAGTATTTGCAGAGAGCCTAGAGCTGCTGCTGTGTGACCTAGGAGTATGGTGATAGTGGTGATATCACGTACGTACCTCCAGTCCGTGGGTTGGTGAGTATTTGCAGAGAGCCTAGAGCTGCTGCTGTGTGACCTAGGAGTATGGTGATAGTGGTGATATCACGTACGTACCTCCAGTCCGTGGGTTGGTGAGTATTTGCAGAGAGCCTAGACCTGCTGCTGTGTGACCTAGGAGTATGGTGATAGTGGTGATATCACGTACATACCTCCAGTCCGTGGGTTGGTGAGTATTTGCACAGAGCCTAGACCTGCTGCTGTGTGACCTAGGAGTATGGTGATATCACGTGCGTACCTCCAGTCCGTGGGTTGGTGAGTATTTGCAGAGACCCTAGACCTGCTGCTGTGTGACCTAGGAGTATGGTGATATCACGTACGTACCTCCAGTCCGTGGGTTGGTGAGTATTTGCAGAGAGCCTAGACCTGCTGCTGTGTGACCTAGGAGTATGGTGATATCACGTACATACCTCCAGTCCGTGGGTTGGTGAGTATTTGCACAGAGCCTAGACCTGCTACTGTGTGACCTAGGAGTATGGTGATATCACGTACGTACCTCCAGTCCGTGGGTTGGTGAGTATTTGCAGAGAGCCTAGACCTGCTGCTGTGTGACCTAGGAGTATGGTGATATCACGTACATACCTCCGGTCCGTGGGTTGGTGAGTATTTGCAGAGAGCCTAGACCTGCTGCTGTGTGACCTAGGAGTATGGTGATATCACGTACGTACCTCCAGTCCGTGGGTTGGTGAGTATTTGCAGAGAGCCTAGACCTGCTGCTGTGTGACCTAGGAGTATGGTGATATCACGTACATACCTCCAGTCCGTGGGTTGGTGAGTATTTGCACAGAGCCTAGACCTGCTACTGTGTGACCTAGGAGTATGGTGATATCACGTACGTACCTCCAGTCCGTGGGTTGGTGAGTATTGCACAGAGCCTAGACCTGCTGTTGTGTGACCTAGGAGTATGGTGATATCACGTACATATCTCCGGTCCGTGGGTTGGTGAGTATTGCACAGAGCCTAGACCTGCTGTTTTGTGACCTAGGAGTATGATGATATCACGTACATACCTCCGGTCCGTGGGTTGGTGACTATTTGCAGAGAGCCTAGACCTGCTGCTCTGTGACCTAGGAGTATGGTGATATCACGTACGTACCTCCAGTCCGTGGGTTGGTGAGTATTTGCAGAGAGCCTAGACCTGCTGCTGTGTGACCTAGGAGTATGGTGATAGTGGTGATATCACGTACGTACCTCCAGTCCGTGGGTTGGTGAGTATTTGCAGAGCGCCTAGACCAGCTGCTGTGTGACCTAGGAGTATGGTGATAGTGGTGATATCACGTACGTACCTCCAGTACGTGGGTTGGTGAGTATTTGCAGAGAGCCTAGACCTGCTGCTGTGTGACCTAGGAGTATGGTGATATCACGTACGTACCTCCAGTCTGTGGGTTGGTGAGTATTTGCACAGAGCCTAGACCTGCTGCTGTTTGACCTAGGAGTATGGTGATAGTGGTGATATCACGTACGTACCTCCAGTCCATGGGTTGGTGAGTATTTGCAGAGAGCCTAGACCTGCTGCTGTGTGACCTAGGAGTATGGTGATAGTGGTGATATCACGTACGTACCTCCAGTCCGTGGGTTGGTGAGTATTTGCAGAGAGCCTAGACCTGCTGCTCTGTGACCTAGGAGTATGGTGATAGTGGTGATATCACGTACATACCTCCAGTCCGTGGGTTGGTGAGTATTTGCAGAGAGCCTAGACCTGCTGCTGTGTGACCTAGGAGTATGGTGATATCACGTACGTACCTCCAGTCCGTGGGTTGGTGAGTATTTGCAGAGAGCCTAGACCTGCTGCTGTGTGACCTAGGAGTATGGTGATAGTGGTGATATCACGTACGTACCTCCAGTCCGTGGGTTGGTGAGTATTTGCAGAGAGCCTAGACCTGCTGCTGTGTGACCTAGGAGTATGGTGATAGTGGTGATATGACGTACGTACCTCCAGTCCGTGGGTTGGTGAGTATTTGCAGAGAGCCTAGACCTGCTGCTCTGTGACCTAGGAGTATGGTGATAGTGGTGATATCACGTACGTACCTCCAGTCCGTGGGTTGGTGAGTATTTGCAGAGAGCTTAGACCTGCTGCTGTGTGACCTAGGAGTATGGTGATAGTGGTGATATCACGTACGTACCTCCAGTCCGTGGGTTGGTGAGTATTTGCAGAGAGCCTAGACCTGCTGCTGTGTGACCTAGGAGTATGGTGATAGTGGTGATATCACGTACATACCTCCAGTCCGTGGGTTGGTGAGTATTTGCAGAGAGCCTAGACCTGCTGCTGTGTGACCTAGGAGTATGGTGATATCACGTACGTACCTCCAGTCCGTGGGTTGGTGAGTATTTGCAGAGAGCCTAGACCTGCTGCTGTGTGACCTAGGAGTATGGTGATAGTGGTGATATCACGTACGTACCTCCAGTCCGTGGGTTGGTGAGTATTTGCAGAGAGCCTAGACCTGCTGCTGTGTGACCTAGGAGTATGGTGATAGTGGTGATATGACGTACGTACCTCCAGTCCGTGGGTTGGTGAGTATTTGCAGAGAGCCTAGACCTGCTGCTCTGTGACCTAGGAGTATGGTGATAGTGGTGATATCACGTACGTACCTCCAGTCCGTGGGTTGGTGAGTATTTGCAGAGAGCCTAGACCTGCTGCTGTGTGACCTAGGAGTATGGTGATAGTGGTGATATCACGTACGTACCTCCAGTCCGTGGGTTGGTGAGTATTTGCAGAGAGCCTAGACCTGCTGCTCTGTGACCTAGGAGTATGGTGATAGTGGTGATATCACGTACATACCTCCAGTCCGTGGGTTGGTGAGTATTTGCAGAGAGCCTAGACCTGCTGCTGTGTGACCTAGGAGTATGGTGATAGTGGTGATATCACGTACGTACCTCCAGTCCGTGGGTTGGTGAGTATTTGCACAGAGCCTAGACCTGCTGCTGTGTGACCTAGGAGTATGGTGATAGTGGTGATATCACGTACGTACCTCCAGTCCGTGGGTTGGTGAGTATTTGCAGAGAGCCTAGACCTGCTGCTGTGTGACCTAGGAGTATGGTGATAGTGGTGATATCACGTACGTACCTCCAGTCCGTGGGTTGGTGAGTATTTGCACAGAGCCTAGACCTGCTGCTGTGTGACCTAGGAGTATGGTGATAGTGGTGATATCACGTACGTACCTCCAGTCCGTGGGTTGGTGAGTATTTGCACAGAGCCTAGACCTGCTGCTGTGTGACCTAGGAGTATGGTGATAGTGGTGATATCACGTACGTACCTCCAGTCCGTGGGTTGGTGAGTATTTGCAGAGAGCCTAGACCTGCTGCTCTGTGACCTAGGAGTATGGTGATAGTGGTGATATCACGTACATACCTCCAGTCCGTGGGTTGGTGAGTATTTGCAGAGAGCCTAGACCTGCTGCTGTGTGACCTAGGAGTATGGTGATAGTGGTGATATCACGTACGTACCTCCAGTCCGTGGGTTGGTTAGTATTTGCACAGAGCCTAGACCTGCTGCTGTGTGACCTAGGAGTATGGTGATAGTGGTGATATCACGTACGTACCTCCAGTCCGTGGGTTGGTGAGTATTTGCACAGAGCCTAGACCTGCTGCTGTGTGACCTAGGAGTATGGTGATAGTGGTGATATCACGTACGTACCTCCAGTCCGTGGGTTGGTGAGTATTTGCACAGAGCCTAGACCTGCTGCTGTGTGACCTAGGAGTATGGTGATAGTGGTGATATCACGTACGTACCTCCAGTCCGTGGGTTGGTGAGTATTTGCACAGAGCCTAGACCTGCTGCTGTGTGACCTAGGAGTATGGTGATAGTGGTGATATCACGTACATACCTCCAGTCCGTGGGTTGGTGAGTATTTGCACAGAGCCTAGACCTGCTGCTGTGTGACCTAGGAGTATGGTGATAGTGGTGATATCACGTACGTACCTCCAGTCCGTGGGTTGGTGAGTATTTGCACAGAGCCTAGACCTGCTGCTGTGTGACCTAGGAGTATGGTGATAGTGGTGATATCACGTACGTACCTCCAGTCCGTGGGTTGGTGAGTATTTGCAGAGAGCCTAGACCTGCTGCTCTGTGACCTAGGAGTATGGTGATATCGCGTACGTACCTCCATTCCGTGGGTTGGTGAGTATTTGCAGAGAGCCTAGACCTGCTGCTGTGTGACCTAGGAGTATGGTGATAGTGGTGATATCACGTACATACCTCCAGTCCGTGGGTTGGTGAGTATTTGCAGAGAGCCTAGACCTGCTGCTGTGTGACCTAGGAGTATGGTGATAGTGGTGATATCACGTACATACCTCCAGTCCGTGGGTTGGTGAGTATTTGCAGAGAGCCTAGACCTGCTGCTGTGTGACCTAGGAGTATGGTGATAGTGGTGATATCACGTACGTACCTCCAGTCCGTGGGTTGGTGAGTATTTGCACAGAGCCTAGACCTGCTGCTGTGTGACCTAGGAGTATGGTGATAGTGGTGATATCACGTACATACCTCCAGTCCGTGGGTTGGTGAGTATTTGCAGAGAGCCTAGACCTGCTGCTGTGTGACCTAGGAGTATGGTGATAGAGGTGATATCACGTACGTACCTCCAGTCCGTGGGTTGGTGAGTATTTGCAGAGAGCCTAGACCTGCTGCTGTGTGACCTAGGAGTATGGTGATAGTGGTGATATCACGTACATACCTCCAGTCCGTGGGTTGGTGAGTATTTGCAGAGAGCCTAGACCTGCTGCTGTGTGACCTAGGAGTATGGTGATAGAGGTGATATCACGTACGTACCTCCAGTCCGTGGGTTGGTGAGTATTTGCACAGAGCCTAGACCTGCTACTCTGTGAGTTAGGAGCAGATATAAAACAAGTTATGCATACACTGCGGCGGTTTCAACACTCCTGAATAATATATGTATATACTTGAGCATATCCACTAACACAATTTAATCGCTGTTATTAGAGACAGACTCTAAAATGCTTTAAACCCTAAGGACAAAGTTTCCAGAGTTCAGAATTCCAGAAGCAAAGCTATGAAGTTAACGAGAGCAAGGGAAACTGGGGCGTAAAATTCCTGCTTCTCCTGCTCCTCGGCGCAGGTCGTCGCTTAACTTAACCAACCAACCAACCAACGGTAGCTGCGGCTGAAATGACGTTGTGGAACAAGGAATTACGTGTATGTGTGTGTTTTAACAAGCTGCGATTTTGAAAGAGAAACACATTAATGAACCCGGGCTACTGGTATAGCAGTAAATGAATGCTTTATAACGTCGATATGTACGTTTGAACTTAAGTGATTAGGAATTCCATCTATTACTCTGCTTTTCTAACTTCTCTATAACTTAAGTAGAAATCTGGACAAAGTTCTTATATTTCAAAAGAACTATTGCATGCATAGAGCATTAAATTATCATAGCCGGTCATTCTTTTGTTTTGTAAAAATTATTAAGTCATTCTTTTGTTTAGCAAAAGCTGCATGTAATATTTACAAGGTTGAGAATGCATTTTGGGAAATCGAGGTCCGCAGGGCAGTTCGTGGTAAGTTAATTACTTGTAATACTTAGAAAAACCATAAATTGCAATAATAAATCAAAATTGCCATTCCATATTTTGCTAGATATTAAGAAAAATGAGTTGTCTATATGAACAAATGAAGAGCTATAATTGTGTTGCGTCACATAGACCTAATAATTTGCATATTTGATGTGAAAATCCAGGTTGCACCTCAACATGTACTGAAGAAATAAAAACAATTAAATTACTTCCACATTTAATATTTAAAATCAATAAATAATTCATACGTTTCTATATTTTGCTAAGAAGTCATTGATGACTTATTTTAAGGTTACTATGCTGTTGGGTGTGACGTCATTTCGTACTGCTCGAATATGACTTCCCGTTTGGAGGAAAAGCGTAAGGAAGTGATGTCCATTGAATTGTCACTCATTATTGAAAATAAAAGCGCCTAACAGAAATACCTGCATCAGATATCGATATAATGAACATTAACCATCTAACCATGTCAATAGCTCCTATTATTATCAAATTTTATATATGAGTCACGTGATTATTGCCAAACTTAATTCCAGTGAAACTGGATATTCACATGCAATACAATACTTCCTCTACTTACTATACGTGTACAGAAAGTAACATCCTTAACTATTGTGCCCTATGTACAACATTAAATATCGCATTCCTATTTATAAGATGGAATGAAAAGTAAAAGATTGTTTTTGCCACGTGGCGTGCAGTTGAACGCAGAGAAATATGCTCTTCTCCCACGTAGCTAGCTACTAGTGTGAAAAAGCTGACAAGCAATATTGACTCAGGGTAGGTAACCTTTCAATTGCTCGTAGGTACCATTAAGGTTCAATGAGGCGTGTGTGCCGAGGTGCTAAAGATAATTTTCCACGTGACAGCGATAGAGCGGCGTTCTCCATTCTTGTGCTTGTGAATGTGGCCCTTGATTACATTTCTGTGCAATCACTTTGCTTCCTTCACCACATATTGCTGAAAACGTTTATACCTCCATCTTCTTCATGCTAACACGGATAATGTTTCCTAGAGATGCATTCATCATCTGCTTCTTTCCTTCTATTGCAATAGGTACAGAGGCAGTAGGCTAAAGTGATACACGCATCACTTGAGACTGAGTACGTATCACTTAAGGACCCGTCGAGAGCTAGGTCCTTACTGCCCCAAGTCTGAAAGATAAAAATCTGACAAACTCTTATTACTATATCTTCTTCGTGTTAGTTGAGATAAACATTTGTACAAATTATCTTATTGCTTAAAATTGCATTTTGAACAAGGAGCGCGTCCCTTTAACTCAGTAAGTACCACACCCCCTTTTGGTTCTAAAGTTTCTTTGCTTTCTAAGAATGATAAAATCACGAGGTAAATTTTGTTTTGCTATCATTGGCTACACTGCAGCGGCATGATACTTCTTTGCCTTTCTTTAATGGCTGCCGTATTAAACAAAACTGTTGTTTTGAGTTACTTTTTATTTTTCTTAGTGCAATTTACTTTTGGTTTGGTTATTCACGAGTTAGTTACAATGCCAAAACATCCTAAATTATTTATAAAACAAAAATTCTACGGGAATCAACTTATAAATGATAAATGAGATGAAAGTTGTGATTCTACAAAACCACGTGGTTCTAATGAAGAAAGTGTGGTTAGTTCTTCAAAGAAGAAGTTATCCTACCAGCAGGAAAGTGATCTCTGAAGTGTAAATAAGACTTGAATATTGGTAATGGAGATACAAGTGTTGCAGTGGATGGTACATGGCAGCATAGAGGACGTCCTGGTGCAGTTGCCGCGACTTCTCTTACCAAGAAGTGCTGTATTGGTTTGTAACAGTGGTATACAAGTGTGTGAAGAATCATGAAGGTAAGAGAGAGCAAATATGGAGGAGGTGAAGGAGCTCAAGTTATTTTTCAACGATCACTTGGTAAGCGTGGTGGACGTTATTTAAAATTCTTAGAAAATTGAGTGCGTAGGGAGAATGGGGGCGAGGTTAAGAAGATTAAAAAAAGATACGAAAGGTAAACTACTTAGTGACGGTAAAACTCCTGCTGGGGTCGGTCGACTAACTTTGAAATTGATAAGTTGCAAGCATATTATGACGTCACACTGATGATGTAGACAAGATGAGAAAATCAGTGTGGGCTGCTTTTTTCAGAGGGCGTGGTCTACTGATGAATATCTACAACATGATAACCTAACTCTTGGTGTGGTTATCAAAAAGGTACAGTCATGTTGGGATGTATATTCTCTTGCTTATGCAGTTATAAAGACCATAAAGCCATTCTTTAGAGAGTTAAGTGATGTGAACTTATTAAAACCATGTCTGCTTACGAAAATACAAAACGAGAACGAAAGTTTTAATGTCTGTATTTGGGAACGTGTGCCTAAAACTACATTTGCAGGGAAAAAATTTATATGTGCTGGTGTTTTTGATGCAGTTATTACTTTTAATAATGGTGCTGCTCATAGATTATTAGTTTTCAGTAAAATGGGTTTAGAATCTGGGTTAAAGACTGAATCTGCCTTACATCGTATTCCAGCGAGCTACCAAAACTTCTACAAAGGAAGCTAAAACCAAGAGTAGGCTTTCTGAAAATGAAAAACGGTTCAGGAAAGAAGATACAGATAATTATGATGTTGGAATGCATTAATGTGAGTTGTCATTTTTAAACTAAATTTTCTTAAAGTTTTTTTTTAATAACTTAGAAATTAAATTATTTTGTTGTTTAACGACGCTGTCACTTGCCAGGATCACATCAGCGTCGCCGGTGTGCCGGAATTTTGTCCTGCAGGAGTTCTTTTACATGCCAGTAAATCTACTGACATGGAGCTGTCGTTTTTAAGCACACTTAAAAACCATCGGCCTGGGCCGGGTTTGAACCCGCGACCTTGGGATCCGTAGGCCAGCGTCTAACCAACTGAGCCACCCAGACCGACCTTAATAACTTTGGGTGTATTTTCTCAGAAAGCTAGAAATCTGAAATTTTGCATATATGTGTTATATATGATGATGGATTTTTGCCGCCATTTTTTATTAAGATATGAAAATTAAAGATTTTAGAGGTAGTAGAGAAAGTAAAAATAATTCTCGTATTTATCCTAACTTTAAAATGACGCACTGTTCACTTTAGCCTCTTGAAAAATGGAGGAATAAATTACTTTAGTATCTTAGGCCACTGGAAAGTGTCAAGAATTAAATAATTCTGAAGCTGCTTCCTTTACAAATATATACGTACATAATGAAAATATGCATTAAACAAATATGCATTTCATTAGCAGACGCATATCCCACCACAGTTATAAGTATTTTATATTCAAAAAGAAAATTAAAACAATATCACAGAAAGTAAATGACATTAAAAGTTTTGAGGTAAAAGAGAGCGTTGCTGCTAGGTTATAAATAATTCAAGGGACAGGTAAGATAAAAACCACTTTAAACTGACAGACAGACAAGAAAGCTTTGGTCAGCGTCATTACTGTAAATACCTGCAGCTCTTGGATGTAAATGAGCTAGCGATTGGATTGGATTGGATTTGGTTTAAGGGCGCTCAACTTCTAGGTCATCAGCGCCCTTAAAAGATTCATGGCAATAGCCAGGTATAAATTTCACTCAAAAAATAAAAATACTAGAAACAACAAAATATACAAAGGTAAAAAGCAGTGGCCATAGCCAGATATGAAACAAGGTGATAAATATGTCCAAAAGCAGAAACAGATAATTAAAAAATTCTAAATCCTCAAATTGATATTACACTCCGCTAGAAAATTAAAAACTCTATCAACCGCTGTTTTGTCGTCCGCTAGGACCTCTGCAAGTCTGGCAGGCAGCTGCAGAGAATCCCGAAGGTGCGCTAGAGAGTAACACTCTAGCAGCACGTGGCGAACTGACAAAACGTTGTCACACAGCGGACATAGAGGCGCAGGGTCCCTTTTAAATAGGTAACCATGCGAAAAATTGCAGTGCCCTATTCTTAATCGAGCCAAACTAACCTCCTCGCGACGAGATGTGCGATAGGAAGTTACCCAGTTTATCGGAAGTTCTTTCACTTCCCTCAGCTTATTACCGCGGAGAGCTGACCACTCGTCGTGCCAGGACGACAGTACTGCTCTCCGCACTTCAAGCCTAAAGTCTTCCGATGTAACACGTGAGATGGTGATACTGGGTTCTGTATTGCCGACTTTGCTGCTAAATCTGCCATTTCATTTCCCGGCAAACCTACGTGACCAGGAATCCATGCACACACCACGTCAACGCCAGAAGCGTGTAAAACATGGAGGGCATCCTGGATACGTTGTACAATAGGGTGGGGGTTGTACAACTGACAAAGGCTCTGCAGTGCACTAAGGGAATCGCTCAAAATCAGGCAGTCACCTAATTTACGACGGCGAACATACAAAACGGCTCGATAAATTGCATAAAGCTCTGCAGTAAAAATGGAGGTGCTATTTGGAAAACCGAATGTATATGGTTCGGTTCCATAAACATAAGCACATCCAACACCGTTGGAGCCCTTTGACCCATCGGTGTAAATATACGACGGTCAGAGTAGCCTGACAAAAATTCTAAGAAACACGTGCGGATACTTGAAATAGGCATCGTGGACTTCTGGTGTACGGTCATCCCAAGATCTACATGGGGCGTACCAGATAGCCAAGGGGGGTAAAGTCTCTCGCCCTTGGCGAACATCACAGGCAGTTCCACTCCAAGCTTCACTAGGAGCTCTTGGAAACGGAACCCCGCAGGCTTTGGATTAAGGGTGCCATTTCTATATCGTTCTCTTAGCGTGGTGGTGAAGAAAGAAGCGAACGTTGGGTGCTTAGGCATACATCTAAGCGCACAACCATAATTTGCCAAGAGAATCTCACGCCGATATTGCAGAGGAGGTTCTGCGGACTCGGCGTAAAGGCTGACCACTGGGCTTGTTGGAAAAGCTCCTGTTGCAATGCGGATGCCCCTATTATGGACCACGTCTAATCTTCTCAGCACAGATGGTCGTGCTGACGAATAAACAATACACCCATAGTCTAGCTTGGATCGGACCAATGCGCGATATATTCGCAACAAAATTGTCCGATCCGCTCCCCACGATTTGCCATTCAGTACTCGCATAATATTTAGGGAACGGTCACATCTCGCTCTTAGCTGTGCAATATGCGACGACCAACTAAGCTTCCTGTCTAAGATCAAACCCAGGAAGCGCGTCTCTTCTGCGGAGGGAAGTATATCTGGACCAAAGCGGAGCGAAGGTGGTAATCGTCTCCTACGGCGCCAGAAATTAACGCAGATTGTCTTCTCAGTTGAGAAACGGAAGCCGTTTTTCACGCTCCATTCTCTAAGGTTGCCCAAACATTGCTGCAGGCGCCGTTGTAAGAACGCCGTGCGCTGAGAAGTGCAATAGACAGCGAAGTCGTCTACGAATAGGCATGACGAAACTCCAGGTGGAACACATTTCCAGATGGAGTTAATTGCTATAGCAAAGAGCGTGACACTTAGCACCGAACCCTGAGGTACTCCCTCCTCCTGAACAAAAGAATTAGAAGAAACCGAGCCGACCCTTACTCGGAAAAAGCGGTCCTTCATAAACTCCTGAATGAAAAGTGGTAGGCGTCCACGTATGTTCCAGGCATACAGGGAACATAGAATCCCTGCTCGCCAGCACGTATCATAAGCCTTCTCAAGATCGAAAAATATGCCAACGGTTTGACAGTTCTTCATAAAGCCGTCCATTATCTGTGTCGATATTGACACAAGATGGTCAACAGTTGAACGGCGTCGTCGAAAACCACACTGGATGTTAGTCAGTAGGTTACGACTTTCTAACCACCATACCAATCGTCCATTGATCATGCGTTCCATCACCTTGCAAACGCAACTGGTGAGGGAAATAGGACGATAGCTGGAGGGAAGATGACGGTCCTTCCCAGCCTTCAAGATGGGAATAACGGTGGCCTCCCGCCAATTTTCTGGGAGTACACTGTCAACCCAAACACGGTCTTAGACCTCAAGCAGGAATGTCTTACCTTCAGGAGAGAGCTGTTGTAACATTTGTACATGAATACCGTCCGGTCCTGGTGCTGAACATCGCGAAGATTTCAGGGAATGCTCCAGCTCCGCCATGGTGAAAAGGCGATTGTAATATTCTACTTTTGTAGAACGAAACGTGAAGCCTTGAGATTCCACCTGAGTTTTAAATGGAAGGAACTCAGGGGAGTAGTTTTCCGAGCTAGACACTTGTGCGAAAGCACTGCCAAAGGTATTGGCCACTTCAAATGAATCAACAACAGCTCCTGTGGCTGTTTTTAGTCCCGCTATTGGTATTTGGGTCGTTTTAGCTGCAACACGCCTTAATCTATCCCACACAACCGAGGAGGGTGTGTGTCGGTTAAATGAAGCTACAAATTTGCTCCATGATGACTTTTTGCTATCCTTAATGACTTGTCTGGACCTGGCGCGCATTTTCTTGTATTCGATCAGGTATTCCAAATTAGGGTGACGTTGGAAAACCCTAAGTGCACGCCTTCGAGCACGAATGGCATTCCGACATTCTTCCGTCCACCAGGGGACGGGAAATCGACGGGGGTGTGTAGTCGACCGCGGAATCGATTGTTCAGCAGCAGAGAGAATCGTCTCCGTGAGATGCTGCGCCAAATTATTCACTGAGTCGTGCTCGTTGTACGTAAAGACAGCCAACTGGGTGTAGAGGTTCCAGTTGGCATGGTCCAAACGCCATCTGGGCATACGTGAGGAACATGTAGGTTACGTCAAGAGACTAATAAGACATGGGAAATGGTCACTAGAGTGTAGATCAGAGATGACATTCCATTGTAAGGAGACTGCCAATTGAGGTGAACAAATTGAAAGGTCAAGGTGTGAGAAGCTGTTATGAGTGTCAGAAATGAATGTAGGCTCTCCAGTGTTGAGGAGAGCTAGGTTGTGACTGTCTAAGAAATCAGAAATAAGTGTACCTCTCGCACAAGCGCGACTTGAACCCCAGAGCGGGTAATGAGCTAGCGGTTTATTCTAATGTACAAATAACATATGAATGTAGGTACACGTGCCTGCGTGCCTGCCTGCCCACCTCCATGCATGCCTGCCTAGCTGCATGCCTGCCTGCCTACCTGCGTGCCTGCCTACCTGCGTGCCTACCTACCTGTGTGCCTGCCTGCATGCCTACCTGCATGCCTGCCTACCTGCGTGCCTGCCTACCTGCGTGCCTGCCATCCTGCCTACCTGCCAACCTGCCTGCATGCCTGCCTACCTGCATGCCTGCCTACCTGCATGCCTGCCTACCTGCCTGCGTGCCTGCCCATCTGCATGCCTGCCTACGTGCATACCTGCCTACCTACCTGCATGCCTGCCTGCCTACCTGCATGCCTGCCTACCTACCTGCGTGCCTGCCTGCCCATCTGCATGCCTGCCTACGTGCATACCTGCCTACCTACCTGCATGCCTGCCTACCTACCTGCGTGCCTGCCTGCCCATCTGCATGCCTGCCTACGTGCATACCTGCCTACCTACCTGCATGCCTGCCTGCCTACCTGCGTGCCTGCCATCCTGCCTGCCTGCCAACCTGCCTGCATGCCTGCCTACCTGCATGCCTGCCTACCTGCATGCCTGCCTACCTACATGCCTGCCTACCTACCTGCGTGCCTGCCTGCCCATCTGCATGCCTGCCTACGTGCATACCTGCCTACCTACCTGCATACCTGCCTACCTACCTGCATGCCATCCAACCTACCTGCATGCCTGCCTGCCCGCCTGCATACCTGCCAGCCTACCTGAATGCCTACCTGCATTCCTACCTACCTGAATGCCTGCCTACCTGCATGCCTACCAACCTGCATGCCTACCTGAATGCCTACCTACCTGCATGCCAGCCAGCCTACCTGCATGCCTGCCTACCTACGTGCGTGCCTGCCTGCCCATCTGCATGCCTGCCTACCTGCGTGCCTGCCTGCCCATCAGCATGTCTACTTACCTGCATGCCTGCCTACCTACCTGCATGCCTGCCTGCCCACCTGCCAGACTACCTGAATGCCTACCTGCATTCCTACCTACCTGAATGCCTGCCTACCTGCATGCCTACCTACCTGCATGCCTGCCCACCTGCATGCCTGCCAGCCTACCTGAATGCCTACCTGCATGGTTACCTGCCTGCCTGCCTGCCTACCTGCATGGCTGCCTGCCTACCTGCATGCCTACCTGCCTACCTGCCTGCCTTCCTGCATGCCTGTCTACCTATCTGCATGCCTGCCTGCCTACCTGCATGCCTGCCTACCTGCCTGCCTACCTATCTGCATGCCTGCCTACCTGCATGCCTGCCTGCTACCTGCCTACCTGCGTGCCTGCCTACCTGCATGCCTGCCTACCTATCTGCATGCCTGCCTACCTATCTGCATGCCTGCCTGCCTACCTGCATGCCTACCTGCATGTGTGCCTGCATGTCTGCCTGCCTACCTATCTGCATGCCTGCCTACTTGAATGCGTGCCTACCTGCATGCCTGCCTACCTGTCTGCCTACCTGCATGCCTGCCTACCTACCTGCATGCCTGCCTATCTGCATGCCTGCCTACCTGCATGCCTACCTATCTGCATGCGTGCCTACCTGCATGCCTGCCTACCTGCATGCGTGCCTACCTGCATGCCTACCTGTCTGCCTGCCTACCTGCATGCCTGCCTACCTGTCTGCCTACCTGCCTACCTGTCTGCCTGCCTACCTGTCTGCCTGCCTACCTGCCTACCTGTCTGCCTACCTGCCTACCTGAATGCTAGCCTGCCTACCTGCCTGCCTACCTGCCTACCTGTCTGCCTGCCTACCTGCATGGCTGCCTGCCTACCTGCCTACCTGTCTGCCTGCCTACCTGCCTACCTGCATGCCGCTTTATAATACAGCGTATGCAAATGTCCAAGCGGTAAATAAGCCTTATATTCACTTTCAACATCCGTTAAGTGAGGGCACCCCTGAAAATATTTAGAAAACACAAATCACACAACTTTTTTTTTTTTAATATGAATACAATTTTGTATTGGCTGAAACAAGTCGTTAAAGGAATGATCTTCCTCAGGCAGCTCAGAAAGTAGATTGTAATGGTATTCCATTGCTTCATGGCATTTTATTCAAAACCGTTGGAGCCCTTTTCAAGAAAACCAAAATTTTAGAAAAATTTTCCATGTAAAGAGTAGCTTAGGGTGAAGCAGTTTTCTTGAAAGTCTTCGTGCCGCATCCTTGAAAGACATTAAACTTAAATACAAGGCTGAGAGACAGACACCGCACATTTTTTCTGAAAATGCTTCTTTTTTTCAAAGGGGCTCAAAACATATATTTCCAGTGATATCTCGACATGGAATTTTTGGGTGGAGTACAAAACTTGCTCTACTCTACGCTACTCTACGTAGTGGGGAAAGGAATAAGGTAAATTAAATAGAGATATGAGGTGGTGTGCCATATGCAGGAACATCTTCAAACGGCCCAATGCTGCGCAACTGTGCATATCACACAGAATGTCCTGCTGCTGTCGTATCGATTTTGGAAACAAGCGTCATGCAACATATAATCCGCTTAATTCAATGTCCAGCGGAGCGAGGCAGTCTAGCGTGTGGTGGGTGAAATAGACGTTATGCTACTGCTTTGTGTGCTTAATGGCAAATCCCTAATCTATCGTCATTAAACTAATTTAAAATTCCCTTTAACAACAAGAGACATGAGAAACTATATAAGTAAATAGGACAAACTGGACATACCTACATAACTATAACACCTGTAGCACAAACGGCGCCTAAGGAAATCCTGGGTGCATTTTGTATGGTTTCCTGGGGCCTCATAAACCCTATCACAGAGTGTGGCCACTTTGGTCTTTCCTTTTTGCTTCCTCTACCCAACAATTTGATGTCGAGATTTCACCGAAAATATATCTTTTGAGACCCCCTGAATAAAAAAATAAAATAATAAAAAAAAAATTTAAAAAAAACATTTAAATAAAAAAAGCATTTCTAGAAGAAGGTCCGTGTGTGTGTCTGTCAGTCTGTGGACAGCATAACTCAGGAAAGAAAATTCGGTTAAAAACCAAAGTTCGCATTTAAGTTTAATGTCTTTCAAGGATGCGACACGAAGATTTTGAAGAAAATAGCCCCACCCTAAACTACCCTTTACATGGAATATTTTTCGAAAATTTTGATTTTCTCGAAAATGACTCTTAACGATTTTGATTAAAATGCCATATGTTTGAGATATTTTTGTGACAAATTAAATGTATATCTTAAATTTTCTAGCGATAACCGATATAGTCCTATTTACTCTGGATGACTTTTGCATTACTGGTAAACCGTTAGAGATAGACCAAATCTTAGTATATACAACATGTAGATTTTGCTAAAATACACAATTTATGTCTCAATAAATTTTCTTGTAGGGTGAACCATTTCTGAGATATTCCTTGTTATTTGTGTTACTTTTGAAGAATTTATACTTCTGTCAAATGGAACATCGTTATTCATTTTTTATATGTTAACCGTTGAAAGACAACGGAATCTAAAACCTTTAAAACATCTGACTTACGCTGAAAGTCTACTGTACTCTCATATTCCCCTTGTACCTACAAGGAAATAAGCAATAAGATAATTTGTACAAATGTTTATTTCAACTAAAACGAATAAGATATAGGAATAAGAGTTTGTACGAATGGTTAGTACAAGAGTAGAGAAAAATGATCCAGTGATACATATTGCGAACCACACACACGCACACACACACACACGTATATATGCATGTTGTATTATAACTAATATCTATAGACGAGCAGTTCTTGTGCATATGTATGTATATTTCGTGTATCTCAAAAACGACTCTAACGATTTCGATCAAATGTTATATTCAGATCAGGTTTTGTGTTGTAACTTTATCTACATTTGTCTTCCCAAAAAAAAAACGTGATTTTAGACAATCTTTTACTCTCTTCTACAAATAGGTCATTACTGTTAGTATATGTCATTCACATTGTTCTCTCTACTCACTTTTACCTAACACATTTACATCTTACTCTACTCGTGTATAAACCATTTAATATAGATGTAACACATTCATATATTTTTCTGTACTTGCTCTTCAACATGCAATTCATATAATTTTCTGTGATTCAAATATAAACGTAAGCCATTACGTTCACGTGGTTTTCTCTACCCGTTTAGGAGACACAATCGCACTTTTTTCCTCTGCTCGCTCTTCAGCATAAAAATCATATTATTTCCAATAGAAGTGCAGCGTATTACATTCACACTATTTTCGTCACTCACTCATTCACTCACTCACTTACATCTAGACGGCCCGGCTTCGATCCCAGGGACACGCATGTGGCATTCGTGGTGGACGAAGCGGCTCAGAGCGGGTTTTCTCCGGGTTCTTCGGTTTCCCCCACCACTCATTCCACCAGGCGATTCCATGGCAATCACCAATGAATAGATGTTTGTCACATAAGATTTGAAAGTGCTTTCATAAATCAAACACAACATACATAAGCACCACTGTAAAACAATTGAGTGTTAACAGAGCGGCACAGCCGTGGAAGGAGGTATATCCAGCCTCCCCTCACTTGTACAAATGGAAGTGAATGTACAATAGATTGAGGCACTAAACCCCTCGTCATAGAGTCATAAGTTATGTACGTGGGGGTTGAAAGGAGCCGATAGTTAACACAGGGGTTTGTTTGCTCTCCAGATTGAGTGAGTGAGTGAGTGAGTGAGGGAGGGAGGGAGGGAGGAGGGTGTTTCCCGCCACTGAGTGGAAGCTCAGCATGTCGTGACCGATGCACCTGGCTCTGACACGAGTCGAGTCGAGTCGAGCGGCGGGGGTGACTACTTCCCATGAGAGGGTAGGGTAGGTTTGTTATTACCACCGAGAGGGAGGAGAACCCACCGGAACAAGTGGCAATGTCGCTGATAGCTAATTTCGATCTAACAGAGCATTCTGCCTGAATTAATCCTGTAATAACTTTCTAAACCGACCAACTTAGATTTCCACCATTAAAGAGCCAAAACGCATTTATGCAAATGTTCATTTTTGTCTCCAGTAAGAGATTACAAATACGAGATTTAAAGAATTTGTAGCTACATTCTTCATGCAAATAGAGACGGAAGATAAGCTCTTGCAGATATGAATCTCTCTTTTCATTTGTTCCTTTTAAAACATCCTTTTCAACTCCTCTGGTTCCTATTAAACGTGTATTCAAAAATGTATTTCCAATTAGAGTGCTGAAAATAACTAATTGTAATTTTCAACACAGGTATTTTTAATTCAATGCCATTTTAAAAAGTATAACATCCATTTTAATAGAAAAGTATCATTGACAATTTCACAAATTCCACTACTGACACCAGTGTTACAATGAGAACTCCAGTTATATATTATTTCTCTTCTAAAATTTAAGTACAAAAAACAGAGTTCTGTTTTATCCTTAACAAAATCTTTACAATTTGTCGTGACCTTTGAACTCTACTACGAACTTAACAGTAACTAGGGGAAGTATTAAATTACACCCAAAAATTACATGTCGACATTTTACCGGAAATATTGTAGTATTTACATTTAGCGTCTTCTAAGGATACGACACGAATATTTTCAAGAAAATTCACCCTGTCCAGATTTACCGCTTATATAGGAATGTTTCTAGGATTTACAAAAAAATACCATAGCCAGAATTTTCTTGGTTAACCTCTGATATATTCTGGATTACTTTTGTATAACTGGTAAACATAGTATACATAAATACTTAATAAAACACAATTTATACCGAATACATTTTTTGCACTGAACCACTTCTGAGATATTCTTCGTTATTTGTCTGAATCATGTAATACCTCTACTTATCCGAAATATGAGGTCGTTATTCATTTTTTATTCCTTGCAAATCCAAAGAGAATGAAGTTTCAAAGCTATCACATAGCGATCAGATTTAAAACATTTGATTACCCATCAAAGCCTGCTATATTTCCATATTCCCCTTGTACCCATAAGGAAATTAGAAATAAGATTATTTCTATTAATGTTTATCTCGATTACTTTGAAGTAAGTGGAGGAATAAGGAAAGGTTTTAAGAATGGGATGTACACCAGTAGAAAAAATTTATCAAGTTTCTTCATAACTGGACCTAACGTGGACTGAAAGTTTGTCGAGTTACCGAAGTGCATATTCTAGCAAATATGTCTGGTATCTTTAACATCCCCAATTTAATTTTCATTGGCGTGTTGACTTATCCCATTTTCTCCTAGTTCCATATTTTCAGTGGAACACACACAACACAGCTGAAATGTTGGAAACTGCGACGTAGTCAGAAATATCTAACTGTAAGCTTAGTCTACCACACGCAGGGGTAGTTTTAGATGCAACGAATGACCTAACTAAATTTTTCCAAAATTTTCCCATGTAAATTGTAGTTTAGGGTGAAGCAATTTTGTTCAAAATCTTCGTGTCGCATCCTTTTTCTTTAATTCAGGGGGTCTCAAAACATATATTTTCGGTGAAATCTCGACATCGAATTTTTCGGTGGAATACAATACTTCCTCTACTTACCAGCAGAGAAAGTAGAACAGTGATCTGGTTATAGGAAACGTCGGGATTGCAGTGTTCTCTTGTGGTGTTATTTGTGAACGCGCCCAACTTCAGTCTGGTTTTGTAGTTGCGGAGCGGTTTGCTCGGCTCGCTTTAGCGATAGTTGGGTCGTCTCAAGCGAGCTGAAGTTGAGATGTTTGCTTGGCAAGCAGGGAGTAGTTAGCGGGGCCAATGTTACGTTAGCAGAAGGTCTCTCTTCATTCTCAGGTACCCACCTACCAGTTTATCCTGCAGAGGTCCTCTCCTTACAAAGTGTAAACTTCAACTATGCTAAACCAATTATACTAGCTTTTTACTTTCTCTATTACGTATAGCAAGTTAAGAAAGTATTCTATTTCATCCCAAAATTTGATGTCGAGATTTCACCGGAAATATATGTTTTGAAGCACCTGAATCCCCCCCCCCCCAAAAAAAAGCATTTTTAGAAAAACGTATGTGTCTGTCTGTAGATAGCATAACTCAAAAACTAAAACTCTCTTAAAAACCAAAGTTGGTATTTAAGTATAATGTGTTTCAAGGATGCGACTTGAAGATTTTGAAGAAAATTGTTCCACCTAAACTACCCCTTACATGGAAACTTTTTGGAAATGTTTCATTTTCTAGAAAATAACTCGTAAACCATAAGAGATAGATCAAATCTTACTCTACCAAACATGTAGATCTTGCTAAAATACACATTTTATGTCCCAATACATTTTTTTTGAAGAGTGAACCATTTTGGAGATTTGCCCTGTTAATTGCGTCAGTTTCGGAAAACTTAACTTTAGTCAAATGTATCATCGTTTTTCATTTTTTATTTGTTAACCAGGTAAAGAGAACGAAGTTTCAAAGCTTTAAAAGATTTGACTATCGCTCAAAGTCTACTGTATTCCAATATTCCCCTTGTAGCTACAAGGAAATACGCAATAAGATAATGTGTACAAATGTTTATCTCAACTAACATAGAGTAGAGAAAGTCATGTGAGTGCCACATATTGAGGAATTGTCTCCTTTTGCAGTGGACTTTTCATTAGAAACTTATTTTCTGTGTTTTTATTCCTGAGGTTATTTCTTAATCTATACGTAGTAGAGAAATTAAAAGTTGACAAAATGGATTTTGCTCAGTTTTCAGCTGTTTGCATAGAGAAAGGAGAGATTTACTACTCTGAAGGCAAATAATATTTGCGTTTTACTTTTGACTTCAACTTCAGCGACGCATGCATGGGTGGAAAGTAAAATGGGCAAAGTGGAGGAAACTGTATTGCTGGCTTTAAAGCCAACATGAGAAAAAGTCATCTAAGGGATGACTAAACACTTAAAATGCCGCTGAAATTTAAGTGAAGTGGATGGAAACCGCTACAGGACTGCTTTCAAAGGATCTCCTCCCCTTTGCGAGCTAGACGTGACTAAGCGGTCCTGCAATTACATTACACGCTAACACCATGTCTCTCCCTTCCTCCCTTCCCCTCCCCAAATCCAGCATCTCAATTTATCTGCACACAATCTTGAAAGCAGTCGTCTGAGAAAACAAGTAAACTGCATTTCCATCGATCCGCCACAACTAACTTTTCACATGACGAATGCACAATCTTCCCCTCAAGCAGTAATTTCACCCCCTTCCCTCCCCTCCCCTGCAAGGGCCAATCAGTTTGATGCAATAACCAACACTCACCCTTCTTGCTCTTTGTGAATCTTACGCTTTAAACAGATTCAACTGTTTCTCTTTTCCGTCTCTTCCAACTGTAAATATGACTGTAGTAAAAAGTCCTTTAATTTATCTATTCGCTTCGTTAGCTTCAGATATAATTCTTCCTTAACTTATGAATAATTTTGACTATGTGTAGTTAAACTGCCATTTCACTTCTTTTTTCCCCAGCTCATTCTTTGCCTCTTATACTATTTTTTCAGCGTTCACTGATATCACAACACAAAACATTTTTATTTTCCACATCATTATTCAATTCACTAAATTTGTGGGGTATTTCCTATTAGAGGAATATGATCCCAAATATGTAAACCTCAAATGGAGTTACTTTCTCTACTACGTATAGAGGAAGTATTGTATTTTACACAAAAATTCGATGTGGAGATTTCACCAGAAATATTTGTTTCGAGGTCTCCTGTATCCAAAAAAAGGAAAACATTTTTAGAAAAAGGTTCGTGTGTATGTGTGTCTATCAGTCCGTGGACAGCATAACTCAAAAACAAAAAGTCGGTTAAAAAGTAAATTTGGTATTTACATATGTTTAATGTCTTTCAAGGATGCGATACGAAGATTTTGAAGAAAATTCCTGCACCCTAAACTACCCTTTACATGGAAATTTTTTCGAAAATTTTGATTTTCTTGAAAATAGCTCTAAGAATTTTAATTTAAATGTCACACATTTGAGGTATTTGTGTGACAAATCAAATGCATATTTTAAATTTTCTGGCTAAAGCCCATATAGTCTTGTTTACACTGGATGACTTTTCAATAACTCGTAAACCGGAAGAAATAGACAAAATCTTACTATACAAAAATGTAAATCTCGGTAAAACATACACTTTATGTCCAGATAAGTTTTTTTGTAGAGTGAACCATTTCGGAGACATTTTTTATTATTTGTGTCACTTTCCGAAAACTTCAAATTTTCGTGAAATGTAACATCGTTGTTCATTTTTTGTATCTGTTAAACGCGCAAAGCGAAGGGGATCTCAAAGCTTTAAAAGATTTGACTATCGCTTTAAGCCTACTGTATTCTAATATTCCCCTTGTACCTACAAGGAAATAAACAAAAGGTAATTTGTACAAATGTTTATCTCAACTAACATGAAGAAGATATAGGAATAAGAGTTTGTAACAATGGTTAGTACAAGAGTAGAGAAAGTCACGTGAGTGCCACACGTCAGATTTTTATTTAAATATATTTTACAAATTAAATTATTATAGAGAAGTTTAAACTGTTTTAGCTTATTTGTGGGACAAGGTAATGCGAGACCTCGAGAAGATGTTAACAATGAATGAGTAAGGCACGTGAGAAAGAAGGGCGTCGGGAATCCTGCCCCATAACTTGATCAATATCTGGCGTCAAGGTAAAGCCCCCCCCCCCCCCCCCCACTTACTGGCACTTCTTTATTTATAATGCACTACGCTTCGGAAATACCTTCTTTTATCTATGTACGCTGTGTTGTGTTCGATCCAGTTACTCAGTTTGGTTTATGTAACAACAGGAAGGTTTCAACATGGCGGTGCATTACCTAGGCAAGATCACATTTCATTTAAATTTTCGTTTAGGTTGTTCCACCTGCCCCACTTGGTGGGCCTTTCCTACCTGCCTGCTGACGTCGACTCATTCTCTGCTGTCAGCTGCTCCAGTGTAGAACCACGAGACCACTAACTGAACCACTTAAGTTGCCTGATAAATGTAATGAAGGATGAGAATGATGTATAGAGGTGTCTAAAGGATACATTAATAATAACAAGGAATATCTCCGAAATGGTTAAACTACCAAAAAAAAAAACTTATTTAGACATAAACTGTGTGTTTTAGCTCGCTATATATGTTCGACGTTTGCAAAGCATGGATCACGAAGATCTGCAAGAAATACTTGTTCAAAGGCACACACAAGAAACATACTAAAGAGTCCATTAATTTAATTAATATAACAATAACGAGAAGGAGGAAAAGGAAAAGCGAGGGAAGAAGAGAAGTTGGAGGGGAAGATGAAGATGAAGGAGAATTAGGGAAAGTAAGAGAACCAAAAGAAGGGTAAGAAAACGCATAAACGGGGCGCGGGGGGGGGGGGGCGGGGAATGAAAAGCAGAAGGAGGAGAGAAAAAGAAGAAGGATATGAAGAACAAACAGAAGGATGAGAAGGGTCGAAGCGAAGGAGAAGAGGAATGAGACGAAGATAAAGTGGAAGGAGTAGAGGAAGATGAGGATAATGAATAACAAGAAAAAGTGGAAGAAGTGGAGGAGAGAAAGATGAACAAAGAGAAGAGAGAGGAAGGAGAAAGAAAATAAAGGAGGAGAGCATGATAATAGAGGAGGAGAAAGATAAGGGAAGGAAGAGGAGAATAAACAGGAGGAAAAGAAGCAGAAGTAGTAGTAGTAGAGGAAGGAGACGTAGAAGGGGAAGAAACAAGAAGAACAAGAAGAAGAAGCTGAAGAAGCTGAAGAAGAAGAAGAAGCTGAAGAAGAAGAAGAAGAAGAAGAAGAACAAGAAGAAGAAGCTGAAGAAGCTGAAGAAGCTGAAGAAGAAGAAGAAGGAGAAGAAGAAGAAGAAGAAGCTGAAGAAGCTGAAGAAGAAGAAGAAGAAGAAGCTGAAGAAGAAGAAGAAGAAGAAGAACAAGAAGAAGAAGCTGAAGAAGCTGAAGAAGCTGAAGAAGGAGAAGAAGAAGAAGAAGAAGGAGAAGAAGAAGAAGAAGAAGGAGAAGAAGAAGAAGAAGAAGAAGAAGCTGAAGAAGAAGAAGAAGAAGGAGGAGAAGAAGAAGAAGAAGAAGAAGAAGCTGAAGAAGCTGAAGAAGAAGAAGAAGCTGAAGAAGAAGAAGAAGAAGAAGAACAAGAAGAAGAAGCTGAAGAAGCTGAAGAAGGAGAAGAAGAAGAAGAAGCTGAAGAAGAAGGAGAAGAAGAAGAAGAAGGAGAAGAAGAAGAAGAAGAAGAATGAGGAGGAGGAGAAGAAGAAGAAGAAGCTGAAGAAGAAGGAGGAGAAGAAGAAGAAGAAGGAGAAGAAGAAGAAGAAGAAGAAGAAGCTGAAGAAGCTGAAGAAGAAGAAGAAGAAGAAGCTGAAGAAGAAGAAGAAGAAGCTGAAGAAGAAGAAGAAGAAGAAGAAGAAGAAGAAGAAGAAGAAGAAGCTGAAGAAGAAGAAGAAGAAGAAGAAGAAGAAGAAGAAGGAGGAGGAGGAGGAGGAGAAGAAGAAGAAGAAGCTGAAGAAGAAGAAGAAGAAGAAGAAGAAGAAGAAGAAGGAGGAGAAGAAGAAGAAGAAGAAGAAGCTGAAGAAGAAGAAGAAGAAGAAGAAGAAGAAGGAGGAGAAGAAGAAGAAGAAGAAGAAGAAGAAGAAGAAGAAGGAGGAGAAGAAGAAGAAGAAGAAGAAGCTGAAGAAGAAGAAGAAGAAGAAGAAGAAGAAGGAGGAGGAGGAGAAGAAGAAGAAGAAGAAGAAGAAGAAGAAGAAGCTGAAGAAGAAGAAGAAGAAGGAGGAGGAGGAGCAGTCAAGGGATGATATCGCTGTCCTGACTCAACAATCTCCAACAAAGCAGCACAAAGAAGCTTGGTTGGTTGCTGTTGATAGCCAAGTTGGGAGGAACCTTCCTACCCTACCTAACTCATCTTACCAACTTCCCCACCACCACCTTCTAAAAAATGCATGGAACAAGCAACCACACAACCCTTTGCACTTAGTGGTACGCTACAATGACCCAAGTTTGCTGATACAAGCCGCTTAACTTCCTGGGAGAGGGTGCGAGTCACTCTTAAACTGGGTCACAAATATCCCTCTTGTACCGAACACCTTGTCTCACATGACTTTCTCTACTCTTGTACTAACTCTTATTCCTATATCTTCTGCGTGTTAGTTGAGATAAACATTTGTACAACTTATCTTATTGCTTATTTCCTTGTTGGAAACTCACACCAATAACAAGGAATATCTCCGAAATGGCTCTCTCTAAAAGAAAAAAATTATTCCGATATAAACTGTGTGTTTTAGCGAGATCTACGTTTTTTATATAGTAATATTTAGTCAATCTCTTACGGTTTACCAGTTATGTAAATGTCATCCAGAGTAAACGGACTTAATGGGGTATGACCGTAAAATTAAAAATATACATTTCATTTGTCATAAAAATATCTCAAACATATGGCATTTTAATCAAAATTTGAGAGAAATTCTTCATGTAAACGGTAATTTAAGGTAGAGGAGTTTTCTGCAAAATCTTCGCGTGGTATCCTTAAAGGATATTAACCTTAAATACCAACTCTGGTTTTAAACAATATTTTCGTTTTTTGAGTTATACTGCAAACACACTCACACAGACGTCTTTGTAAAAATGCTTTGGGTCCTCAAAACATACGGAAATAATGCTTTTAGGCAGTCTTCACAAGAGGCCTGAAATGTTATTTCACCACAAATGTAAGAAAAAATATTCATCATATTTACACATTGTCGTGGCATTTTTACTAATTTTACACAGTATTTATGTTTATGACTTACAAACAGCCAATTCCCAAAACAAAATTTCCCCCAAACTGTAAGTAGAGACTATAAAAATGAAATTTCACTTAACCTCCAAAGCATGAGCTAATCTGTCATTTTAAACATGATTTTTTCATTATCCGATGGAAATACATAAGTATTAGCTATTTTTGAACCCGAAACATTTTCATTTATGGCCAGCGTTATCAGATACAATACTTCAATAGTTCGTTCCTAGTCCTAAGATTAAGAAACAGTAAAATTCTATAACCTCAAATAGCCGGCAGTTCACCTCCCGTGTCGTAGATTTGTGTCGCGTAAAACAACCTTAACCCCTTAAACAGGCCCCTGAGTCCAATAAAGAACGGGCGCAGAGAATATAGTACCAGTTAAACTTGTAAATAAATAAAAGTTGAATTTTTAAACCTTTGTAAAAGATGAATAGGATTGATAACACAGAAACTTGTGTTACAAGATGAAGACGTCAGCAAATCATGAATCAGCCAGAATATCGGTATTAAAAGGATTAAGTATGAATATTCAGAAGGAAGCTAACATTTACTTGCCAAGGAACGAGGAAGAAAGCTCTGGAAGTATACCCTGTCTGTTAAAACTGCCAGAAAAGCAGAAGAGAATAATGTAATTAGAAAGCAGTTTTAACCAGGATTTACGCTAGAAAATAAATCAAGTATCAAGAATGCATAAATCAACATTTACATTGTGCAAAATTCTGCTAGAAGAACGTTTTATAATTTATACCATTAATGAGGGTTTTAATACTGAAATATCTGAATGACCACCTCCGCAGTACAGTTGGTAGCGTGCTTGCCTCTGGCGCGGAGGACCCGGGTTCGGTCCCGGGGATTTTATCTTTTTGTGAAAGTTGTTTTAAAGTTAGTCCCACTCCTTGACCTCGAATAGGAAAGCGACTGTAAGTTAGACCCTAATTCTAGAGTCACTAGAGTATGCATTAGCTCTTACTAATTTACAAAGTAGTAAAAGTATTTAGTTAAGCTTTAAACTAGCTTAGCAAACTATCAATTAACTGTGAAAATACGCTGCTAAATTGGACGTATTAAAAGTTGGATTCCAACATCGATCTAAGGACTTCAAAACTATAGAAACAGAATATAATTTAAATGGCGGTTGTCATTGAAATTGAACCTGTTTAAAAGTGACTCTTGACAAGTGATTGAAGGTTACAACCTCACATAAATTAATTCCCTTCTCTCCTTCTTTTTCTAGCTAACTAAACTTTCACACTGACGTCACTCAGTGAATTTATACGAGCTGAAAAATATCGTAATGTGTTTAATTTTCAGCTCCTGCACAAACTATCTGACAAACACCTATTGTAGAAGCGGTTAAGGCACTATTTTGGTGTAAGCCCTCTGAAATAACTCAAATTGTAAATATTGAAGCCATGAACGCCCCGCCCCCTGGAATAGCCGTGTTAAATTCTAGGCAGCGTAGTCTGACTTCTGTTCCTGTGTGATACAACGGAGAAGGGAGAAATGATTCCCATCGACATTATAACGTCGAGAAATAATAATCATACATCGAAAACTGAATAATTAACTGTGAAATTTTCTGATATTCATAAAAACGAACTATATCGTCAATAATTGATTGAGATCAATCGAGTGCGGCGATATTAGAAAATAGCATTGACTTTTCACAATCATTGACTCTGCCTAGCCATTTTGTTTATTAGCGGGTCCGCCATATTTAGCGAGAAAACTGTAAAAGTGTTTCATGAAAAGGATAATGACTTTTACGTGTTAATAAACTGTTCAAAACATTCATTAAAATAATGTTGATTGTTTCATGTATAAAATATATCTGTACTACTCCCTGTGACAACAGTAATAGAATCTTATAACTCTCAGACTGATGCTAGCCCGCGAGGAATAAAACTTCGTGAACAGTTTCATTGCAACCAAGATTAATAAAAGCTAAATAACACTTCTACGTTCCTCTCACATTAACAACATATCAAAAGTCGTTCCACAGTTTTATCATTATGTGTACCATGACATCGGCTACATCTCAAACCGGGTTCGGGGTCAGCCACCTCATACCACTACGTTACCAGGCAGCGGGTAGTTCAAATAAAGGCTAAAATAAAGACGATTCCAGATATTTTGACAACGTTCATATCCCGGGCTTTTACGGCAAGCTCCGCAAAATGCAGAGTTTCCAGACAAATCTAAATGACAGAACCGAGGTAAATTGTCATTTTGACGTATGAATATTATTCTGAGAAACGTTTTTTGTTCATTGAAATGTATTAATGCATATCCTTCAGGGAAAATGGGGAGCTTTGACATAGATAAATCATTTGTGGGATATTTGCAGTTAATACTTTAATAATGAAAGGGATGGATGGAGTGAAGCGCTCGCGTCTCGCTCCAAATCCTCATTACAAAGCGTTCGTTGGTGAAGTGATCTTCAGCATAAAGCAGTGCGACGACAAACAAACAAACGCCACTGACAGTGTAAGGAAATACAGTTTACGTTGTGCCCATTATCTGAGCAGAGATTCACAGGAAACCGTGGATTATAGCAACTGCCTTTGGTGACTACTGTCGAGGAAAACGCTCTGGAATGGCCCCCCCCCCCTCCACACCACCCCCCCACCTCCTTCCTCGACCACAAACTCCTTCAACATTTCAATGAGATGAGGGTAAATTCTGGCTCTACACGTGTATGTTGGCAACCACTGTCGATTAGCATACGGAGCAGGGGATGAAAGTGGCAAGAAGCTTCTGGACATCAAAGATGGGCAACGGGGGTTCCCCGGTTCGCTCTGTCCCATCAGCAGCCCTTTTTACTTTCTCTACTACGTACACTAGGTAGAGGAAGTATTGTATCCCACGGGATTTCACAGCAAATATATGTTTTGAGACCCCCTGAATAAAAAAAGCGATTTTAGAAAAAGGTCATCGTGTCTGTCAGTCTGTGGACAGCATAACTCAAAAACGAAAAGTCAGTTAAAAACCAAAGCTGGTATCTAAGTTTAATGTCTTTTCAGAATGCGACACGAAGATTTTGAAGAAAATTACCCCACCCTAAACTACCCTTTACATGGAAAAGTTTTCGAAAATTTTGATTTTGTTGAAAATGGCTCTAACGATTTTCATTAAAATGTCATATGTCTGGGAGGTTTTGATGACAAATAAAATGTATATCTTAAGAGATAAGACAAATCTTACTGTACAAAAAATGTAGAACTTGCTAAAATACACAATTTATGTCTGAATAAAATTCTTTATAGAGTGAACCATTTCGGAGATATTCCTTGTGTGTGAGTTTTGGAAAGTTTACAGTCTTGTCATATAGAACATCGTTATTCATTTTTATATGCTGACAGTGCAAAGAGAACGGAATTTGAAAGCGTTAAAAGTATTGCCATATTCCCCTTGTACCTACAAGGAAATAAGCAATAAGATAATTTGTACAAACGTTTATCTCAACTAACATGAAGAAGATATAGGAATAAGAGTTTGTAAGAATGGTTAGTAGAAGAGTAGAGAAAGTCATGTGAGTGTAGAGTGATAGAGAGAGAAACAAATATGATATTTATCGGCGTACAGCTGTGGAGGTGAGAAAATCGGTTGGAAGCTGTTTTCAAAATTTAATTGACTTTCGCACTTCAAAAAGTGCCATTCTTTAAACATGAAAAAGCACTACAAAATAAAGAACAACACAGATACGGGATTCCGTTTAGATATATAAACGACCATTCTATGTTATTGAGTTTCCTGCGGCTGCTTCGAGAGTATTGAAAAAGAACATTATTCAATTGTTCTACATACATTCATATGTGCGTTGATTTACATGCATGCTGTGCGCAGTAAAGGGATTACAGCTTTATGCAAATGTCCTTATACCTACTAGGAAAATATCACATTCCCTCGGAGGCTCCAATAATGATTCCGTTTTTTGTTTGTGCTACTTGATGCGAACAGTTGAGGAACCGTGGGGACTGCCCCAACACATATTGTCAACAAATGCATAACTCTGAGCGTCTATGACAAATGCAAACTTCAGTCAATTTCATTTTGTGCATGAAATATTGCTACACATGAAAATAAACACTGCACTCACATGAATTTCTCTACTCTTCTACTAACCATTCTTACAAACTCTTTTTCCTATATCTTCGTGTTAGTTGAGATAAACATTTGCCAACATTATCTTATTGCTTATTTCCTTGTAGGTACAATGGGAATATGGGAATACAGTAGACTTTGTGCGATACTCAAATCTTTTACAGCTTTGAGATTCCGTTCTCTTTGCACGCTTAACATATAAAAAAATGAACAGCGATGATCCATTTTACGAAAGTTCTAAGTTTTCCGAAACTCACACATACAAGGAATATCTCCGAAACAGTTCACAATTTACACATAAATTGTGTATTTTAGCAAGACATATATTTTTGTATACTAAGATATCGTCTATCTGTAAGGGTTTACCAGTTAGTAAAAGTCATCCAGAGTAAACAGGACTGCATAGACTATAGCCAGAAAATTCAAGATATACATTTCATTTCTCATATAAATATCTTAAACATATGTGATTTTAACTAAAATCGCTACAGCAATGTTTAAGAAAATCAAAATTTTCGAAAAGTTTTCTATGTAAAGGGTAGTTTAGGGTGGGATTATTCTCTTCAAAATCTTCGTGTCGTATCCTTAAAAGATATTTAAATTAAATATCTAGTTTGGTTTTTATACGAGTTTTCGTTGTTAAGTTATGCAGTCCACAAATTGACACAGACACACGCGCGTGCGTTTTTCTAATAACGCTGTTTTTCGATTCAGAGGTCTTAAAATATCTTTGAATACCCCAATAGTTGGGTATTGCTAAGGCTAAATGCTACTATTCGCTGTATCTGGAACATTTTCCGTCTCTCAGTTCATAAAAAGAGGCTTGGATGCGTTCGTTCTGGAAACGTTAGGTACCCCTTCATGAACGACTCTGCTCGTTATCCACTTCTCGGATCTTTCCCACTATCCGTGTCACATAGGGGTCAATTCCCGGATTACTCTGCTCCCTATTTTGTACTTTTACCTGCCGAAACAGTTAATATTTGAAATGTAATGGAGTATCAACTTTAATCCAGCGGAAGGGAGGAGTAGAGGAATCTTAGTATAAACAGGGACGGAGTCCCAAAGAACATCGATCCTTCGTGTCATACACACACACACACACACACACACACACACACACACACACACACACACACACACACACACACACACTGCCGGGGTCACGAAATGACCACTCTATCCACATTTCACGGAAACCATCAAGAGAGAACGTGCAGAGTTGGAGACCATGTTCTCTGACCTAGTGGCACATCCTCACAGTTTAAAGCGCTCCTTGCATAAGGACGCCAACCTTGAACATTTATGTCCCACTGTATCTAAATATCGTCATTATAGTCGACCTCATTAAAACGGAGCTTTTCATTAAAGTACAGCTTTCCACGTATCGTAAGAAAGCGCAAATATCGATTATTCCATGCGTTCAATCGAATAACAACTAGCGGAGTCTGGAAGAAGTACAAATCTGATGTGTTACACTCACATGATTTTCTCTACTCTTGTGTTATACACACACACACACACACACACACACACACACACACACACACACACACACACGGACAACGTCAGGTATTTCAGTTAGTTTTTTGTAACGTACGAAATAACACACAGCTAGAATTAAGTAAGATAATGGAAAATGAGCTGAGTCAGCAACAAAAAAGGGAAGTGAAGAAGTAACTCGCTGGACCACGCTTTACTTCATACTTCACCAGTTATTGGTGCGCCGTATGAAGGGACTAGGCGTGTGGCTTTATCGAATACCGTCCCTAGATACTTTATGCGACGGATAAAACACCATGACCTATTTGCAGTTCACTCCTGGATAAGAATGTCCTCGCTCGAAGGATAACAGACTGTGACGTAGTGGCCTTTTGGACTAGTCATGAAATTCCTCTGTTTAGTTACTGGAACACTCCACTCTACTTTCTTATTACGTACTTGAAATAACATTGTACCTGTGTATTTCAACCAAAAATTTGATGTCAAGGTTTCTCAGGGATACACCAGTTGAGAGAGTCTAGAAATTGTCTCGACAGATGTAAATAATTTCTGTTTTTTGTTCGCCTGAAAACTCGGATGGTTTAGAAAAAGAAAACATTAGGAAAAACCCAAAGGAACAGCCGAAAAATCGAAAAACATCGAAATTGGGGATTAATTATATATAAATCTAATTTGTTACACTCACACGACTTTCGCTTTACGCTTTCAGCACTGTGGTTAGTGGAAGTGTGAGTAGAGAGAGACATGTGAACGCAACACCAGGTCTTTTGCAAAACAGCTGAGTACGTAACTTTAGGTAACCTATTCATGACATTACGAAACTTTCTTTATGTCACATGCCTTACCACTTACAATTAGCTGTCTGTCTGCCTACCTTTGGAAATCTCTGAAATTCCCTTTTTGTGTTTTGTATTCACAAGACTGAAGAAACAGGGAGAAAAATGTTTTGTCTTTTAAAGCGATACTCTATGAAACATTTAATTGTATCGGTTTTCGATAAAAGCTTTGAATATCTGAAGTAACAAATATAGGGAAGGAACGCGCTGCTGAATGAATTTATATTCAAGAATTTTGTTTATTCTGCCTCCATCTGCATAGTATCAATACGCACCAGTTTTAAAGAGCACGTATTCCATTTAAAAAAGTTCTTTTCAGATGTAAAAAAAAAACCTACGTGTATCTCTCTCTCTCTCTCTGTGTGTGTGTGTGTGTGTGTGTGTGTGTGTGTGTGTGTGTGTGTGTGTCTGTGTGTGTGTGTGTGTGTGTGTTCAGACTGGTAACTCAGAAATTAAAAAGAATCTGATGTGTTGCACTCACATGACTTTCTCTAGTCTTGTACTAACCATTCTTACAAACTCTTATTCCTATATCTTCTTCGTGTTAGTTGAGATAAACATTTGTACAAATTATCTTATTGCTTATTTCCTTGTAACCCAAAAGATGCACAACGATGTTCCAGTTGACAGAAGTATAAGTTCTCCAGAACTTACAGAAATAAGAAGGAATATCTCTGAAATGGCTCACTCTACAAAAAATATATTTCGAGATAAATTGTGTGCTTTAGCAAGATCTACATTTTTTGTATAGTAAGATTTGTTCTAACTCTTATGTTCTAGGAGTTATTAAAAATTCATCCAGAGTAAACATCACTTCATGGGGTATAGCCAGAGAATTCAAGATATACATTTCATTTGTTATCAAAATATCTCAAGCACATAACATTTTAATCAAAATGGTTAGGGCCATTCTCAAGAAAATCTAACGTTTCGAAACATTTTCCATGTATAGGGTAGATTAGGGTGGAGCAATTTTCTTCAAAATCTTCGTGTCGTGTCCTTTTATGACATTAAACTTGATTACCAACTTTGGTTTTTAATCGACTGTTTGTTTTTGGGTTATGCTGTGCACAGACTGAGAGAATATCGGTAAAATCTCGACATCGAAATTTTGGGTGGAATACACTACCTCTTCTACTTTACTAAGCGTAGTAGAGAAAGTGAAAATGTTGGAAGAATATAGTGAATGACAGCTTCATCACATATTGTGTTTACGAGGTATTTAATTAAAACGGACAGAGGATATGTAATTAAATTCTTAGGTAAAAGGTTAGGTACTATAGGAATCACGTAAGAGGGGCAATCCTGTTCCAACACTCAGTCGCAAGTTTACAAAAACAACCCTCACATTCACAAAGGGCTTGCCTCTGTGTGCGCCCCACTTCTCACGAAAAACGAACCAGCCAACCAACCAAGCCAGTACTACTGGACACGGAGCGAGCGGGCGAGCGGGCGAGCGGACGAGCGGACGGACGGGCGCTGGAATTTAGCGAGTCACGTTTATGAACTTTTCCTCGACAAAAACCGAACATCCTCTAAATTCCTATGGCTTTCAGAGCGGAAAGTTGCTCGAGTACACCCTCAACTCAACAGTTGACAACGTTTGAGGACTTAGGAAGAGCACTTGATGCAAACTCTGACCATTTCTGTACTCCTCGCTGCATCGAGTCGAGTCGAGTTGTAATTTTAACATCCTCATCATCATCAGAGGAACAGCTTCGCTATAGAGTTTGTATCCTTCTAATCGGTTTAAACTGTAAGGACAACAGAGAGAGATAGAGAGAGAGAGAGAGAGAGAGGGAGGAAGGGAGAGATAGTGCTTTTAAAATAGACGGTATTGATACACTACTTAAATCAATCTCATGTCTGTTGCTGACTGAATACTTGAATCTGACGCTCCTTGTACCTAAACCAGAGAGAGAGAGAGATAAACGTAAGGTTCGTATCCCGGAAGTGTCGACTTCGATCCACATCAACCACCCATTATGGTAGGTACATAATTTGTATACTGGATAACAGTACATACAGGATGGAAGGAAAATCATTACATTAATTTAAACCAGTGATAGATCTCAGTATTTGGAACACATTTTGTATCTTACCTTTTTGTCTTTGACCATTTCCTATGGAGACATTTTAGTTTTGTCAGAAACAAGCTGGCAACACTGCAGATTGTGTGGGCGTCACTTTCCCTAGCTCATTACATAAACAAACACCGTAACGGTGCGTTTTGAGAACATAAACATACATCCTGCCTTGTCCTTCCGTGTTTACTGCGCGAGTGTAGACCAATCACAAGCTTTATCTCCCAAAAGCTAAAGCGGAAGTGCCAGACCTGTTTATATCCACAAACCAGCTCATTTTCCTGACCAACCTTCGAGTTACTTCACGTCTGAAAGAGCTGCTCAGAGTATTCCTTCACGTCTTTTAAGTGATTAATTATTTTGAAACCTGTGTAATATTCCATGTTAGAAATAAGTTACTCTACAACTAACAAACTGTTATCTTCGCACATTCTTATAGAATTACGCATCCAATTGGTAACAAAAACTATTTATTTTTCGAAATCGGCTGATCAAAGAAGAACATGCCATAAGACCTTTTTGTTGTAATGCTTCTATGAGGAAAACAAGGGTAATTATCACTTATTTATGCTTACAACCTTACTCCTGGTGTTTTTAAACACGCAAGCTGTGTGTGGGCAATGTTTGAGAGGTGGAATCAGGACTGAAAAATTCAGTGCCATAGCCGGGATTTGAACCACGGACTTGGGGTATTTATCTCTGATGTGATATTCCCTTGTGCTCTACCGGGAAAGTACGAATCAACTGGGGAATTTAATGTCATACTGGCAAGTTGGCCATAGTAGCTTAGTGGTTAGAGCAGTCGCACAATAAGTGGCAGATTCGTAGTTCAAATCCCGGCTATGGCATTGAATTTTTAGTCTTGATTCCACCTCTTAAATATTTCTAACTATATTTATTTGTTACGTTTAATGCGTATAAAGAACATTAGAATAAACAGGACACCTGCACGAAAACATCGAAGGGGAAATAATCCTTTTATACCGCACATACGGAAACAAATATTAAAAAGAAACATGAATAACAGACGACTCTTGGATTTATCTACGGAGTCGTTCAGCCTTAGGTAATGCTGTTTAGAGAGATATCTTTCCAGAGATGTTCTTTGCAGCCATCGGTTTAAAAATTAGGATTTGTGGTCATCAATTCAACACACTAGGCAATGACAAATGAAATGCAAGGAGCGAAGCCAACTACGAGGAGAGTAGTTCAAGTTACAATCACAGGGATATTAGGGCAAGGTTAGGCACTGGCTGTGTTATGCACGGCCGCTTTAGGGCACATAGCCCAGAATAGTGAACCTAACCCAGGATTAATTGTGCAACTGAAATATTTGCACATGACTCTAGTTATAAGCTCAAATGTATGACAGTGGAGGAGTTAGATTCAATAAATTTCTCCGCAGATGCAGAAAACGTCATATTTAACGAGTAACATAAAACTTTCATCTTTGAGATAATGAAAATGTGTATTTTCATATATTGCAACAGGCCACGAAAATAATGTTTATGTATAAATTTTTTAATGACAGGAAAAAATTAATCTGCCACGTATAATTCAAGTTTTATTGTATTTCCGGTTTATATACTTGAATGAGTATCCCTACATATAAATTTCCACACAATTCCAGAGCATTCCATATGGAAGATTCCGGTTATCTGGCAATATTAATTCCAATGTTTACGCTGGGCAGGAGCGCGGCTTATCCCTTTAGCGTTCTTAATGCCAGGACACTCCTTTACAGCAGGCAAGGGCACGAGATGAGAGATAGCGGTTGAACTTGCCTTACACGTCCCACATTCTCTTGCCGAGTGACAAAGGTGTTTGTATGCAACACGTACAGTGGTGGCTTTGTTCCATCTGCGTGGAGTAATAATTTCTACACTGTTTTGTTTATATTAAACATAAAATAAATTGTTTTATCCTTCCTTTATCTTATGCACGTAATATTTTCACGCTGCCTTATGATTAACATAGAAAATTGTATTAGTAATACGAGTATTCAGAAAGTATCTTTTCTAATTGTAAACAAATAGCTGTAAGATCACCAAAGTTTGCTTTATGCTTCTCTTTTGTAACTGACAAAAAATTCTCTTTACCACTCTTCATGAAACAGACGTCCCGACGAAGCGGTACTCGCCACTGAATGAGGCGTGTTGGAAGCTGAGCAGCAGTGAAGGGGAGGGGTGGCCGGTGGAGTGAGGCAAGAACGCGTTTCAGTGGAGTGGTACAGTTGAGCCGATTTTGCCCGAGTAAATATTAATATTGTAGTTTTCTGAACACCCTGTGAAGTGCAAATTCCTGCAGTGCATAACGTGGTACCTCGGAAATTCGCACTCGGTGATCAAAGGAAGTGAAGTTGTGAGGAAGAGGAGTGCAATATCTGCATCAGGGAGAGAGAGAGAGAGGGGGGGGGTATATCCGGCCTGCTGTATTACACTGTAAGCACCATACACACACAGGCAGGCAGGCAGCGGATCTTCCCTTTGTAAATCGATCAAAGGGAGGTTTAGGACCTAAGCACTTCAAGTTATCGCATCCCACAGTGTGACACACAAAATCTAACACAGCCAGTTACAACATCTTCCTTACGCGCAACTTTACCAAGCCAGCATTTGTAAAAAATACTTCATGCAATTAAACCGGCTTATGTCGTCATAAATCGTGCAAAATTACCCTAGTTCTGAGCAGCAGTGAAAGAAAATAGATGACGTACTTACCATGACAAGACAGCAATGACGTCAACTTCGGCACAACTTTCTCCGATGCACCTGTAAGAAAACCTGAAATAGTCACTCTGGCAAATATAGCAACGTTCAAACACAAGAATCATTATATCCATCTACAAAACCTTTCATATCCTCTTTTGTAAATATCTTTTTGCAATATTTTATAAGTTAATCATAGATTTAGTAATGTAAGCTAAATTTACAAATTCCCTTGGCAACAAGGCTAAAGCTGATCTTTAATACTTAACAGTACCAGTAGGAAATGACGTCACACCCAACAGCACACTGTTAACGTTTTTATCAAAGCACCAATACAATGTAAGCTTCAGCATCTTTGTTTCGACTTGGTCTTGCGCATGCGCAACTTCTTCAGTTTGCTGTTGGATAGTAACTATCAAAAGTCGAAACATTCAATTCGGCTACATAAACAAATAGCGTCGACATGTGCAACTTCAAGTAAACAATCTATTGCGAAATTCATTAACAAAAGGATGGATAGCAAGTGTTTGCTCATAAACGTAATTTAGATGTATTTTAATACTACAATTACATGAAATTACATTATTATATAAATAACTATTCTATGACCGTGAACCTTGTAGCAAAAAATGAATGTCACACTCCAAAATTTCATTATTTGTTGCTAATTTGTTGAATTCAACCATGCACGCCATCTACCTACCTATCTAGATACTTGTATGTCTGTGTAGGTCATTAACCTCCACACATTCTTGCATATAAATTGTTGTTGTTGTTTCTAGTGCCTTGCATCTGGCAATGAAGCCATTAGCATTCGTGCTTTCCAATACTTTTGAACTGTAGTTTCTTCTGATCTTAATGCTTCACAGGTCTTCAAGTGGTCTTCGTTCATTTCTGCTGGATCGTTACACAGGACACATATTGGTGAGGCTGAGATACCTATTCTGTAGCGATGACTTGCCAAGCAGTCATGATTTGTCAATAGTCGGAAGGCTGCAACCGCTGTTTTCCTTGGTCTCTGGGGGATTATATCTGGGTTGGAAAGTAGTGTAATCCATTTTTTATCTTTGGCATTTGTTTCTATTTCTTGTAGATATGAATGACAAAAATTTTTAACGATCAAGCGTTTTATTGAGGAATATGAGAAATTGAATTTAGATTTTTGTTTTATTGTTGTGCCTTTCTTTGCAAGTGAGTCTGCAGCTTTGTTCCCCATGACTCCACAGTGTGCTGGAATCCATTGGAGCTGAACAGTCTTATTAACTTTTTGGAGTTGTGTTAACATTTTGTAGCATTCTCTAATTTTTGTTGACTTCTTTGTAGTATTTGAACATATTCCCTGAATTGCAGCTTTAGAATCTGAAAGAATTACTGCTTTGTTAAATTTATTTAAGGGAAGATTTAATAATTGTCGGAGAGCAATGTATATAGCCTCTATTTCTCCATCATAATTTGTTGTGTCTCCGCCAACAGAATGATAAAAGGAAAAATGTGAACACGTAACTCCAGCTCCAGTAAGGTTTTCCTTCGAGGATCCATCAGTATATATGTGCAGCCATTCTTCTGTGGGATACCTAGTATTGATTGTTTCCAGAGCTAGAAGTTTTTGTATTTCTTTTGGTGTGTCTGATTTACTTATTTCCTCTATTAATTCCAAATTGAAGGTAGGTTGCAATAATTCCAATGGATTTTCTCTAATAAGTAGATTTTCTCTGGTGTTAGGAATGTTCAATTTGGATTTAATCTGTGTTACCTTTTCTAGGAAACTACTATGAGTTTTAAGGATTGAAGGGGGGAGGTTCTCTTCTGTCCATTTAGAGTTTGGCAGTCGTAACATTTTCTCGTGTTGGAGCAATGCTTGTTCTTCTATTTTTGTTGTTATTGATGGGGTCCGTGTTAAGGCAAGCAATAGGTGTGGATTTAACTGCTCCAGTGATTAGGCAAAGAGCCTCATTTTCTATTTGTTCAAGTTTATTGATGTTAGCATTTGCTGCTGTTATTAAAGCTTCAGAACAGTACAAGAGGTTTGGTTTAACGTACATTTTGTATGTTGTGTTAAGGACTCTCCTTGAGCAGCCCCATTTAGCACCAGCTAACCTTTTCAGGATTTGCAGTTTCTTTTCAACCTTTTCTGAGATGTTTGTTTTATGTTATTATATGTTATTATATGTTATTATAATTTATGTTAATATTAACTGGTTTGTATTTTAGTGTAAATAATTCATAATTTGTTTTTTCCAGATTGATAGTCATGAGGTTTTTGGTTCGTCCGATATGACACAATGTTGGAGGACGTTAATTTAAAAAAAAATGAGGTTTTTGGAGCTCCATTCATGTACTTTGTTTAGGGCTGTTTCTATTCTGTCTTTAATTAATTCAGGTTTTTTTGAAGAGCCTGAAGTCCAAATGACTACATCGTCAGCAAATAAAGCAATTTTGGTTTCTAAAGTTTTTATTATTGATGGAAGGTCATTTATATATATGTTAAAAGAGTGTTGTGCTCAGAACAGCACCTTGTGGAAGTCCTCGGTGTGTTTGTTTATATTTGGAAATGTATGTATTATATTTTGTGGCACAAAATCTTTGTGAAATAAACTGAGTTATCCACTTAAGCATGTTACTTTTCACACCTATTGATTGCAACTTCTCAATTAATTTGTTTCTCCAGACTAATTTGTTATATGTAGTAATTCCTATTACCTTCCTATTCAGCGTTATTTGCGTAAAGTTAAAACAGTTTTCTCCAAATTATAACAATTTAAATACCACAGAAAAAAAATCTGACGTGTTGCACTCACATGACTTTCTCTACTCTTGTACTAAACATTCTTACAAACTCTTATTCCTATATCTTCTTCGTGTTAGTTGAGATAAACATTTGTACAAATTATCTTATTGCTTATTTCCTTTTAGGTACAAGGGGAATATTAGAATACAGTAGGCTTTGTGCGATAGTCAAATCTTTTAAAGCTTTGAGATTCCGTTCTCTTTGCACACTTAACATATAAAAAGTGAACAACGATGCTCCATTTCACGAAAGTTCTAAGTTTTCCGAAACTGACATAAATAACAAGGAGTGTCTCCGAAATAGTTAACTTTACAAGAAAATTTGACACATAAATTGTGTATTTTAGCAAGATCTACATTTTTTGTATAGTATGATTTTGTCTATCTCTAACGGTTTACCAGTTATGCAAAAGTCGTCCAGAGTAAATACGACTACAGGGGCTACATCCAGAAAATTCAAGATATACATTTCATTTGTCATAAAAATATCTCAAACATATGACATTTTAATCAAAATCGTTAGAAGCATTTTCAAGAAAATCAAAATTTTCGAAAAATTTTCCATGTAAAGGGTAGTTTAGGGTGGGACTATTTTCTTCAAAAACTTTGTGTCGTATCCTTGAAAGACATTAAACTTAAATACCAACTTTGGTTATTAACCGACTTTTCGTTTTTGAGTTATGCTGTCCATAGACTGACAGACAGACATACACACACGGACCTTTTTCTAAAAATTACTTTTTTTATTTAAGAGCCTTGAACATATACTTCCGGTGAAATCTGGACATCGAATTTTTGTGTGGAATACAATACTTCCTCTATTTACTAGTAGAGAAAGTAAAATGAAAACAATTGTGAAATTTTGAATTTTTAACCAAAATATCTTCTTTGGCTTGAAATAAGGAGAGTAATATTTCTTCCCTGAGAGGGAAACTTCTGAGCATCTAGGGGTGTGTCCGTGGACGCTGAACCTGGGAACATTTGGGACCCCGCTCTACCGCGCCCTTTGTGCGGCACTTGTTTCTTCCCAGGTGCACAGTGGTCTAGCCCTTCCCCTAGATCCTAGGTCGATACCAGGGTAGGATGCAGTGACCTCGGGCAAAACTCCGGCTCCCTCTCGCATTATTATCCGGTATAAACTGCATTGCCAGTTACGCTTCAGAAAACCCTTTGCATTTATGCAGCTCTCTGAGGCATGTTAACGTGGAAATGTAAACTGCAAGCAAGCAAGCAAGCAAGTATTCATGCTCATTGCGTTTAAGCACGTACGTACGTAGGTAGGTAAGGGACAGGCAGGGCTATATCTAATCCCTGTATAGAAATGCACGGATATTATATAACAACAAGGAAGCGTATTACCAGCTTGGAATAGTACGTACGTACATACATACATTTGGTTGCCAAGGGAACTGGTGGAATGCCCGGAGTTAACCTTTCCGGCAGCTACTCACCCCGTGTGAAACTGCCTCCTCATCTCCCCTTCCTTCCTTCCTTACGTATGTACGTATGTATCTAATATCAACAGAAAGACCTTTAAGTAGTTCCCTTCTCTACGTCGTGTTTGGGCTTTAGGCACTTCTCTACCCTTGTACTGACTCTCCTTATAAACTTGCGACGTCTTTATCAAACGGTTTAATTTCATGGTTTGTCTTTTAATCTAAGTTTTATAAAGGAAGTCGGGCACAGTACGGGCCAATAAGCACATATATCAGTCAATAACTAAACAAGATTAACTCTAAAGTACCTACCGAATTTATATAAACTGTTAAATGAACAGGTTCCGTCTGTTAACACAAATTATGTAGTCGTATGGCTTGGCGTCTTTTGGAATCTTGCTACGGGTCCGCATGCACGGACTACACACTTTTATAAGTGAATATCTTTGCTGTTATTAGTGCCGCGTCGCACAATTTACACTTATTCGATGCACTGTCACTCTATCTTTCTCCACTACTATAAATATTCGTTTGAAGTTCACTTTAAACTCAGAAATCACTCGAATTATTGTGCACACTTACAATTTCCATTGCGATACCGAATCAAGCCATTTAAAAGAGACAATTGAACTCAGTCTTTACTAACTATATTTACAATTTATTGTACCAGCAGGCTTTTCTGCTGCCTCTATAGTTTCGTATTAAATCATATGAGCCTTTGGGACGGCCAAGAAATAAAGTGAAAGCTTTCCCCATTTGATAGACGTTTACGTGCAGCAAAACTCACGCAAATAACAGAATATCTCCGAAATATTTCTCTCAACAATAATATGTATTTAAGAAGAACTGTGTTTTAACGAGATTTTAAGATTTGTTCTATCTCTTCAGCTTACGAGTTGTGCAAAAGTCATCAAGTGTAAACAGGTCTACATTGGCTACGTCTAGAAAATTCATAATATGCATTTTATTTGCCATAAAAATGTAAAGCATGTGGCCTTTAAATCAAAATTTTTGGAGTCAAAATTTTCGAAAATTTTTCCATGTAAAGCTTGGAGGAATTTTCTTAAAAATCTGAAATATATATCAACTTGGTTTTTAACCGACTTTTTGTTTTTGGGTTATGCTGTCCACAGTGTGAGAAACACACGGACACACACGGACCAAAAAAATATAGAAACTTCAATTTCAGTTGCACTTAATGACAAATTTTACCCCTTTATGATGATATACATGTGTTGTGGAGATTCCTTGACTTGGCTAACATATATAGGAGTATAAATCGCTGTGCCAATTGACACTGCAGAGAGCGAATTTCTGATGATGCTTCATCTTCGGAATTTACAGCTCTGAAAATTATGATGGGGCGTAAACATGTAGGTACGAGAATATCTAACCTGTTGCACACACACACAAGGAACAGTGTATTGTGCAAGTGGATTATGGTCATGTGCTGGTATCGTTCCATTGAGTGAGTAGTACTGCAAGTGCCTCCGTCTCTGCTACCCCATTATACCAATTGCACATTGTCTACATAAACCGCACGATTCTTGTCGTACCGAGGTTATGTGATCTTTTAAAATACTTAATATACTAGGGAATCTCACATAAGAGATAAATACCGCAAGGGTGATTTAACTCGAAAACGTAAGAGATTAAGATATCTAGCATTTTAAACCTGGTTTACCATTCCTAAAAACTGGAAAACTCTTCCGACACTTATTTATCGTCCGCTAGGAGCTCTGCAAGACTGACAAACAGTTGCAGATAGTCTCGAAGGTGCGCTAGCGAAACACGCCCTAATAGCACGTGACGAGAGCGTCATACCAGCGGATAAAGTATGTCCCTTTGAGTAGATTAAACGAAATTTCGTTACACTTTCTTGGGTTAGCAATATAAACACCTGCAATACAACTTGTTTTGAAGACCTCTTGCAGTTGCATTAACTATGCCCTATAGAAATGCAAGAAGCAGTTTTTTCCGTGACTGCCGTTTCAATGACGTTGCAGATTCCAGAGTTGGATAGTTCAAACAAATTACCTTCATCCCCTTATAGTAGGGGAAGCAGTTGCTCCCTCACCTTGAGACGTCGCATTATATCAGAGTTAACCTTACCTGTCGCAACTCCCTCATTACATATGTAAATGTGGGAAACACCGTAAGGCGGCAGCACCAGCAACCTTATGACCCGTTTTATAAAAAGCCTCATTTTTTAGTATCACGTGCCAGTCTGAAAACGAATGCAAAGTGTTCTAGCGTGAGAAAGTTAGTTGCCTTATCACAAATTAAATAGAACAAAACCTCTCGACACATACACATGAACTCTATCATGCAGGCGACTCCGGATCCCAACTTGGACATTTAATTATTTAAGCGTACCTCTATTTCTGTTTCCTTTAATTGGTCCATAAAATTTGTTAGGACGCTAATGGTAACTGCTTCATCCAACTTCTTCGTGACTTGTAGCGCTCCTGGCGGACGAAAAACAAGCGACCTTCTAGCAATGGTAAACGTGAATCTAAAAGTTTACAAAGTTACATTTCGAAATATGCTCAAGTTTTGGTTATTCTTTGGTGTTTTACTAGTATTTTTATTACTTTCTCTACTACGTGTAGTAAGTAGAGGAAGTATTGTATTCAACCCAAAAATTCGATTTTGAGATTTCAACGGAAATACATGTTTTGAGGCCCCCTGAATAAAAAAAAATATTTTTCAGAAAAAACATCCGTGTGTGTGTCACTTTCACTAGATCAGTACATAAACAAACACAGTAACGGTGCTTCTTGGCAACACAAACTCATACTCTGCCTTGTCCTTCTCTGTTTACTGCGCGAGTGTAGACTAATCACAAGCGTTATCTCCCAAAAGCTTAAGCTAAAGCGAAAGCAACTGATCTGTTTACAACCAGAAACCGGTTCAATTCCCTGACCAAGCTCAACACAACGTTGTCAAGTTACTTCACATTTGAAACAGCTCCTCGAAGTATTCCTTCACTTCTTTTAAGTAATTAATTATTTCGAAACCCTGTGTAATGTCAGAAATAAGTTACTCTACGCATCTTACAAGTAACAAACTGATATCTTCGTACATTCTTGTGAAATTACGCATCCAAGTTTGGATGCCATTGGACTTCTTTGTCTTTGTAATGCTTCTATGAAGCAGATATTAGAAGGAATGTATTGACTTCCCTTCCACTCTGTATATATCCACGCTGAACGTGAGGATAATGCATTGCAGCCAGAGAGATATATACAAATTGCAGCCCATGAACGTAAACTAAAATTAAATATGATAACATATCTTTTGGAGACAATATCATAATAACTCTGCTACGAGATTGCATGGGCCGCTTATTTTTCTGTGCAATAGAACATACTATTAAAACAAATGCCCTAGGTATAGAGAAAACATCGTTATTACATAACAAATAAAAGAGTGACTGCGTTGATAAACAAGCAAGGGCGAAGCATGTTCGAAATAAAAAATGGAACACATTAAAACGGGTAAAGTCGTTTATCTAACGCGTTCAGACTTTGACATATGACCCTAGTTGCTAGTTTATGTTGCAGGGTCGTTTGTTTACAGCCTGAGAGATACGTACACCGGTGGGGGGAATAACCACGTATGACATTCATGTCCCTTTCTGGAAATAATATAGTTATCATTGAACTCTATCTTTCAATATACTCATGTATTCCATTAAATTATAAACTCCATAAGAGCCAATAATTGACAAATATATTGTATTGCACACATAAGACCCTCTACGCTTGTGAAAAACTACTTTTATAATCTCTTATTCCTTTTTTTTTTTTACTTTCCCTACCTCGTATAGTAAAGTAGGGAGTATAGCATTCCACCAAAAAAATACGATGTCAAAATTTCACAGGATTCAGGTCCCCTGAATTAAAAAAAAAAAAAACATTTTTAGAAAAACGTCCGTGTGTGTTTATGTGTGTCAGTCTGTGGACAGCATAACTCAAAAACGAAAAGTACGTTCAAAACCAAAGTTAGCATTTAAGTTTAGTGCCTTTCAAGGATGCGACACGCAGATTTTGAAGAAAATAGTCCTACCTAAGCTACCCTTTACATGGAAAATTTTTCGAAAATTTAATTTTCTTGAAAAGTGCCCTAACGATTTTGATTAAAATGTCATATGTTTTAGATTTTTTTCTGACAAATAAAATCTTTATCTTGAATTTTCTGGCTATAGCCTATGCAGTCATATTTACTCTGGACGACTTTTGTATAACTGGTAAACCGTTAGAGATAGACCAAATCATACTCTGTAAAAAATGTAGATCTTGCTAAAATACACAATTCATGTCTCAATAAATTTTCTTGTAGGCTGAACCATTTCGGAGATATTCCTTCTTATGTGTGTGAGTTTCGGAAAACTTAAAGCTTTCGTGAAATGGAACATCTTTCTTCATTTTTTTATATGTTAAGTGTGCAAAGAGAACGGAATCTCAAAGCTTTAAAAGATTTGACTATCGCACAAAGTCTACTGTATTCTAATATTCCCCTTGTACCTACATGGAAATAAGCAATAAGATAATTTGTAGACATGTTTATCTCAACTAACATGAAGAAGATATAGGAATAAGAGTTTGTAAGAATGATTAGTACAAGAGTAGAGAAAGTCATGTGAGTGTAACATATCAGATTTTTCAGTTATATTCTTCACACACGCAAACTCTTTTAAAAAGTCAATTCTTTTAATCACTAGTACGAGTGCTAAACATCAGATTTCTCTTTTTCCCCTTTACAGTTCAAGAGGATTGGTGTTCACTTTATTCTGGCCCGTTGTTCATTTATTGAACAAGATATGACCTCGGCGCGGACAAGCGATTCTTCAGTCGTCAAGTATTAATGAATCCACACGCCAGGGGCAGCAAATGTTACATGAATACGTGATGGAGTGCAAGATAAAGGGGAAAAGAGTCTGAAACTTGGGTTTGAGTACGTAATATTTTCTGAAGCATTAGCTTTCGATAATTGCTGAGAAAATGAACACATAAATAGCTTTATTTTGAGTAGCAAGTAAATATTTTATAATAAAAATATCTTTATCTTCTAAAACATGTTCCAAGAATTAATATAGAGAAAAGCTTCAAGTGAATGATACGTAAAAAATATCCAAGAATCAAAATGGGTAGTTTGAACCACGGTATGTTGAGTAATGCAGTGTGTATCACTAGCTGGATGCGCAGTAGACTTCCGCGCAGTGACGTCAGACACAGTTCATCTTTACCTGATGTAGGACTTCATTTGATTTGACTATCGCTCAAAGCCTACTGCATTCCCATATTCCCCTTGTACCTACAAGGAAAAAAGCAATAAGATAATTTGTACAAATGCTTATCTCAACTAACACGAAGAAGATATAGGAATAAGAGTTTGTAAGAATGGTTAGTATAAGAGTAGAGAAAGCCATGTGAGTGCAACACAGATTTTTTTCACTCTCTACCTTTTGTACCATTCATGTACTTTGAATGCGTATTCCTGGAGACTATCAGTTGCTGAAATCATGTTTTGACAAATATAGGAGTTCACCCACAAGCACCTTTAGCTTTAGCGAAGTTTCCTGTTTGTCTTTCTGATAAGTGCAACTCCTTATCAAGTGGATAAGATACAAAATCGCACACTGCAGTGGAATATGTTGAGGAGTACAGCTGCGTGCACACAGACACGAAGAAAGGACCATGAGGAATGTGACCTCTATGTTTTGCGTGCTCTCAAATCGATTGCTGGGCCTCCAGTGAGAAAATATGTAAACTAATTTAATTTAAAGTTTGTACTCTGTTGATAAAACAGTAATCATATTACTTGTGTACGCGTGTCTATGGCCATCAAAACAAACAGTAGAGCTTGTTACTTGGAGATAATATTTACATCACACCCACTCTCTTTGTTCTTGTTAAGCTGAGTTTAGTAAATCCATCAGGATGCAAGAAGTGTTACCTGTTCAAAGCCAGTGTAGGAGTTTGTTAGATGAAAATATCTGCTGAATATGTTGATGTGGGATATTCCTGGTATTAGACGTACGAAGGCGGAACTCGAGAGCGAGTGTCCTATCACAGTCGCGCAGCGTTGACTAGCACAAGCGTGAGCAACAAAATTATTGCTGGAAATTCGGCATTCTAATTTGCCTTGGTGTATGCGACAAGAACGTTTGAGGCAGCCTGTACAAAGGTCATTTTTCTACGACGTATGGTTCTCGAGTTATCGCTTCGAGAATAAACAACTGACTCTCGTGTGTATGCTTATGTATGCAACTTCCAATGTTGCCTGTGTGTTTTATTCCTTTTGATTAATGATAGTAATAATGGTAGTAAGATAATGATATAGTGGTGCTGGATGAGTGGACTGGTGACCTGTGACCAAAGAGAATACTGTGACCAGGACAAAGTTTTGGGTGCAATACAATACTTCCCGTACTAGTCAGGTTATTTCCTTGTGATCATGTGGAGCGGCTTGCATATGCACAGTTAGGCTAGGGGAATATTTCCTTGGCGCTGTTAGTATGCACAGCAGAATAAATCTCTACACTCTACTGTATTAACTTACAATTCCACTTAAAACGGAGCACTTACACACCCACACCCACACCCCCACCCCCACCCCCACCCCCCACCCCCACCCCCCCCCCCCCCCCACACACACACACACACACACACACTCCTTCGTGATTCTATTCTCGCGGATTTTTACACTTCAAGAAAATGTTGTGAATTTTAATTAACGAACGGTAATACTCATTAAGATTGTTATAAATGGCAGCATTTACTAAAAAATTATAATGTTCTGCACACGCGCCCTTTCTTACAAAAACCCAATAGCTTCCAAAGAGCTTCCCTTGACACTTTAGAATATTCGATAGTTCTGATGAATAAGTTCTACATAATAACTAACATTGTTTTCTACTAAAAACTTGTGCAATGGTTTTCTAAACTCTACATTATTTAAGTAAAGTGTCAAACAGTATTGTAACAGTTCACAATTTTACAAATCCCACCTCTGACACCAAAGTGACAAGTGACGCTTTCCAATTACTTTTTGTCACTTTATTTTCTCCTCCGCTACCAAACAGATCCGACAGTACCTAAGGCCCGTGAAAGATCCTGTTCCTCAAAGTCTGGGAACTCCACGTGAATGTGGAATGGTGAACTTAAAAACCATCGGTCTGGGCTGGGCTTGAACCCACGACCTTGGGATTAGTAGGCCAGCGTCTAACCAAGAGTCTCACTGGCTGCAGATGTTGGACCGCAAAACACTCATCCACCCATGATTCATTCAGTTCCTGTAGGCCATGGTTTCTGAGATGGCCGTTTATTTTTATAACTCCAGGTCCAGAAGGTCATATAAGCTCAACGTTTATACACACAATTAATGTACCTGAAGCAGGACATAGATTAGATATTGCGGTTTATTACCTATTCAGTAGCTGACGATGACCACAGAGTTTGACATGGCTAAAAGGTCGACATTTATAAATTTCACACGTCTGATAACTCGTAAAGCCATAATCTTCAAAGCAATGTCAAATATTAGAGGTAACATAATTCAAAGACAACTTGTGGTATGTCCCAAGTGCATTAAATTTCCGGGCTCTTTAGTTAATCACGTGTAATTACTCGCAAGGAAAGTGTAATGCAGTGGTTGCGTGTGGAGTTCGCTGTGATTGCGGAAGGTGAAATGTTTGTAATACAATACTCTACAATCACGATGCAGCCTTTCGTGGCTCAGCTATTTCTGACGACATTTATTAACACTGCTATGACCTTAAGTGCAGGTATTTTTACAGTTAATTGAGGTCATTACCAATATCATATCAACGATGACTCCATTTGCGACCTTGTAATTGTCCTTGCTAACAGTGCCAGTGTGAGGCCGGCCGGACATCAAAGGCACAAGGTCATGCCTACCTCACACCACTAACCGCGAGGAAACACCCAACAATGAGCGTGGTGGAACAAAGAGTTTGGGAAATGTTTGTAATACCTGTGGAACCTTAGTGAAAGTGATTTTCCAGAGAAATCCACGCTAGAACATTTTTGTGTATAAAAGTTTGCGGGACAGCAAGACAGGGGCAAGTGGCAGGCCTTGGCAGTGTATGCGTGCGTGCGTGTGTATGTATGTGTGTGTGGCTTTTTGGACAGCATAACTCAAAAACGAAAAGTCGGTTAAAAACCAAACTTCGCATTTGAGTTTAATGTCCTTCAACGGTGCGACACGAAGATTTTGAATAAAATTGCTCCACCCTAAACTACCCTTTACATGGATAATTTTTTCGAAAATTTTCATTTTCTTGGAAATGGCTAACGATTTTGGTTAAAATGACACATGTTTAAGATATTTTTATGGCAAACGAAATGTATATTTTAAATTTTGAGGCAATAGCCCATGCAGTCCTGCTTACTCTGGATGACTTTGCATAACTAGTAAACCGTAAGAGATTGACCAAATTTTACTCTACAAACAAAACACACAAATTATGTCCGAATACATTTTTGTAGAGTGAACCATTTCAGAGATATTCTTTGTTACTTGAGCGAGATTTGGGAAACAAACCTTCCTCAAATGGAGTATCGCTATCCTTTTTTATTTGTTAGCCGTGCTAAGAGAACGCCATTTGAAAGTTTTAAGAGATTTGACTATCGCTCAAAGATGTAACCCATATGCCCCTTGTAGCTGTAAGGAAATAAACAGTAAGATAGTTTGTACAAATGTTTATCTCAACTAACACGAAGAAGATATAGGAATAAGAGTTTGTAAGAATGGTTAGTAGAAGAGTAGAGAAAGTCATGTGAGTGCAACACATCAGATTTTTATTTTATTGATATTTTTCTTAGCATCCCCTTTCATAAAAATAACTAGACCACTATTTGGGACGGTCCACCATATTGGATTTAGAATGACGTCACATAGCTAAGCAAAGTAAATGTGTATGCAAAATTTCAGTTAAATCGGTTGAGTGTAGCTGCTTTAAAATTCGGTTGCAAGATTTGACCCGAACAAACAAACATGCAAGTTAAATACAGTCTTGTAAGATGTAATTATTTTAATGCCCTCGTCTATGTAGTGCAGTACGATTCTTCCTGCGCGCCTAGTGTGTACAAGCCTTGATTGTAGGACTTGCGCAGTGTTTCCACTGTTGTGGTTTATGAATTCAGACTTTCGATTTATATATTGAAGTTTGTGGTTGTTTGTAAGGAAGATTTATATAGTGTGAATGTAGCGGGGCGTGGTTTCTCTATGAGACAAGAGAAGGCAAGATTAATATCGCCTGGGCCATTATAAACAGCTTCCGTAAAATATTGCCCGTATTTCCAAATGGAAGGAAGGAAGGCAGGCAGGCCCGCAGACCTACTTGCTTGCTTCCCTTAACACAGTTATAAAGTGGATGTCTGACACATCGGGCTTAGAACCGGCTCCCCTTTTACATTACTTGTAAATTTTGTCAATAAACTGTTATACACGGCTTTCCCTTTACCTCGGCAGCCATTCAAACTGCTTTTTAATGCTCTTCTTTAGCGGCAAACCTTTGAAGCGCCCTCGATCAATTTTGTGGCAGTTTATTGGAAAAACGAGGTTCTTTCAGAGATTGCTAAACGATGTCGGTGACGAGCTTTCCTCTTACACCTTAGATAAAAATAAAGATAGAAAGAACAAATCTGATGTGTTACACTCACATGACTTTCTCTACTCTCGTACTAACCATTCTTATAAACTCTTATTCCTATATCCTCTTCGTGTTAGTTGAGATAAACATTTCTACGAATTATCTTATTGCTTATTTCCTTGTAGCTACAAGGGGAATAAGGGAATACAGTAGACTTTGTACGATAGTCAAATGTTTTAAAGCTTTGGGATTCTGTTCTCTTTGCCCACATAACACATAAAAAAATAAACAACGATGATCCTTTTCACGCAAGTTCTAAGTTTTCCGAAACTCATACACATAACAATGAACATCTCCGAAATGGTTCACCCTACAAGAAAATTTATTGAGACATAAATTGTGTATTTTAGCAAGATCTACATTTTTTGTATAGTATGATTCGGTCTATTTCTAACGGTTTACCAGTTATGCAAAATTCATCCAGAGTAAATACGACTACAGGGGCAATAGCCAGAAAATTCAAGATATACATTTCATTTGCCATAAAAATATCTCAAACATGTGGCATTTTAATCAAAATCGTTAGAGCCATTTTCAAGAAAATAAAAATTTTCGAAAAATTTTCCATGTAAAGGGTACTTTAGGGTTGGGCTATTTTCTTCAAAATCTTTGTGTAGCATCCTTGCAAGACATTAAACTTAAATACCAACTTTGGCTTTTAACCGACTTTTCGTTTTTGAGTTATGCTGTCCACAGACTGAGACACCCACACACACGGACCTTTTTCTAAAAATGCTTTTTTTTTATTCAGGGGGGCCTCAAAACATATATTTCCGATGAAATCTCGACATCAAATTTTTGGGCGGAATTCAATACTTCCCCTACTTACCAGTAGAGAAAGTAAAAACGAATAACGACGTTCCATTTCACAAAGTTTCCCGAAACATAACAAGGAATATCTCGGAAATGGTTCACTACACAAAAAGTCTTTTCCAGATAAGTTTTGTGTTTTAGTGAAATGTACATTTTTTGTATAATAAGCTTTCTTACGGTTTACCACTTATGCAAAGGTACTCGAGAGTAAAGAGGAAAATGTGGGCTATAGCGAGAAAAGTCGAAATATACATTTAAAATGCCATAAGCATATCTCGAACATATGGTATATGCTACACGTGAAGGTCAGTAGAACACCTCTCGAAGCCGCGAGAACACCATTAATGGAAGTGACTGTACATTTTAGAAAACTTGTATTCATTTAAAGCTGTCTCCCTTCATGATGAGCTCGCCCCTCAAAGAAGTCTCTTCCAGCCGTTACAGTCTTTTCGTTGCCCTTTGGAAAGAACAAAATACCAGCACCGCTCCATTATCATTTTTTCTTCCGATTTCTCTCTTTACATTGCAAAACAAGTGGAAAATCGAATTTAAAATGGAGGAAGGTGCTGGAAATTAAGACTTAAAAGATTCAATGAAAAGCGCACAATGGAGTAGAGAGAGAAACTAAAGAAACGGTGATTACATAAAGGACGGGACAAGGCCGGGGGGGGGGGGGGGGGGTTATGTTAACGAAAAACGAGGAAATTTCAGAGTTGGACTGCGTGTGCTAGCTACCCAAAACTTTCAGCGCCTCACTCTGCTTTCCTTTTAAACCGTTAAAATTACAACGTTGCCCATTTTGCTTCCTCTGGAACGGATTTAATTATATACAGGATGAAAATAACAAACACGCTGAAATTACATATCAGAGAGATCTATATGATACCATCTTGTAGCTTCAGGAACCTATGTGAGTGAACACCTGCAAGTA